>OY754495.1:15598944-16003944 GCA_963575735.1 Amblyjoppa fuscipennis | reverse complement strand
CGAGCACGAAGTCAAGTTCAAACTTACGATAGAACTCAGGTTCGACCTAAAGTCCTCACTGCAGAGCGTTCTTAAGTTCGAGCCAACGTCTTAAAGCTCGACCCTCAGTGGGCGTTGAATTAGCCAATCGGTGTCGGTTACTTCTCCGACTGGCAAGTGCAAGATCGTTGAGCGCTGTGCTCGTTCACCTCGCGAATAGACGAGCGCCAGCGGGATTACATTGAAACGCGTTGTAACCTCGACCCCGTTTGCTCTTACTACTGTCGAGCAGCCGGTTGTTTGATAACCGGCCTGATGCGTGTCACGGGGATCGGTCTCGAGCCCGCGAAGAATAAAAAACGCTCCTATGTCGAACTCGAAACCCCAGCGTGATTAACCCCTCGCCAGCCGTGCCCCGTTCCCGTGAACGAGTTCTTTTTGTTTCTTCCACGTCGACATTGAATTTTATTCCGTTTCGTTAACTCACTCGCTCGCGTCTATTATTAATACCTTACGTTAAATGCGTCCCGCGTCAGGATGTATTATAAAGCCACAGGATCGGCGAATCCGAGCGCCGGTTAGATAGCAAAAAAAAAAACCCGCGCGAGCCGGTTAGAGTTTCTTGTTTGCTCGATCTCGCTCCTTCTCGTTCCAGCAAGAGCAAAAGACAAATTCTCCCGTGCGCACGCGCGCGCCGCATCATGGAGGCTCGGCGGGCCCCTTCTGCGGTTATCTGTTCGCAGGACTATACTCTCGGTCTCTCCCTGCTGGCTCAGCGCCGTATAAGGACAAACGAGAAACTCTCCGGCTGCGGCGAGGCACAACCTTCGTCCGCGTTCGCGCTCTGGTCTCTCAGAGAAGCAGAGAAAAAAAAATATACACATATATATGTACATAATCGGGTTTGCGAGAGATTCACGCGCTTCCAAGCTCAATCCCGTACGGCTCGGGAGTAGAGCATGCTTGTAAGAACTCAGCTCACTGAGGACGCTACAGTGGTGTCGTCCGCATGGACGGGAATCGGTTGGAAGAGATAAACGCACATTTATTGCGCAACCGGCATGAGCCGACCTTACCCGAAGTGGGTCAACGATTTTTTTTATATAGTTTCAACCGTTTCAACTCGCACCTACCCCTCTTTCCCCCCTCCCGTCTCTCTGCTCCTCATCACTGGATTTCTCAATTAATTCGACGTTTAAGGTTACAAAACTCGATTGGCGAATCTAAAATATTTAACATTTCTCGAATACCTTGACACTGCGCTGTGCGATGCACTCGGGACGGTCGTCGATGAGTCCCGAGTGCCGTCCAAGGACGTCCCACTTTCTCGATAAGTCGAAAAATGTTTTCTTTAAACGAAGGTGACCGATCGAACAGCGCCTAATCTGGACACCGTGGCGCGTTTAACGAGGCTAATTGATAGGACTTGGATCGTGAAGAAACACGTTGCGTATACGCTTCTAGTCTAGATCGATTTATCGAGCCGTATCGAAGGTATCCGTATGTTCCTTAAGTTCACTCTACGAGGAGCAATGCTCGATTCATTTTTTTTTTAATTCCCCGTGCGCGAGAGATCAACCGACACAAATAACAAATGAAGCCGGTCGGGACAGCTGTGCTCGACGATCGACCTTGTCGAACGACGTGCGACTCGATACAGTTGACTTTTATTCGTGACGAAAATATATACGACGATCATTAATTGCTGATATTGAGAAGGGTCGGAGCTTACTTGGTTCCATTGAGTTGCGACGATACGTAAGCGGGTATAGCTTTATGCGGTGCAAAAAAAAAGAGAAAGAAACTGACAAAAAGATGAGGGCAGCTGTGACGGAAGACGCGGGAAGACGATCGGCGCGTCCGTCGCGCGAAACAATGAATCCTTTCACGCGGAGGGACGCCTCGTGCGCCGTGCGAAAAAAGAGACTGTAACGGCGACGAGAAGAACTAGCGCTCGATTATCGATCTTCCTGAGTTTTTTTTTTAGCGAAGATAATTTCGGTGGGTAAAGAAGACGAGGCAGCGGCCTGACCTGCGAGCATCGAGGACAACGGCCTCGCCCTCCGGTGCGTGCGCGAGCGGGCCCCTAAGAATATAAAAATAAAATGAAGAAACGTAACGTTGCACCGTAGGTATGCGCGAGGGGTTCGGTCCAACGGCTGGCAACTCTCGGCCGTTTTCATATTATGCATTTCAAAACCGAGCCCGAGTGCGATTTTATATCGCCGTGAGACGTAAAACTATAAACGTTCCATTTCTCACGATGGTCGCGAGTCTTTTTCGTTGGGACAATTCGTTAGGCGCTCGGTCGGTAAAGTGGAGTAGATCGCGCATCTAAGGACGCAGAAAACTTTTCTATAGGAATAAAGAAAGCAAATGCCTGCGCATTGCTTTGCAGTCGCGTTACTTACATCGAGCCAGACCCCTTCGAGAGACACGCGTATAAACAGAACTAAAGGATATGCGCTTCCTGCATTCCGGGCTCTTCCACGTCCCGAGCGGAGAGGCTCGCGCGGGTGAAAGTGAACGACGATGGAAATCCCACCGAAGCGGACCCGCCGAGAGCATGGGAACCTTCGACGCTCGCCCGAATACTATATTCATTCTCGAAGCATCCGTCGCCATACTTGTATTCTACGGACTCCTTGCATTGTTTTATTTTTATTAACCGATTATCTCCGAAGATGTTCCGATCTAATCTTTTTTATTTTTTTTTCTCTCTATTTTTTGCATTCATTATTACGATAAAATCTTGCGAACGCAGACACATGGGAAATATGTGTGAGGCAACGAAAACTATCCAAACTTTCACGCCTATAATTAGGATTTTTTTTTTTTTTTTTTTTTTTTTTTTTTTAACAAAATACAATCGGCCCGTGTGAGCTCGATTGCAGCGTATTGGGATTTGTTCTGTCCCTCGACCCTACGAGATATATTGTTGGCGAAGCGGAGAGAGTCCCGACCGTCAACTATAGAAGCCCCGTTCGCTCTCGAACGGGAGAGAGTCGAGGGGGTCGATGACTTGGGCAACGCGATCTCAGCTGTATAGACACACCATGCAGGATGCGTTACTTTGGAGAGCCTGTGGGATAATTAATAATAAACTGGGTACATAGTATGCACGTTGTAACCCTAGCTCGGTCTAACGCGTAAACCGATACGAGTTTTTGCGGGACCGCGGGAGATCTGTCTCTCTCTCTCTCGACAACTTCCGTGTCTATATCTTTCGTGAAACGATAAATTTCACTGTGCTCGCGCGCATGCGCGCACACACAACGTTGATCTCTGTAGGTGCGCTTTACGATAAAGAATTCCCCGAGAAAATGTCGACGGATATTTACAAAAATAAAAAGTCGATAACATTCCGATGAGTTCAAACAGTAATCCGGCGATGATATCACATGTTATCAGAAGAAGCTGAAGCATAGCATTTTTTTTTTTTTTTTTTCGGAACTGTGAATATACGAACTCAACGTTCTTTTTCTTTTACAGATAAACAGCAAGTACAGCGAGGAGCTCGCTCAAGAATGCTTGGAGTGGATCAAGACTATCACCGGAGAGAATATAAACACGAGCGGAGATATGGATAATTTCTATGATATTCTTAAAGACGGCACTCTACTCTGCAGGTTCGTTCTCAAGGCCTCCGTTAATTATTACTCCATAAGTTGAGAAAAAAAGAATTTTTCTGTACCTCGATGTTTGAACGTTTTTGATTATTTTTTTTTAATGCAAGGTACATTAATAATAATAATGAATGACAATAATAACGAACCGGACTTATCTTGTTTGCAGACTCGTGAACGACATAAAGGAGGGTTCCGTGAAGAAGATAAACCAGACGTCGTTGACATTCAAGTGCATGGAGAACATAAACGCATTCCTCGAGGCGGCCCGAGCCCTCGGTGTACCGCCCCAAGAAACATTCCAGACGGTCGATCTGTGGGAGAGACAGAATTTGAATTCGGTCGTGATTTGCCTGCAGTCCCTGGGCAGAAAGGCGAGCAATCACGGAAAGCCGAGTATCGGTCCGAAGGAGGCCGACAAGAACGTCCGTAACTTCACGGACGAGCAGCTCCGAGCCGGGCAGGGTGTCATAAGTTTACAGTACGGTAGCAACAAGGGAGCCAACCAGAGTGGTATCAACTTTGGCAACACACGACACATGTAAAAAAAAAAAAAGAAACAGAAAGAACCCCATTATCTTCCTCTGTCATCTCCCACCCTCTTTATATCTATCTTCTAATTACCGTAATTACGTGAGCGTATCGTACGGCAGGATGACGATGGCGAGTATTCGTTACCCTGAGAATCTCGGATATGATTTACAAAAAAAAAAGAAACATTTTTTAAAATTAAAATTCTATAAAGCCGTTATAACGATCACGTAAAAGCGCGGAGCAACGAGCGCTTTGGAACAGACGTAAATGACACGAAAAGAGTCAATAAGGGTCCAGATAATAAATGTTCGAAGCATTCGACCGCCCACGGAGCGCGGCTATCGTTCGCGAGATGTAATTAGACTTTGCGCGACAAGCTCGGTCGTTCGACGAGACAATTGCGCAATTCTGCGTAACGACTCGGATAACTCAACCGATTGGCGTGTCGATCCAATTTATCGTGAACCCGTCCGTGCGCTTGAATGTGTCTCTGGTTTAACGTTCAATAGACAAAAATTTCACGGGGTCAACGGAGCTTTTCTTCGAAACTTTAAAATAAAGAAAATCAATCAAAGTTAAGTTACATCGCGGCCGGCGATGTCGGGTTATCGAGAGTAGATAAATAGACGCGTTAAAAGTTAAAGATTAATTAACTCTATTCGACTTTAGCTCTCAACTCGATATAACGGTGTAAACTATATTAAGAACAAACAAACAAACAAACAGAAGATATTCCAGAAAAAGAAAATTATAATTACGAAAGAACAGACACATGTTGCACATGCGTGTTTATGATTATATTAACTGTACTATTAATATTGTAAGATGACGAATGGATACTATATAGAATGTTTACAGTATTTTGTACAAACATTTTTTCTTTTTTTTTTCTTTCGGTCGTTATGAAGAAAAGAAAACTAAAATGCAAAGAAATAAACGAAAAAAAAACAGCAAGATACGAACAGACGTTCTTTCGCGAATGTACGACCATTATTATTGACTTTAATAAATTTAAAAAACGAAATTAACAACTGCGTCCGCATGTATTTGCGATTCTGCGTTAATTTTATTGGATAAATTTGTACAGATAGAAGCTACTAGACACAAACATTATTGGCGATGTTGCACTATCTGTTGAAAGGATAGTAATCCAGACCCGAATTGGGCTTGAATTTGTACAATTTTCTCCTGTCCTGTCTTTTTGCCAGATCCACAAGCTTTTGCACGCTGGGTCTGAAAATTTTAAGAAAAAAACAAAAATTACCCTTTAATAATGAACATATGAAGAAAATATCTTCTACAATTTCGATAAAATAATTCTGAAAATATTTGATGAACTGGAATAAATGCCAGACTAAGTTTCTCATATTTAATATAGTCGTCAAATTTTTTTTGCTTGAAAAATGGATAGTAGTTTCATTTGTGTAAAAAATTGGAGAGTTGTATTTGTTTAAAAAACAGGGGTTTTATTTGATTAAAAAATGGATGGAGAATTTTTTGTGATTAAAAAAAAATGAATGCATAATTTTTTTTGTTGAACAGGAACATTGCAAACCTGTAGGGGGGAGGTAAGATCTCCTTGTCCAGGGTACACGGAAATCGGCTCCCGTCGTTCTTATTGTATATTCTGTTCCTGACAATATCGATGTCACGACCGTACTCTTCGTTCATGTCCACCAGGGATCGAGGAGGAGCGTCAAAGTGCAGAATGAAATAGCTGCGAGTCACAATCGTTCATGTTATTTATAATAAAAAAAAAAAAAAAAAGGAGAAACAAGTTTCCTCGCGTTCGTCGCATACTTTGCCTCTCGGTGAATGGTTCCGTGCGCCTTAGTTTTGTACGGTATTGGCTGCAGGCCGAGATTATCTATGCTCCTGATGAAACCTCCCTTGTTGAAAATCACGTTCGATACCCTCTTGAGCGTTGTCACGATTTCAGGCTGTAACATCGGAAACGTAACAGAGAAATCGTACTTTCGCACGTTAAAACGTTTATACACGTGCGTCTAATCGTCCACGATGTATTTGTCAGTTGAAAAATGTTCTCGAACGAGACTAACCTCGCCTAATTGTTTTATTTTTTTTGTTTAATAAAAATTGAACAAACTAACCCGTGACATGGTGCGAAGCAACAGCGGCATCTCGTACGTCGGCATTTTTAAAATGAATATTCAAAGATGCTTCACTGATCGTTGACGGAGCTCGACTCTCGTTGCTTCAATTAATAATATTGAATTGTTACAACAAATACATTACGCGTTTCTCAGCCGGTACACTCACCAGACTGGCGACCTCTGGCGAACGTGCCCGAGGCGAGCGAATTCAGTGCCGACAACGTAGTCGCGTGAAAGTCGTCCGGTAACTTTTCGTCGAGAGATTTGTCGTGCCGGCTTTCCTCGAGAGCGAGAATGAACGGCTTGAACATCGCGTTTTCCCCTCGCTAAATTGGAATCCATTTCATTACGGAATTTTTCACGACGTTCGTCGGGGAACAGTAGTTATTACAATAACACGGACTGGCCCGAAACTTTGATGATAAACGACGGAGCGTCGAATGAGAAGCCACCGGGACGAGGTAGTGGAATGCCGTGACTCGCCGAATCATGAAATATCAGGTAACTAACATTGTCGGATTAGAAAAAAATGAAGAAAAAAAAAAAAAAATCATCGATAAAGAATACGAAAAAGTGGGGTTAGTCTTGACAGGTGCCCTGACTCCCCCGTCGTCGTGAGGAACTTGGAAGAGAAATCAAAAAAATTGACAAAGGAGGACGGAGGGACGAAGTACTTGCCGAGTTACCGCGAGCGAGATTAGTTTCGCGAACAGAGGATGATTTCGTTCATGCAGCACAATGCGGTGGAGCCCATGCAGGTCGACGCACCGCCGGAGGACAATGACAACACCGAGGAGGAGCCTTACAACGTCGAGAATCCAACATTGGTAAAGAATTCGCTCGAAGAACGTCGATCCTCTTAACCCTCCGATGTCCCGGTGTACGATACTTGTCACTTACGTTAAAGATACACCGAAAGATTTCGCAAACAGAAACGTACAGCGGAGAACATTTTTTTTTTTACTGTCATCGTCGGATGATTTTTATTTTTTGATTATAAAAAATTGTAAAGGCGAATATTCGAAATGTTATAGTTTTCCAAAAAAATTCCAAAAATGGTAACACATCGAGGAGAACATTTTTTTAAATTAACATTGTCACAAAATTTTTATTTAACCGTCATCAAAAAATTGCAAAAGCAAATTATTCAAAGTTCAATGTAAAAAAAAAATTAACAAACGGTAATATACCGTGGAGAAAATATTTGTGGTTTAAGGTGATGAAATTACTATTCTTTGGTCATGGAAAAATTGTAAAAGCAAATTATTTAAAATGTGATGGTTATTCATAAAATATGGCAAACTGTAATGCATACCAGAGAAAATATTCTTGAATTAACATTGTTACGATTTTTAAAATTCTTTCTCATAAATGATTATAAAAGCAAATGATTCAAGATGCGATAGTTTTCCAAAACATTCTTATTCCAAACGAATAATTACTTTTAACAGGAAAGAGGCTCCGAGGTTAAAAGATTGATGTTATTCCGTGTATCCGCTATTTTTCTAAAGATATTTTCGACGCATCTGTTGTAGGATTTGGAGGTCTACGCCAACAGTTACACGGGTCTGGCGAAGTTGTACAGGCTGCTGTACATAGCCGATCACTGTTCGAGTCTGAAAGTGGAGGCTCTGAAAATGGCGATAGCATACGTGATGACGACGTACAACGTGTCTCTCTATCAAATACTGCACAAGAAGCTCCAGCAGGCGATAAGCAGTCCGGGTTTGCCGGACATAGCTGCTCAGTCGACGTCGCAGGACATCCCCACCATAGACCAGATCTGGGTGGAGTCGCGTTCGAAAAAGGCCGCCCTGAAGCTCGAAAAACTGGACACGGATCTGAAGAATTACCGCAGCAATTCGATAAAGGAGAGCATAAGGAGAGGCCACGACGACCTGGGCGATCACTACCTGGACTGCGGCGATCTCGCGAACGCTCTAAAGTGTTACTCCCGTGGCCGAGATTACTGCACCAGCGGAAAGCACATAGTGACGATGTGTCTGAACGTCATAAAGGTGTCGGTTTATCTTCAGAATTGGACGCACGTGCAGACCTTCGTGGCGAAGGCCGAGAACGCACCGAACTTGTTGGGCAAGGATTACAACCAGTTCGTCCTGACGAAGCTGAAAGTCGCCTCGGGACTGGCGGCGCTGGCGGTGGGAAAATTCAAAATAGCTGCGAAGCGTTTCCTGGACGCGTCGCTCGATTACTGCGACTATCCGGAGTTGTTGTCGCCGGGCAACGTCGCCCTGTACGGCGGTCTCTGCGCCCTCGCGACCTTCGACCGGCAGGAGCTGCAGAAGCAAGTTATCTTCAGCAGCTCCTTCAAGCTCTTCCTCGAGCTCGAGCCTCAGCTCAGAGACATAATATTCAAGTTCTACGAGTCGAAGTACGCGTCCTGCCTGAAATTACTCGACGAGATAAAGGACAACATACTGCTCGACATGTACATTGCGCCGCACGTTAATCTGCTATACACGCAGATACGAAATCGCGCTCTCATACAGTACTTCAGTCCCTACCTTAGCGCGGACATGAGACGCATGGCCGTCGCCTTCAACAGAACCGTCGCCGCCCTCGAGGACGAACTAATGCAACTGATACTCGAGGGACAGATCCAGGCTCGCATAGACTCACACAACAAGATATTGTACGCCAAAGACGTAGATCAGCGCAGCACAACTTTCGAAAAGTGCATTAGCATCGGCAAGGAGTATCAGAGGCGCACGAGAATGCTCATACTCCGAGCTGCTATACTGAAACATCAGATACGCGTCAAGGTAAATCTATATTCTTGTTTCCGTCACGTTAATTCTAATTGCGTAACATTAAAATATATATATATATATATATATTAATCGATACAATTTTTTTTATTAGTGTCCCCAGCGCGATAGTACGCAAGGAGGCGAAATGTCGGTCGCACCGGGCAACAGCAGCTTAGCACCGAGGAGCTAAACACACACATCGTCTCACCTCGAATAAGTGCGACGGAATTCTGAAACTACTAAATTCGTGCACAGACACACATACACACACGCACCGATTACGATGGACTTCGATCGCGTGGAAAAAAAAGAAAGAAAACGAACCTACTTTGCCATTGTGTTCCCGGCTCAAAGTGGCACTCCTCATACCTCGTAAGACCCGCTCCTTATATTCTTTAATTTCATATGTGTAATGTACATAAACTGTGGCTAATCTACTATTGAAAATAAAAACGAAGCTTACGATTATAACATTATATATCAATATATTAATAATAATAATTGATAGTAAATGCTCAATGATTAAAACGCCCAATAAACTTTGGAAGACGAATTGATGTTTCGTAATAGCGGAAGTGAGTCGCGAGCGCCGCCAGGCGTACGCGTCCATCACTATTCTCGATATCCCTGCCGAGTGAAAAGATGCCGGCTGATGTTCTGCGACACGACGGCGACGCACGCAGCACACGGACGGTGGCACACGTATACTTTAATACAATCATTGCGTAGACGTCCAAATTCAGTCGGCAGTCGCTCGGGTAGGAGCTGAATACATCGACGCTTTTCCGTGTGATCTTTCATGTTCTCCTTTCGACGCGCAGTCCTCGCAGTGTATATTTGACTTCACACCACAATAGTGCAATAAGGAAAATCGGCTGAAGAATTGAAGCGACAAAAAATGGGCAGATATCGAAGGTACGTGGAACAAGTGTGTGTGTGTGTATGTGTGTTGGCAGTTAAATTTTTCGCGAATCGAACAGCGCTCGGGTTCGTCCCGCTATAACGATGCTCGAGCGAGAAACTGTAACGTGTGCGAGTCACGCACGCTGTTCGAGATTCACGTCCAGTGACTCGTTTGCTTCGTTCAAAGTTCGCTGCGCTCTTTTTTTCTCACCGTCTCACCGTTTCACCGAGAGACGATAAATTACATAAGTCCTAGAGAAAACAATGATAATAGATGGCTGAACACTGTGCGCCGTTTGCCAAACGCGGGGCGGCTGTCGCCATATCCCCTCCCCCTCACCGCGTAATGCTGCGAAATAATGCGTGCGATACATTCCGCCAAACACGAATCTTTCGCACAGTGAAAAAACAATGGATTCTGATGCGTTTTTGTTTTATCGTAGATTGTAAAATTCGAAGATCCCTGCGATGGAACGCCGATAGGTTCCCGACGAGCCCGCGCATAGCGCACTACAATTGGCCGTAACATTTTGTTCGAGCTCTGATCAGACTAATAGTAATTAGCGAAAAAGAAAAAAAATTATATACATATGTATCCAGGTCGAATAAAATAGAAATAAAATATGATCATAAAGTATGATTATTGTGTATAAAAAAAAATGATGAAACTCGTAGATCGCTCCGTTGGCATGCCGATGTCAAGTACTTAAAAAAAAGATTATTAAGCGAGTTGATATATAACTACATATATCAAATAAAATAAAAAAAAATATGATCATAAAAAACTATCGTAGTACGTTAAAAAAACTTAAAATTTGTAGATTGCTGGATTGGAATGCTGATAGGTTTCCGATGGGCCAGTGTGTACCAAGCACTAAGTTTGTCTGTAACATTTTATTCGAGCTCCTCTTGGTCCAACTAATAGTAATTAGCGACGAAAAAGAAAATTTTTATATACACATGTATATCAAATAAAACAGAATGAAAATACTATCGTAATATATTATTAAAAACAATAAAAATCATAATTCTTCGAAAAATGATTTTTCTTAATCACATATTTCTCTCAATAGCCGCAGCCGAGACAAGGACAGGAGGCGCAGGTCGAGGAGCCGCTCCCGCAGTCGTTCGCCGCGTGACAGAAGAGGATGGGGAGGAGGCGGTAGCGGTGCACCGAGGGACCGAGGAATGGGAGGTGGCCGAGGCGGAAGAAACCAGCTCGGAGCGAACCTGAGAAAGCCCAGATGGGATCTCAGTAGACTGGAGCCTTTCAAAAAAGATTTCTACATACCGAGCGACGTCGTGCACAACAGAGATCCGAGAATCGTCGAACAGTACAGAAGCGACAAGGAGATCACTCTCAGAGGCTCGAATATACCAAATCCAGTGTTGACCTTTGACGAGGCGGGATTTCCCGATTACGTTATCAAGGAAATAAAGTGAGTCGAGTCGACTTTCGTCGGTGACGATTTTTCCTTTTAATACCGTGTGCAATACCACCGTCGGTAATGAAAACTATAATCAATTTTTCTCACCGATTTCGGCAGTCACGATCAAAAGGAATGTCTCATCGAAAGCCGAGGTGATATCCGCTTTCGATGGGACTTTTTTCTCGATGTACATACGATAACCCGTGAGAAAAGTTGATTACAGTTTCTGATACCGACTGAGCCCGCAATGGACGGGGAGGGAAGTGTTTCTATATGGTCTTAAGATTATGTGAAATATCGTCGCTGGTAATAAAAACTGTACCGAATGCCGTTTTGAGACCGCAGTCCGCCAAGGCAGAAGAAAATAGTACTTTTCCACGACTTCGCTAAAATAACCACGTACCTTGAATGCAACACTCGCGGAAAATCACTTATTATTGAACAATGATCATTATTAACCTGTGCTTATGGGCAATACTGTTTCATTACTCCCTAGGGAGAAATAGGGCTTATAACTACGTCTGGAAGCCCTGTTGCTCCCGGAGGAGTAATGGTCGTTGGCAAATGTGACGATTTTGCGACGCAAGAAATGTGGTAATTTTAACGAAGTCGAAAAAAAGTATAGTATGCTACCCGGGAGGGGACGGATTTTCACGTCGTGTGATTTTTGCAAACATTTGTGATACTTGGCGAAAATCGCGTACTTCCCTCCCTTGTAGCATTATATACTAATTCCTTCGAGAATCGGTAGACGCAGGGAAAGGCAGTTTTTTTTTCCTCGGCGGCCTGCGGTCTCAAAACGGCATTCCGTACAGTTTTTCTTACCAACTGGGCGGAAGGAAATCAGGGACTTATACCACATCGTCTTAATGCAAACGATGCTAAACGTGTTAAATTGTTCTTTTTTAATTTTCAGACGGCAGGGCTTTAAGGAACCGACGCCGATTCAGGCGCAGGGTTGGCCGATAGCCCTGAGCGGACGGGACATGGTCGGTATAGCGTCGACGGGCTCCGGTAAAACGTTGTCCTACATTTTACCGGCCATAGTTCACATAAACAGTCAGCCAAAGCTGTGCCGCAAGGACGGGCCCGTAGCCCTCGTTCTCGCGCCGACGAGGGAGCTCGCCCAGCAGATACAGCAAGTCGCCGACGACTTCGGGCACACCTCCGGCATTCGGAACACGTGTCTTTACGGCGGAGCGCCGAAGGGAGCTCAAGCCCGCGATCTCGACGGCGGTGTCGAGATTGTCATCGCCACACCGGGCAGACTGCTCGACTTCCTCGAGTCGGCGAGAACGAATCTCAAGCGATGCACCTATCTCGTGCTCGACGAGGCCGACAGAATGTTGGACATGGGATTCGAGCCGCAGATACGAAAAATCATCGAACAAATCCGACCCGACAGACAAACACTCATGTGGTCGGCGACGTGGCCGAAGGAAGTTAAAAATCTCGCCGAAGATTTCCTCAAGGATTACGCCCAGATAAACGTGGGCTCGCTGCAGCTCGCTGCCAATCACAATATCCTACAAATAATCGACGTCTGCCAGGATTACGAAAAAGAGAACAAGTACGCATGCGAGAGTTCGCTTTGCTATCGATCGTTTTTATTAAATTATTTTATTTAATATTATTATCATATTATATTATTTTATTTAACGGCTTTCTGCTTTAAAATGAAAATATAATATATAATAAATCCTAAATATAAGAGTTCCAGAGTAATAAGTTATAAAAGTTGACAAATTTTTAAAACTTACGTCTTCGATTTATAAAAATTTGCAGCACTTGAGTTTACGACTTCTTAAAGTTTATTTGTTATTTAATTTTTTCTTTTTTTTTTTGCAGGTTGAGTACGCTTTTGAAAGAGATAATGGCTGAACAAGAAAACAGGACTATCGTCTTCATAGAGACGAAACGGAGGGTCGACGAGATCGCGAGAAAAATGAAGCGTGACGGATGGCCGGCGGTTTGCATTCACGGCGACAAAACTCAGCAGGAAAGAGATTGGGTTTTACAGGGTAAATCATCATCGAAATAACTGAATATTCCGATTCCGCGAAAACGGGAATCTCGCGCTGACGGTCGTCTTAATATCTAACGACTATTTACAGATTTCAGATCGGGCAAAGCCCCAATTCTCGTGGCGACCGACGTGGCCGCCCGCGGACTAGGTGAGTTATTCCAAGCATTTCCCTCGAGCATATCCGTAATTACGCGATTACGTAATAATTTTTTTTTTTTAAATCCAAAAAACCATTGCGATCACGTAGATTTATTGTTTGTTTCGTCTATAACGGTTGAGAAGTAACTAGACATTCGAAATTATTGAAAAAAGTTTGAGATTGGCGAAGTAAAAATTGATTAATAATTTGGTAAAAAAAGGGTTTTTAGTAAATTTACGAACAAGCGCTGCGTCTTGAACGTTAGAGCTTTATTGAGAGCCCAAATTTTCTCATTCGCACTGTACAGTCAATCGACTCGTTCGAAGTATAAAGAAACGAGATAAATGAATCGCGAAGTAGTATCCGCGAAAGAGTAATTTAACGTTTACCTCGAACGATGGCACATTCCGAACGAGTGTAAAAAAAAGAAAACAATTACAGTAATGGTCATAGAAAGTAAGAAAAAAAAAATTAGGTTATAAGAGAACAAAATTGAAGAAGGTTTTGGTGAAGACAATGTAGCTAACGCGGCTGGATGTTTGTTTGGATTGCAGAGGCACATTGCGCGCAGGCCCACGTCGGGTAATGCAAAGCACACATATCGGGGTGGTGACCCGCCGCCTCTTATTGTTCGGTGGTGCACTGGTTTGCATTGTCTGCGGTGGCTGCTGCGCGTGCCTCTCATCGTCAATTGCGTGATGGGCCAAGATTCGGGTCCTAAATCGGGCTCTACGGGTTATACTGCTCTACGTACCGGATATCTCTCGTGCTCCTACGCTACGCTGTACGGCCACCAGGGTTTCTCGGCCGCAATACTCGTTGTTGCCAGAATAGTGTCCCTTCCACTGGCCATAATCGAGCTTAAATGAGTCACCCCTCCGGTCAGCCTTCCAAAGAGGTGGTGGCATGCTAGCGGATGCCAGAGCCTCGAAAAAGGCCCCTTAGCAACGGAGCGGCGGAGGCTGTAGCTGGAGCGAGCGCAAACAGCCAGGCCCTGCCCGTACGTTGCTAGCGACAAACGCCCAATGCCTAATTTTTTTATATTACACACATTAATTAACTACATTCTATACTTAATATTTTAGTTGAACATTCCCAATTAATCTATCCACTGTGCCGATTCCCTCATCACCTCATTTGTATATTTCACTCCTCTGCTCCCTTCCGGATCAACGTCTGTCTCGTATTTTACCTGCTTTTATTTCTCATCGTCATACTTTCCTGCTCACACTAACATTTATTTCGAGTAGAGCACACACACTGTGTCGTTTACATTGTTTAAAAAAAAAAGCTTCGAGTCTGATGATGCTCGTACAACTTTTGATATCAGAAAGAAAAAAATTAATAAAATAAAATGGCTGAGGCTGCTAAAAAAGTTACTTAACGTTATTTAAAAAAAAACATGAATAAATTACACACAAATTACTTTCGAGGTACTGCCAAGTAGTTAGATACGTAACGAAGCTTTGAGAGTACATCTTCATGATAACGAATAAAGACCGTTGCAGTGTCGAATACATACAATACATATCTCGAAGCACTGCTCTTTAAAAAAAAAAAGCCAAACGAAAAAATATGTCTTATCGCGACTCGCGTTCGCGCAATTTGCGTTAACTTTCATTGTAAATTTCAGACGTTGAGGATGTCAAGTTTGTTATCAACTTTGACTACCCATCGTGCTCGGAAGACTACGTTCATCGCATCGGCCGTACCGGCCGCAGACAGAAAACGGGAACGGCGTACACGTTCTTCACGCCGAACAACGCCAACAAGGCCAACGATTTGATACAAGTCTTGAAGGAGGCTAATCAAGTTATCAATCCGAAGTTGCTCGAACTCGCCGACAGTAGGAACGGCGGTTTCGGAAGACAACGAGGAGGTAAAAATTGTTTGGAAACAAAATCTTTGAAAAATTGTTAAAATCCCTTTCGTTAAAAAGGCAGATTAAAAAAAAACGTTGGAATCCGATTTTGTTAAAGGAATGGATTGAAACTAAAAAACGGTTAAAATCTGTTTTTGTTAAAAATGCGGATTGAAAAAAAAAATCGGATCATTGAACCGCAGAGATAATGAATTTTACTTGTTGTATTTCAATTGAAATTCGAGCTGGTGGAGGAAGAAACAAATGGCGCGGCGGACGCGGAGGCCCCGTCGGGGGTGGCAACAACATCGGCGGACGAAGCGGAAGGGAGCGCAGCTTCTCGAGGAGCCGAAGCCCGACGCGAAGTCGTAGCGAGAGCAGGGAACGCAACGGACGCAGCAGCAAAAGAAGCTACAGCCGCAGTTACTCTCGTAGCCGGAGTCCCGTCAACAATCGCACAGGCAAGTCCGCCAGCGGAGATGACTCCGATTGTTAAATCGTCAATGTCGACGCGACGAATCGCGCGACAAGTTAACCCTTGGCGTGCGGGATCGTCGCCGAGCGAGTACTTATATTGCAGGGTATAAAAATCGCTTCATCTAAAAAATATCGATGATATCGAAATTCGGAAAAATACTCTTTGAAGAGTAATTTATTGATTTATTGATACAATTACGGGTTGGGTCCAATTACAGACGATGCGTAAACGTATCGGCCAAACAAGATAATGGCGAATTGAGAGAGTACGTCGCAGTAATAAGTACACATATTCACTGACCAAAGTGGAAAGATAAAGATAAAAGAAGTAAAAGAAGTCTTATAAAATGCCTATATAACAAAAATACGTCTCACTGCAACATTTTTACTCGACAACGATACGCGAATTAGGCAGAATAAATGTTAATAATTTTTTTTGCCGCATTGACGTCAGAGATGTTCACGATATTATATTTGTGCAAAATAGTATTTTTATCGTCTAATGTAGTAATGTATAATGCGCTATTGATATTCGAAATTTATATTTACATCTCAGGTCGTGGAACCGACTCGCGCTCGGCGCGAGGCTCGCGTACGCGAAGGGTCAACCGTTCAACTCAAACAAACAAAAAATATATTAAAAATATTGCACATTATAAACTTGTAAATAGTAAATATGGAAAAAAATTTGTGTTCGCAGAAGTTATCGGCAAGAGTTACTGGAGCAGCGAGAGATGATCTTCCGTGGATTATCGACGGCGGTCTTTTGACACGAGTAATTCATTGAACAGCGACACGATAGACAAGCGAGGCGGTGTTTCGGACTTGGATCGACTAGACTGAAAGAAATTTTATTCGTTCGAAAATGAAAAAAAAAAGAAAAACAAATCAAGAAGCATCATAGAAGAGCTCGTCTGACAAGTGTCTCGTCGCATAATTGGGGTCGTATCATAAATTTTCATGTTTTCCGCGCGTGAGGCAAACACGGTTTATCTCTCCGCGCACTCTCGACATCGATGTCACCCCCCCCCCCCCCCCCCCCCCCCTCTTTCCCCTCGACCTTCGTCTACGTTCGTTACGATTTATTTTAGCTCGCAATAATAACGGAGTTATAAGTGTCTAGTGTCCACTGGCTATCCATTCCTCTGTATTTACATTAACTATAAACGAATTCATTAATGTACAGTATTTAATGCAATTGTAACAAATAAAATTTGTTAAACATTCACATAGATCGAATGGCTAACAAATAACTACGACAACGTCTGAGTGGCCCATTGTGTTCTCGCCGACGATGCACGCCTCGCCGGGGGGTGTGGGCGTGCGAAATCCAACTATCCTCGAACCATTTCTCCCGATTGCGAATATCGCAGCTTCATCGATTTTAGGCGGTGCAACAGTAACGGGAGCCCCTCCGTCCCGGCGACTGTACAATTTAAGCTGTTTCACAGTTTATCGATTCGTCGTAACAAAGAGCTCTCGCCGTGAAAAGTATGCGAAGAAAAAAAAATAAATAAAAATATATATATCCGGCGAGACGCGCCTTTGTTTTATCAAATTTACACATCGACTTCTCGCAAGCGTCTTCCGATTCGAGACGGTCGAGAAAATTTTTAGCCGATCGACGAAAAAATTCAAATTCTCCTGAGCGCGTCCGAAGGTTTAAAAAAAAAAATCAGCTGTTTTTTTTCTGCAATCAATCGCTACCTTCCGCTGTGGTTCGAGCGGCTAATCAACAGAGCCGAATCGTCATCGTCCCAAGCCTCATAGCTTATCGATTCCCGTACGATTTTATTGACCAGCAATAATTCCGAACGAGCGCTAGGAGTTCGAGAAGGTACGAGAGCTCGGCGAGAGAGTTCTGGCGCTCGATACGGGAGAGAGAGAGCGTGGAGCGGGCGAGAGAGGGAGAGCAAGAAGAAGAGAAATAAAAAAGGAGCATAAAAGCGAAAGCCAGAAGATCGATTTTAGACGTAGCTCCGCGATTGGCCGTCGCCCGATACGTCACAGAGCCGAGCGAGCGCCGATTGGCCGGGCGGAGTCACGTGACAATTCTGCGAGGCTCACGTGATGGGGTTCGGAACGGTAACGTTGCCCAGTTGCCCGTTTCCGTCTTCCCAGTGCCTGTCAGCCATTGTAGCTCTGTTCGCCGGGTCCTCTGGGTAAGTTAAAAACGAGATTAATAAAGCCCTAGCTCGTTGATATTTCGCCGTTTTAACAACGCCACAATCCGCACGACGACACTCAGCGTGTCGCATAACCGACGCGTGAAACACATGAGGATTACGAATTGTCGCAATTTTTTTCTCCGTTAGCCGAAAGAGAGAGGAGACAGAGAGAGAGAGAGATAGAGAGAGAGAAAAAAAAAAAATATCGCGTTTCGTTCTTCCTAGGTTTGATTGGCACACGGCTAACACGGTTTCTAAGCGGAGAGGGACATAGAGCGAATAGGTCAGTTGCGTGTTTAACGAAGAACCCCGAGCGACGCTGTACAGCAAAGATGTATAGCAACGGATACTCCAATCAAACTTCGTGAGTATTGTTCTCTCGTCGTATTAAATTAAAAAAAATGAAATATAAAGAAAAAAAAAAAAAAAAAAAAAAAACAAAAGATCAAAGTAATTGTCGTTTGCGTCCGACGTGCGAGTGTGTATGTGTGTGCGTGTATGTCCGTGTGTGATGTATCGCGATCTCTCGTACACGGGGGGACGCGCATAGCAGTTCGCCCGTGACAACGAGGGTCGATAAATGCCCGAGAGGGAGAGAGAGAGAGAGAGAGAGAGAGAGACGGTAGGGCCACACTCGTACTTCACGAACCCGACTAACCGGCCATTTTGTAGATCGATCTTTATTTTAACTCTCTCTCACTTTGCATCAGCGAATACGCACAAGTAGATCCGTCGTCGAGCGCAACGATTAACGCTGCGCGAATCGACGATTCTAGACGATCCGTTGACGATGCATGACGTCGCGAAAGATTGGAAATATTTAAATGACTCCGAGCCGATCCAATCTATCGAATGTCACTCTGCCTTTGTAGATCCTGCCGATTTCCAGTTCCGTTCGCCACGGATTGAACCCGAAATCGCTCTAGAGAAAAACTTTTTTTTTTCGTTTTTCTTTTATTTTTATTTTTATTTTTTTCATTTTTGTTAGAGCTTCATTTTCGCCAGTTTAAAAATAGCCAAGCTCTCCGGTGCATTCCGCGCCAGAGATGCTAGCGCTGCCAGGGGGAGAACGGAGTTTTTAGGTGGTATCCGTGTCAGTTACAGACCCAGGGGAAACAGGGAATATGGCAACAGGAACGGCGGCGGCGGAACATACTGGAACAGTCAGCAACAAAATCACAACGACTATGGAATGAAGAAGCAAAATCAGAAGAAGTGTCCCGGCGATCAGTTGAAAAAACCAAATTGGGACATGACCTCCCTGCCCGTTATCACCAAGAACCTCTACGTTCCCCACGCCAATGTCAGGGGACGAACCTCCGACGAAGTCACGAAATATCACGCCGGCAAGGAGATCACCGTCAAGGGCAACAACACACCCTTTCCCATACAGGCGTTCGAGGAGAGCAACTTTCCCGACTATGTCATGCAGGAAATCAGGAAACAGGGATTCCAGGATCCCACCGCCATACAGGCGCAGGGATGGCCCATCGCGCTCAGCGGACGCGACATGGTAGGGATCGCGCAGACCGGATCAGGAAAAACTCTCGCTGTGAGTACACTTTAAATTTGACTCTGAGATGAGTTTTTAAAATTTTTTAAGTAGGTGACATTCTTTTCATTCATTTAGTTTTAAATCTTTTTCGTCATGAATTTTTTATTCTTTTAGAATCATTTTCGTCATGATTTTTTTTTTTTTTTTAAAGATTGTTTTTGTCATTAATTTTGTTTTATTTATTTTCGTGATTCGTCAACTCAGTCAACGAATTTAAGAACAGGCTGGACTTGTCCGTGTTCGCATGAAATTTATATGCAGAAATTTTTTGTTGGACATGCGATGCTATATATGTTCACACAAATTTATAAGAGCTCATAGGAACTTTGAAGAATTTAAAAGAAAAAAGAGAATTTTAATTCCGTTATCGAAATGCAGATTTTATAAGTGTTACACTTTCTTTCTGTAAAGTTTAATATTAATAATAATAATAATTTTGTTATTTTTTAAAATCATTTTTTTCGTTATTTATTTATTTTTTTTAAATCTTTGTCACGTGTCCTTGAAATCTCCTGGAAACGACCTTGAAATTATCGATGCTGCAACACTGTTTCTCCAATTCAAGCAGCGAAATATATATATTTATTTTCACCTCGTCTGTATCGATTTTATTCTGTGCTTGGTGGATTTAACCCTGGAACCGTACTTGCCGAATAGTCGAAGGCTTAACGACAAATATTAGATGACAGTCAGAAAATGAATTTCGAACAAAAAAATAAAAATAAAATCCTTGAATGCCCTCAATGTTCACGGTACCAGGGTTGATGAATGACCTCGATAAACCAAAAAAAAAATTTACACCGACGATGAAAATTTTCAGTACATACTTCCGGCGACGGTGCACATAAACAATCAGCCCCGGCTGAGCCGCGGTGACGGCCCGATAGTGCTGGTGCTCGCCCCGACGAGAGAACTGGCCCAGCAGATACAGAGCGTCGCCCGTGACTTCGGTTCTTCGTCGCGAATCCGGAACACCTGTATATTCGGAGGTTCGCCGAAGGGTCCTCAGGCGCGCGACTTGGAGCACGGCGTCGAGATATGCATAGCGACGCCGGGGCGTCTGATCGACTTCCTCGAGAAGGGAACGACGAATCTTCGTCGATGCACGTACCTCGTGCTGGACGAGGCGGATCGAATGCTCGACATGGGTTTCGAGCCGCAGATACGCAAGATAATCGAGCAGATAAGACCGGACAGGCAAGTGCTGATGTGGTCGGCGACGTGGCCGAAGGAGGTTCAGGCGCTCGCCGAGGATTTTCTCACGGACTACATTCAGATAAACATCGGTTCGTTGACACTGGCGGCGAATCACAACATTCGTCAGATAATCGAGATATGCCAGGAGCACGAGAAGGAGTCGAAGCTCTCGAATCTCCTGCGCGAGATCGGCTGCGAGCGCGGCAACAAAACGATAATATTCGTCGAGACGAAGAAGAAGGTCGACGACATAACGAAGGCGATAAAGCGCGAGGGGTGGTCGGCGATATCGATCCACGGTGACAAATCTCAGCCGGAGCGCGACTACGTTCTCTCGGAGTTTCGCAACGGCAAGACCGCGATACTCGTCGCGACCGACGTCGCTGCGCGCGGTCTCGACGTCGAGGACGTTAAGTACGTCGTGAACTTCGACTATCCGAACAGCAGCGAGGATTACATACACAGGATAGGAAGAACGGGCCGTTGTCAGAGCGCCGGAACGGCGTACGCCTTCTTCACGCCCAACAACGCGAGGCAGGCGAAGGAGCTGATAGCCGTTCTCGAGGAAGCCGGACAGGTGATAAATCCCCAGCTTGCCGAGCTCGCCAATTCGCAGCGAAGCCAATTCGGCAAGGGCCGCCAGCGCTGGAGCAACGCCCGATCGACGAAGGACAACAACTCGAGCGGCAGTCCGAGAAACAACTCGAGTCCGACCGGCGTCGGCTGGCAGAACAACCAGCACAACCCGATGAACGATCGCGCGATGATGCGCCAGCCGAACGGCTACATGAACAATCGTCAGAACAACTATCAGAACGTCTGTCATCAGCAGCCGCAGCAGCATCAGCAGATGCAGCATCATCAGCAGCAACAACAACAACAGCAGCAGCAGCAGCAGCAGCAGCAGCAGCATCAACAGCAGCAACAGCAGCGCCAGGTGTCCGGCTACGTGGAAGGCTATCAGGGCTGGGGCAGCGATTGTCCGAACGGCTATCAGCAGAACCCCGGAGGCGCACCGAGATACCAAGGGCGCACCCGCTATCAGGGTAATCGCATTAACAATCGTCAGAACGGCGGCTACGGCGGGAGCCCGAACGGCCAGGGAATGTTCTCGATCCCACCGCCGTTCATGGTACCCTCGGGCGGGCACACCGACTCGAGCATTCAGAGCCTCGTCAATAACAAATTCTTCCAAACAAACCGACCCCCACCGGCGGCTAACGCCTGTGCCTATCAGTCCATGGGCTACGGACAGTTCCCGGCGGTTCCGCCCTACGCCTACTCGTACCCACAGACACCGGTACAGCAGTGACGCTTCACACGAGGTAAATCAGTTGGTACGTGTGTTAAGTAACGGAGAAAAATACTAAGGACACAAGATGAAAAAAAAAAATTACAAAAAATCTGCAAAAAAAAAATGAAAAAGGAAAAATCGTAAAAAAAATATGAATGAAAAATGAATTCCCTATACCCGCTCCATGCTATGCGTAAATGAAACGCGGAAGCCGATAAGAGTTTTCGCGATTCGCGCATGGAAAGCGGTGGTATTTTTCAATATGTTCTTAATGTAGTAATCTTGATCGTTTGTTTCACTTTCTTTATTAATTGTACTTCTCTGGAATGGTGCAAGTTTGATGTACTCGTTAAAGCCTTCTTCTTGTATCGTCGGTATATACGAGATATAAAAAAAAAACTAAACATATAACGAACGATGATCGATATAATAGCAAAAGGGGCAAAAAACAAAAAAACAGTAATAATTAAAATTCCAACCGGGTTACGACGATAAAGTAAATCGAGTCTTTTACAGAGAAAGGCCTATCTACTTTCTTACGAGCCGTTTGGATAATTTAAAAAAAATATACTTCGGATTGACGAGGGTAATGAAAACGCGTTTCGAAAATTGTCCTACGAGGTTAAAACGATTTCCCGAACGATATGAGGGAATAATGGAAAAAAAATAATAAATTAAATTTAAATACGATGCGGCCATTTAATTAGATGGGCACATTCCAGTCGAGTCTTGATGTAACGATAGCTTGTTAGTGAGGGTATATTGATATAATAATATTAAAAAACAAAAAAACAAACAAATATTGGTCATGGCCACGAATGTAGTTAACGATGGTCATAATCCCTATGGTATTTGAATAGTAATCTCCTCGCGATAACTATGTAAACTACCTGTATGCTTTTCTGAAATGCACGAAACATATAGAAGGGGGGGTAGGGGAGGGTGGGATGGGTTAGTTTAATAATTTATGATTTATTTATATGTTCTCACGTATATGCAGGCGACGCTCCATGAAAAAAAAAGTGAGAAAAATAATATGATGAAGAATAAGTAAATCGGCCTTTTGCATAAAAATTAAGCCGTGCGCCCAATGATTAAAAAAAAAAAAAGGAAAATAAAACTCGAATAAATAACGGTGGGACGACATTCGTATTATCGTAGCTTCGAGTTGCTCGATGCAGCTTAGGGTAGAGCAGCGAATGCTGACACGAGTCGCCTGGAAAACAAAAAAGAAGAAAAAAAAACGAAAAAAAGAATCTATATGAGGGTCGAGAGGGAAAGCGAAAGAGAAAGAGAGATCGAGAGAGAGAGAGAGAGAGAGAGAGGAGAGACTAACGTGAAAAAAAAAACAAAATAAAAGAAAAAAAAATGAAATAAATCGGGCGCGTAGTCACATGGCTGTGCATCACAGAGCGAAGCTCGGTATCTTATTTTTGTATGGAAAGTAATTTGTTGATAGACCAACGAATGATAATATGAAACAAAATGTTGTTTGATATTTATGCAACTGGCCACCGAGTGGCCTCGCTTTGCACGCCGTCCGTGCAGGCACGTGTGCAGGCTGGCCGCGAAACGAATATCCAAATCGTATCTGTTTTTTAGTTCACGCGGCGGGTAAAAAAATAAAAATGAGAATAAGAAGGGAAAGGGAGTTAAAAAAAAAAAAATGAGAAGAAAAAAAAGTAACTAAACCATTTGACCACTTTTACGTTTAGTGCAGAAAACGGTACGAGTCTAGGTTGTTATAATATACATAAATGTTTATAAGCTGCATATGATACTACTATTTACTACGACTACTACCTTATTACTACTGCTACATACTACTATAACACTATTACTACATGGTACATACGAGGCTGGCAGTCGTGCGCGCGCGTTACGTTCCAAGCTCGCGTAGATATTTTAAAGACGAAAGTGAAGAGAAAAAAAAAAAAAAAAAAATTAAAAAATGCTCAGCGAATCGAAATTCTTCGAGGAGATGAAACAAAAATGAGAGTTTCACCTCTCGTCAAGCATTGTTCGAAAGATATCTACCAAGTTTCGAGCATCCGGGCGAGCCTCCAGTTTTACTCGAGCGTATCGCGCTGCCTCTCCAAAAAAAAAGTAATAATGAAAAAAAAAAAACATACAAACAATCCTACGAATATTCTCGAGAATTTTTCTACTCAGTCGTACTAATCGCCGGTTTTTCGTTTTGCTGTTGCATCTATCGCGAAACATTTTTTTTCCTCGAGCATCGTAAAGGTTCGATTATATTTTTTCGTACGTTTATTCAATCGTAATTAGGAGAACAAAGTTGTAGCGGATGACTAAAGAGAGAAAAGAAAAAACAAAAAAAAAAAGAAAACAAGAATAATCTGCCAATTGCATCCCATCGAGAGTATAGAAATTTTTTTTCTTCGCTATTCTCCATTCGTACTCGTTTATTTCGTTACGTAGCAGTATACCGTAGTGTTTATTGTGTCAGTGGGTGTAAAAAAAAAAAAAAAATTGCTCCCAAACGCGGTTCCTCAAAAACGTGTAGTCTCTTCGTTATATATATATACATATATATTAATTTTTTTTTTGTTTTCTAAGGTATATATTTTTTTTTTCACAAAACGTTTTGTCTCACGATTTATAATCCAGCATTGATAAGTATGTCCCCTGTTCGGAACTTGCCCTCTCTGATCGTCGCACGGCTGAACGTTTTTCTAAACAAAAAAAAACAAGAAAGAAACAATTCTCGCGTTAAAATAGAGAGCGATCGAATCGTGAGTTGCGAAACGAGAAACGAGAGACAGAAGGGAGAAGAAAAAAAAGAGAGAGAGAGAGAAAACGCTGAAAAATAATGCTGGCGAGTTTAATGAGCGATTAATAAGTACCGAGCGTCGAAAAGTCTGGAGGCTCCCGCACATTTGTGTAAGCCCGCTATCGATTATACCAACGTCAACCGCAGCCTCCATCGATCGACATTGAAATACGAAAAAAAAAAAAAGACTGATTCGAAAAACACCCGCGACAGATCTTTAATGCAATCCCTTCGAGAGTAGCAAAGTTTCGAGCAGCTGATAAAAAAAAAAAAAAAAAAATTATAAAATGTCACGGTTTTCGTTCGTCGTATAGATAGCGGGTATACGCGTAGTTCTGTGATATGTAAGATGTAGCGCATAGAAGAAGAAAAAAAAAACCCACTGTTCTATTGTGCAACATGGATTAAAAATAGGGACACGTATCTCATCAATTTTATATATGTGGTATAATCATATCATGTTATCTCGATGCAAATCCTGCTGACGACTGGGCAAGGAAGAAGACGAAAAAAAAAGAAAAAAAGAAACAAAGCGTTGATAAAATTAAGGCAATTCTTTCGTGAGTCTCCCAATGATAGGTCCAACCGTTTGAAAGACGTTTATATTAAAAGTAAAAAAATTAAAAAAATGAGAAAATCGATAAACGGGGCAAAAAAAAAGAATTAAAAAAATAACGACGAGAAACCTCAGCTGACCGATATCCTTATTGTAACACCGATCGTTAGGGTCAAAACACTATAGCCTGTAGCTGAAAATTATTTTTTAACTAAGTAATTTAAAAAAAAATGGACGCTGATGGAAAAAAAAAAGTGAAGAAAAAAAAATTGTCAGCGGTCGTCGCATCTGAAACGCATATTGTATTCCAACACGCAGTCCCTATCATGCATACGTACACGCGAAAAACAAAGACACATCCACAAAAACACACACACACACACACACACACAAAGTGCGACAGTGCGATTAGCGTGTTGCGAACTAATGAGAAAGATAGGCGTGCTCACTAAAAAAAAAATAGTTTTTTTTCCCTCCCACGAAGCTTTGCCGGCTGTAAAATAGCATCTTTAATGGTAAAAAAAAATAACAATAAAAAATGCAATTTTTGTCACATCCGACGCTAACTTCGTGTAACGTATTGGTCTTCTATTTATAATTCGCCAAATGAAAGGAAAAAAAAAAAAAAGAAAACAATCGTAAATAATTGGTGTGTGGCACGCGAATATGTCGCGATGATCATCCTCCTCAGTGAAGCCGGTTGAAGTTATGATTCATATGTCCAACGTGTGACGTTTGAACAATTTGCTAACGAAACTCAAGAGTACCTTCAAAGTAATTATGCTGAGCGCTGTGATATCGCGTACATAAAATTTTTTATTAATTCTAAACGTAAATAACGCATAACTCGTAATGTTAAATGAAACGAAAGAAAAGAGAAACAAAAAAAAAAACGAAAAAGTGAATAATAATTATCTCCTTTAAATACAAGACTGAATATCTTTCGCCAATTTATAAAATAAAAGAAGAAGGAAAAAGAAAAAAAAATAACGAGTTTAGCAGCCCACCCGAGGTACACACGTTCGCCGTAAACTGTAACACTAAATAAATAATTATATAATTGTATGTTATTGATTACAACACACTCTATATTTTATACTATGATTCGATAAACGCCGTCTCTCGTGACTTTAAAAAAAAAAAGAAAAAAATATCGCTGAATGATGAATATATTACGTTAGTTCGATAACGGGAACACTTTCTCTTGTCTTGTACAACTTTTTTCACTGAGAAACAAAAAGAAAAACAACAACAAAAAAAAAAAAACAAAGTCTGCCGACACATATTTAACGGAACACAGTTTATTTGCGACCAACACTTTGCTGCACTGTAAATTTTTGTCATTTACGTTAGAATCGAAAAAAAAAAAAGTATACAAAATACGATAAACACGCAACATCGGCACAGCCAAACTCGTTTTCGACTTGAACATCCCTCGATGGGCAAAACAAACAAAAAACCGGCAGACAATCTTAGATTAGTAATTCCGAAATACGCGTGTCGCGAAAATTTTTTCCGCGATAAACTTCTCCAGTGTCGTCGAAACGTTGGAAGACAAAAACGATAATTGAACGAAAGAACGAAAAGAAAAAAAATCATAATCTCTGTTGTTGATTGATTTTTCAACAGCAATCCGGGCTTTGTACGAATA
Organism: Amblyjoppa fuscipennis; assembly: GCA_963575735.1. Classification (NCBI taxonomy): domain Eukaryota; kingdom Metazoa; phylum Arthropoda; class Insecta; order Hymenoptera; family Ichneumonidae; genus Amblyjoppa; species Amblyjoppa fuscipennis. The sequence goes on along the minus strand of OY754495.1, from coordinate 15,976,869 downwards.
TCGCAGCGAATGTGCTGATGTGTGCTAACCGCTAACTCTTAGATTCTCTAAAACTCCTACCTTTCTCGTGCGTGTGTGACACACTATAGACACAACAGCGTGCCCGAAACATTGGCCCTGTTCATTGAATTATTTGTTGGAAAAAAAAAAATAAATAAATAAAACAAAATTAAAAGGAAGAAAATAAGTTACATTCGAAAAAGTAGTACCTGTATCGTGCGAAAAGAAAGAAGAAAAAAAAAAAAGAAACCCCTATTCTTTACTGTATTTAGTATTAATTATCTACTTACGTGTAAACACCGTGTTTCGCGTTTTCTTTTTAATGTGAACTGTGAGGGAATGAAGAAACAAATTGATATTTGCTTATATGTTAGTTAGTTTTTTTTTTTTTTTTTTGTTTCCGAGGTCTGTTCAGCAAGTACTCTCTCTGTATCTCTGCGAAGAAAAAAAAAAAAACAAAAAAAACAATTGCGATACGGTATTTTTCTTTACGACGAGAAAAGACCGTAACGTTTAGCCATGGATTGTTCCTGTAGGAATAATAGTACATACTCTATCTTATCTTCGAGTTATTCAGTAAACCCGACGATCGAAGACTCTTTCGATCGGGTCAGTTTAATAATTAAAAAAAAAAAAAATCGTAGCGTCGAAAACGCCGCTTTGATGATCTGTGAAATCCTTGGAGGCCGCATGACATACGTATTTTTCACACAAAAAAAAAACACACAAAACACACCGTCTAACGCGACTATTGGGAACGAACAATACACTAGAATCTAGTCAAAATTGTTATAATATCACTTTGCGTACGGGCGCGTTTGAGGAACGTCGTTTAAACGATACCTTGATATAGAAAAAAAAGGGAAAAAAGCCTCTTTTTTTTGTTGTAAAAAAAAAAGTTATCCTCGATATAATATTTCGTGTCTCGTCCACAGTGTCGACGAGTGAGGGTGACGTTTCACACACGTTTGTACTCGCGGAGGTAACAAATGAAGAAAAAAAAATAAAAATAAAAGAAGTAATAACGAAAAGTAAATAAAATAATGAAGGATCGTTTTTACGAAGAGGCCTTCAAGAACAAAAAAATAAAAACCAATTTTTGAGCAGCCAATTATTTGCTCAATACAATCAAATACTGTTGAGAAGTGATATTATAAGTATAAAAAAAGAAATAATAACAAAAAAAAAAACAGAGGTATCGTGAACGTGTGAAACTTAACAAGCTTGAATAAGTTTTTATATTTGATACTAGTTTACGATATGCGAGGAAAAAAAACAAAAAAAAAACAAATGAGAGTACCGAGAAACTGTTCCCTGGTCGTTAGCCGAGTGTTTATTCCAGTGACACCCTAGATTTTACATGACGAAGAAAAAACAAAAAAAAAAAGAAGAAACAAAATAATGAAGATGAGAGAGATAATTATTGTGAAGGAGCCTATTTATTTTTTGACCATGACATAATTTGAGGGAGAGAGGAGAGAGAGAAAGAGAGAGAGAGAGAGACAGAACAACGTGATATTTAGCAATGTGTACGTGGTAATATGAATATAACAGCCGCAGCCCTCGCTGAGAACTACATTAAAAAGAAGAAGAAAAAAAAATAAAAATAAGAGGTTTACACCCCTTCAAAACCGTCGATGAAAGAAACACTTATTGCCCTACGTAGTATCGTTAATTGAAACAATTATCATTTTTCAAAGTAAACTTAGAAGGAGAAAAAAAAAATTAATAAATAAAACACGATTAAATAAAATACTAAGACCCCCGGAAGTAAGACAGTTGGACGACAAACAATAAGGAATACTGCTCTACATTCAAGTTCTCTTCTGTAGGTTTCACTAAAGTGCATTTCTTGTATGTTATACAGTATTATGATAGAAAATAAAATGATAAACCTATGGCAATTGTATATATTTTCTTTCTCTGTATGAAAAAAAAAAACACATCCCTTTCATTTCCTCTCCTTTTGTCGAGTTACAATGAAATTATAACGAGCCCTCGAACGTCGACGAAAATAAAGATACAAACTTCAATTATAAACTGTGTTACTTTATTGTCGATTACATTATCGTTTCTAAAAGCATTAAAGAGAGCAACGGATCAGAAAAATCTACGGAATACATTTATAGCGATTCGAATCAAAAGTCGCGGGTCTGTTTCGCGCATGCGCCGAGCGGCAGCCAATCGCGTCTTCGGAGCCACAGGAAGTTAACGATATAGGTACTCTCAGTACGGAACAACATTCTATTGCAGAAAAATAGCTTTGATTCCATGATAATTAAAAATTCGCCTCTGCCAGATATCGTTTAATAATTTTTCATCGAATTATCGGTAGAAACTTTATTTACATTATCGCATTTGTGTTCAGTTAAGTAACACCGCGAGGTGTATCGAAGCATCGAGAAGCTTCGAGAACGATTGGTCTGTAGACTGCAAAGGTCGGTCGTCGGTGCGTCTATTGGCCGCAGGGAAAAATCATTACGAGACAGGCCGCTGTGCAGTGTCCCGATTTCAGGTTGTGCGCAACTAAACCCCCCCCACCGGACTCGTGACGTTTGGTGATTCACATCCGGCATCGTCCCGCATCGTTCTTTCCGTCCCTAGAAGCGGCACGGGTAAGTTGTGTTTCCCCATTATAATTTCCGATAGTTTTTTTCACGTCCATTTTGGAAAAAGTAAATTATAAAAGTTTCACCGTTCAGCGTCGAAACTTGTGCATTGTCGTCGTGCGAGCCTCGAACAGTTTGTCCTAATTGTCGACGACTGTCGTTACAGAGATCTAAGCCGCTAAACAACTCTACCAAGACAAAGCTTGTAACATCACTTCGAGGGACAGAAAAGCATCCAATTCTACATCAATCATGTAAGTAAAAAAAAAAAATTGAACCGAATAAAATTCTCATTTCGCACGCTACAACGAGGGTGTCGATTAGGATCGATCGACGAAACGAGAGTGTCGGATCGCGTTGACAAACCAACGATTACGTACGATTATTGTAAATCGCAAAAATTTCCGACATCCGTTTTCGGGTCCCGAGCGTCGGCTGCGGCCTTGGCCCTGACCGGCCGCCATTACGAGCGTTTCGCGCACGCAGACGCTGTTTTATTGAACCACGCCATCGGAAAATTCTCGATAACGCGATCGAAAAACATCCGGATTTTCGTTCGACGAATTCAATATCCGTCGTCACGGAAATCAATCGATTGACTCGCTCCGTCGAACGACCCGAATAATTATCGTCGCGCATCGATTTATTTTATTTATTTTTTTATTTATTTATTTTACCGAACATGACCTTTCGCAATGAAATTACACTGTGTAAAGAGAAAAGTATGGTTACATTCAGCACAGTGCATTCCAGATAAACGAACATATAGGAGCTATTTGGGAAGAGATTCAATAGTTATTCTCAGACTAGGACCCGAATAGATAGCAAACTTGTGTAAGTCTAGATGGATCTGCGGGACAAGTGGGACAGATTGACCATTTGCGGCGCTAGTAAGCCGTTGGTGAGCTGATCTCTCTACAACTGATTTTTTTGTAACACATGCAGAAAAAGATCCCCTTTTCGTGTCTGCAACACGAGGCGAAAGTGGCGTTTTTTTTAGTAAGAAGTGATGAAAATACTGTGCGTGCACAGGTTTTTAACACAAGCTACTTTTTTTGCACACTTTTCTAACATTAATTATTTTTTTCACTCACTTTCGCCGTGCCACAGGCATAAAAAGTTGAAGTTTTTGTACACTTAATACAAAAAGTAGCATTCGCTAATTGTACGACAATGTAGGCAACAGTCGCCTGCAGCTAACATCGCAATCTTCGTCGAAAGATAGATTTTTTTAAACTAATACGTCAAAGTACTATTTTGGAGTACTAAAGAAGATCCGAGCTCTCCTTTGGCAATCGCGAACAACCTTTCGGAGTTTGAGCCGTAGATAGGGCGAATCCATTATCTCCGACAATAAAAACCCATGGAAGTATGCGATAGGGTTGTAAACGTGCGGGTAATAGGCTGGCAATCGGAGCAGAGTCAACGAATACATTCAAAAATAAAATCAATTTTTATATTTATACATTTTTACTTAAAGAGCGATATATAGAAGCAAATGTAAAAATTGAATACTTATTTTCTGTACATACTTTAACAACTTAAGATTTTTAAGAGTGTACGTCGATTTTTGAACATCCTCCGCGATTGCAGGCTCGGTATTCGCAACTGTTTCGCGATTTAGTTTTAGTCATGGTCCTCGTGTCTCATGGGCTTTCCCGCTTTGTAGGATGCGGATCGGAAGAATTTGCGCTGGACTCGCTCCAGTTTTATTCCGTGCGCCGCAAAAAGGGGGTTCCACACCTCTGACGCGTACGTTAGGAACGGTCACGCTAGGGTAAGATACAGCGAACGAAATGTCTCTACCGTCCGGAATTCGTCAGAGAATCTGTTGACGAATCCCAATGTCCCGAGAGCCTTTCGAGATGCTTCCTCGACATGTTTGAGGAAGTCTAGGCCTTGTCGATTTATATTATTATTATTATTATTATTATTATTATTACTATTATTAGTATTATTTTCATAATCCTCTCATTTTGGCATGACTCTGTCTCGTACATCGACAGAGCATGAATGCTTGTGCGAGGAAGATCAAACGCGTGAACTATGCCTTCGGTGTCCACACATGTATGTCTGGATCCGTCTCTCAATGTTCACAACATTTAAATTTAAAGAAAAATGCTTTACCATAAAACAAAACGAACAAAAAAAATAATAAAATTTTTAAAAACTTAAAGATAATTGATTACATTTTTTTTCATTCTGATCCAGGACTTACGGAGGTTCGTCCGGTGGATATCGTAGCAGCGGAGCGGGAGGTGGCAGCCGAGGTGGGGGAGGAGGAGGCGGCGGTCAGAGGAACGGATACGGAAGCTCGAGCGGCGGGAGCGGAGGACGTTTTCCGAGCAGGGGAAGCAACGGAGCCGGTGGAGGAATGGGAGGTCGGAGCAACTCTCGCGGCGGCGGTGCCGGAGGGAGCCTGAGAAAGCCGAACTGGGACTACGAGAACCTTAAGCCGTTCAAGAAGGACTTCTACGTGCCGCATCCCAATGTGTCGGCGCGTCATCCCCGCGAGGTCGAGACCTTCAGGGAGGAGAAGCAGATAACGCTCAAGGGCGACAAATTGCCGAATCCTATACAGTATTTCGAGGAGGGAAATTTTCCCGATTACGTAATGCAGGGAATAAGGAAGCAGGGTTTCTTGGAGCCGACGGCGATTCAGGCACAGGGCTGGCCGATCGCGATGTCGGGAAGGAACATGGTCGGCATCGCTCAGACCGGCTCGGGCAAGACGCTCGGATACATTCTGCCCGCCATCGTCCACATAAACAGCCAGCAACCGCTCAACCGCGGCGACGGACCGATTGCTCTCGTGCTCGCGCCGACCCGCGAGCTCGCCCAGCAGATCCAAACGGTCGCGAACGACTTCGGCTCGCTCTCCTACGTTAGAAACACCTGCGTCTTCGGCGGTGCGCCGAAGGGCAGCCAGGCTCGCGACCTCGAGCGCGGCGTCGAAATCGTCATCGCGACGCCGGGTCGCCTCATCGACTTCCTCGAACGCGGCACCACCAATCTTCGACGATGCACATATCTCGTGCTGGACGAGGCCGATCGTATGTTGGACATGGGATTCGAGCCGCAAATAAGAAAAATCATCGAACAAATCCGACCCGACAGACAAGTACTCATGTGGTCGGCGACGTGGCCGAAGGAAGTGAGAAACCTGGCCGAGGAATATCTCACCGACTACACGCAACTAAACATCGGCTCGCTCACCCTCTCGGCCAATCACAATATCCTACAGATTATCGATGTCTGTCAGGAACACGAGAAAGAGGCCAAGTAAGCGAATTTTTTTTATAGTTTTTGTTTTTATATTTGAACACATGGTGTCCAGTGGTCCTTGAAGTCCTTGAAGTCCTGGAACTGTCCTTGGATTTTTTTTTAATTTCCACGTAAATTTGAGCTTTTTTCAAAATATATATTACTAGCGACCATCCTAAAGAATGTGTATCTCAGATTCGTTGAGAAACACACATTCGTGCATACTGAATAGTTTTTTTAAAACCGATTCCCACGTAAACCATTATCGAAGTAAATGTTATATAGTATGTCGCGGGTGATGGGCATATTTTAATTTTTTATAAGTGTTCCAACACGAATTTTAAATGTTCTGAAAATGTCCTCGAAATGTCCTTGAATTTCGTGCCAACTTTTTACTGGACACCATGTTGAATTTTATCGTGATGAAATCGTTTTATGAACCGTTGTGATTATCGTATATAATATATCAACCTCTAAGAAGAACTGATCATTTTTTAAAAATTTTCTTGCGATTGAGAGAAAGTAGGACGATGTATTGAGACGAAAATGTGTTTTTTTTTTTTTACAGATTGGGAACACTCCTTCAGGAAATTGGTAACGTCAACGAGGACGGAGGAAAGACGATAATATTCGTTGAGACCAAGAAAAAAGTTGAGAACATCACGAGGAACATTCGTCGATACGGATGGCCAGCTGTTTGCATGCACGGTGACAAATCTCAGCAGGAGCGCGACTATGTTCTAAGAGGTGAGAGATCGGAAAATGCGCCTCGACAATTATCGATCGATCGTCGATTCGTTTGTTCTGAATTGTAAAATGAATTTTTTTTTTTCTGCAGAATTCAGAAACAAGAAAGGCTCGATCCTCGTTGCAACGGACGTGGCAGCTCGTGGACTCGGTGAGTTTAACAAAAACGTTTAATCACGCATTGTATTCCATTATTCGCGAGAGAAAAAAAAGAAACTATTCACGATGCATTCTGGGAGACTGCAGTGGTGGAACGACGTGCCGTTTTTTTTACGATTATTAGACAATTTACGAGAGACGATTAGGTGCGTTTGGTAAATTAGGGAGGGTGGCGATGTAGCACAGACTGGTTATATGAAATGATGCCTCACTGTTTGAAACTTGGAGTAATGGTTTGCGAATCGTAAGGAATACTTGCAAAATAAAAAAAAAGCTCGTCGTTCAGCGATCGCCGAATCACATGCGCGGAAAAGGTGACCGTAGTGAAGAGAAGGAGATTAAGCTGAGACTGTGGGAATAACAACAAAAAAAAAACCACGGTGACGAAAAAGCAAACGATTCCTCTCCGGATTTTATAGTCGACAAAAAAATTGTTCCTCGTTAGGCGCTCGAGCGTCACGACCGGGAACGACCTTTTCTAATTTATTCTAAAAAACGAAAAGAATAAACAATTCTCAAACTTTGCATAAGCTTGATACACGCAATAGAAGGCATTAGTTAGTTAAAGTAACTATTAACGTTTTGAAGTAGCAAAAAAAAAGTGGGAAAATGGGACGATAAACTTGAGACAAGTCCGAAGTGTTTTGCTTCTTTTCGAGGAATCGAGAAAAGATTTTTTGCGAGACAATTCGAAAAGTGGAGTTTTTGGGGTCGGGTGGGGCGGGGAGGGGGAGGGGGGAGGTGGAGACCAATCAGGGGATCATTATCGCTAATGCAGTCTATTTCTAATGTGTTAGTTCCTAGAGCTAAGACGGCAAAGTGGGAAGCTTGTGTCGAAGTATTGAGAAAGATTGATCGAAAAGAAAAAAAAGAGAAAGGAGAAAAAAAAGAAAGAATGAAAAAATACGGAGTAAAGTAAAACAGTACTTAGAAGTTAAGTGTGGGCATCTGATAATTTATGTTAATCAGTCTGGTTGTCCTTTGTTTCAGAGGCACATGGTGCACAGATTGTGTTGAGTGCGCAATGAGCAAACGATCGAACGATATGAAACATGGCTCACTCACTGTCTGTGCTCTAGAAAAATTGAGCTATATATGAAAGTGATATATAGACGATGTACATGCGCGATTATCGTGCGGTAAAAAAAAAAAAGAACCAAAACATGTACTTGAAATGTGCCTCTGTGTACAGCCTGTGTACCACGTAAGTAGTAAGGTGGTGCGCGGGTACTGTTTCGCGCTCGTTGGCTGTGGGAAAGATAAGCGGGGCTGTTTTGAAAAAAAAAAAAAAAAAAAAAAAAACAGTACAGCCGAAAAAACACACTCTCCATAGCCAATGTTCACCCGGTGCGGACAACAATCGTATTGATTTTGCTACTATCGCTACTCGATGGGGATGTATAGGACAGGAGAACATTGTGAACTGAACTTGCATTCAAGAAACAAATATCACATCACGTACGGAGCGATATTTTATGCCGCTCGCAACCGAATGCAATGTTCAGCGGTAACAGGGTTTGTATTATCATGACGCAGCTACCACACATTCATACACACATGAGCTTTATAGTCATATACTTTATTATAACAAATATCAATTTTTCTATCGTGAAATTTATTTAAAAAAAAAGAAAGAAACTTGTCGATGTGACAATTATAAAGACGAAAAGCGTTGGCCAGCTTTGTCTTAACAGACGTTTGGCCAATCTCTTGATTACAGTGTATGATTTGGATCAAGCTGCGTTGAATTGTGTTACTTTCACTATTAATTATTACGAATATACATATTAAAACCTGGTAAAATCGGCACTACTAAAAAAAAAAAAAAACGGAGAGCATCGAATCCCCGAAGAGTCGCGACCCCTGAAAGTATTTTTTTTTCTTGAAATTGAAACAAGAGAAAGCCATGCTCTGCAAAAGCGTACTTTGGAGCCGGCTGTTTATCATTAATAGGTGTTAAATTTGTTTATATATTTTTTTAAAAATTCGAATCTGTTCGTTACTAAAAAAAAGGGAAAGCAAGCAGTTTGTCCATTGGCTGCTGTGAAATTCTTTGACTCCTATGAAAATAATGCAGAGAAAAAAAAAGAGAATATGATATAAAATACCACCATTCGTTCGCGTCTCACTCAGCATCCCAATTCGTGCCAAGGCATGTTAAAACGTACCAGCGTTACGTTATCGCTATAATGAATTTATCTTCTCAGACGTCGATGACGTGAAGTACGTGATCAACTTCGATTATCCGTCGTCGTCGGAGGATTACATCCATAGGATCGGAAGGACCGGTCGTTCCCAGTGCACCGGCACGAGTTACGCCTTTTTCACACCACAAAACGGCCGACAGGCCAAGGACCTCATCAATGTTCTGCAAGAGGCTAACCAAGTTATCAACCCCAAACTGTCGGAACTCGCTGCGAGAGGAGGAGGCGGTGGTGGAGGCTATGGTGGACGAAGTAAGCGTCGTATATATATTTTTTTGGAAACATGTTTGTCCCATTTCTCGAAAATCCAGCTACTAGGGGGGCTCGATTCTCCAGGCGCTGATTTTTATAAACTACTCTTAAGGGCATGTGGCACAGACTCAGTCGGTAACAAATCGCCTTCCCTATTTTCTCAAAAACGATTGATACGACGAGCAAAAGCAAATTAGGTTTTCATACTTATATTTATTGAGTACAAAAACCTAATTTGATTTTGGTCGAAGCATCAACCATCACGGAGAAAATAGGGAAAGCGATTTGTTACCATCGGAGCATCGTTACGTGTGTATCACATGCCCTTACGGTAGTTCCAGCGAGTGTTCATTTCACCTAAATTCGAGAAATTCGGGCAATAATTGCAAACACTTCCCGATGTTATAAAAATCTGAAAAATTGCATACTTATTATAGGCACTGAAAAGACTAATTATGCATAATAATAATGTTAAAATGTTATTAACAATTTGTTGAAAAAAAATTGTTCATCGAAATATGCGGTAAGTCAACTTTTTTTTTTTATGAAAATGATTCGTTGATTTTTCGGAATACATATGAATTTTTTTCAGATGCTTATCTTTATTTTTATTTTTACACATTTTTCCATGTAAAAAACATCGGGAAGTGTTTGCAATTCTTGCCCGAATTTCTCGAATTTAGGCGAAATGAACACCACTCGCTGGAGTTACGTTGAGTACTTCCCTCTCAAGTGTTCCCACCATTATATTGTTCTGGTACTATTCTGTATTTCTCGGCGAGTTGCGCACAATAATGCAGTGTTTACAATTCTCAACTCTTATTTATTCAGTTTTTATAATTCTCAAGGGTTTTCACTCTCATTTATAAATATTTATCGGTGATATGAATATTTATTATTGATTTTTATAAATATTTATTTATTGATATAATTTTGTTTTTTTAACCTTTACAGGCCGTTGGGGATACGGAGGTGGACGCGGAAGGGAGAACAACTTCTCCGGTGTACACAAACGGTTCGACGGTGGACGAAGCAACGGATTCAGCAACTACAGTTGATTCGACGAATCAGTCATTGGCCGATAATAACTGAGCGTAATATGAACTCTTGGAAATTTGGAACTCATGAACGATCATTTAAAAAAAAACAAAAAAACAAAAAAACAAAACAAAACAAAAAAAAAACGAAAAATGAAGAGGAGAAAATATGTGATTAGATTGTCAATGTTTGTCCAATGTAGATCGGGAATCCAAATATTCGTCAGTCAATTGCTCGGCCAGCTATTAAAACAATTCTTATTTATAATTCTTAGCTTTTGTTACGTCTAGACCCCCCACCGTGGTCGACTCTAAGCCGGATTTAGATCATTCTTATCGCAAAAAAAAAAAAATTATAATTATTAATGGCGACGTGTCACCAGTTTCTTTGATTCTCTACTTATGAACGATGCCTATGTATAGAAATATGGGACGGAGTTTGTGCAAAAAAAAAGAAGAAAAGAAACATAAAAAGAAAGTACAACATTTAGCAGCACGGTGATTCATGACGATCCCTAGAATTTTTTCGTCAATCGGGTTTTAGCTTCTATGTTACTATTTTTTTTTTGTTAACCAGAATCACGTCGACGAACGTCGACGGGGTTGCAGCCGAAGATTGTGTCTGTCCTCGACGGAGAATATATATATTTAAAGGAATGGAAAAAAAATACTATTCTACATTATTTATTGCTACGATATAACAATGAGGTTCGGGATATTTATAATTTATATATTTTGCGACAGAGTACCGGTGGCGTTCTCGGCCAGGCCCGCCCATATTTCGCAATCGTATAAGCATCGTTCATCGTCAAAGAGCCGCGCGAGGGGGCCGTTAACCATTATAAACTTCAGTATTCATTCCAAGATTCTGGAATGGTCAGTATCGCTTTAGATCATAAATGATAGACGATTTTTTTTCTCGTTTTGTTTTAAACTGTAACGCATAAACGAGGCGAATTATAAGAAAAGAAAAGAAAGTGAAATAAAAAAAGGATTCAAGCGTCTGACCAAAGCAAAGGTACAATCGATCTGACGGGTCAATGCGAAGCCCATATGACATTTGATATTTTTTCTGTTGTAAACAATTGTAGCTTTTTTCTTTTTTTTTTCCTCTGTGCCGTCACCGTGTGTGCAGCACCGCAACGGGACGTCGTTCTCGTTATGTACGTACGACACAACAATACAGAGCAATTACCAACAAACAAACAAAAAACAGAGCAACGCCTTTATGTTTCATTCCACCCGTGAAAAAAAAAGAAAAATAATTGTAGCTTTTTCTTTTTTTTTTCCTTCATCTGTGTCGTCACCGCGTGCGCAGCACCGCAACGAGAAAACGTTCTCGTTATGTACGTACTCTACGACACAACAATACAGAGCAATTGCCGCGAAAAAAAAGAACGTCTTTGTGTTTCATTCCACCCGATAAAAAATATCCTCAGGTAAATTGCGGACCTCGTAGACGTGAACAAGCTTATATCGTATAGCTTCGAATCTCGTCGAGACCTCGCAAAGTATCGATCAGAGCGGTTGAAGTTTTGGGATTTCGCCCGTGCTCAAAAATCGTCCGATCTGAGCAGATTTACATTTCTGTGTAATATTCTGCGTACGCACTCTACGACACAATGCAGAGCAATTGCCAATAAAACAAGAACGTCTTTGTGTTTCATTGCACCCGTACAAAAAAAAAAAAACAAGAAAAAAAACAATTGTAGCTTTTTATGTTTTTCTTCCTCTGCGCAGCACCTCGACGAGACATCGTTCTCATTATGTACGTATTCTACAACACAGCAATACAGAGCAATTTCCACCAAAAAAAAAAAAAAATGACTTTCATTTCACCCGAAAAAAATAACCGTAAATTCCAGACCTCGTAGTCGCAAGTAAGTTTAACATCGCATAGCTTCGATTCTTCTCGAGCTCTTGCAAAGTATCGATCAAACTTGCAGCGATGGAGGAGCGTCGAAGCTACTCCGTTCTGGATTTCGTTCGTGCTCAAGAATCGTCCGATCTGTGTAGATTTGTTTTCTGTGCGAGAATAAATTCTCCCGACAATTTATTAAAATTCTTCGCTCAATGGAGAAACGAAAATTCGTCGAGCGTCGTGACGGGTCTCTTGCTAGTTTATCAGCGCTACGTCGTTCACCTTCTCGAGTCACCGGAGGAGGAGATATTCGAGATATGTTCGTGCTTCGTTGACGCCAAGCCCGGATGCCTCGGAGCTTCGAAATGTTTTCCCGTGCAGACGGACGTCGAGGAGAGATTCTTCGACAAGTGGCAGGCGAGAAGAGTCGCTGGTGATTGTGAAAACGTTGAAAATTGCGTCGACGAGCTCGTCGAAAATCTCGACAACGCGAAGGAAATTTACTGCAAGCTGATCGACGACTTGTACGCCTTTTGCTACGAGCTTCGAGCTTCGAGAACCATCAGTCGTGTAAGCGCAAGATAAACGACAAAGGCGAAGGGTCTTTCGTATTTTATTTTTACCTTATTAAAAATAATATAAAATCTATGTATAATATAGAATATAATAAATATATATATATAAATATATTTAAAAAAAAGTGATATATAGTATTATATGTGTATATGAAAATACAAACAGGCCTGTTTTATCGACAAACTGGAGGCACTGGCGATCGAGAAGGATTCTCGTTTACCGGAAGTGAGCACGCTCGAGTCAATTTTGCAGAGTCCTTGGGGCGAGAGCTTGGGCGATTTTACGAGAGACTACAATCGAGGGATATCGTCGGCCGAAGTCGAGGACTTAATCTGGCCTTTCCCGACGAGTCCATGTCCAGCGATAGATGCGATAAAATAAACGTTTATGCTTCGTCATGAAGAAGCTTTGTTTTCGAGAAAAATAAATAAAATTCCAGATTACAATGAAAACGTCTTTGGAATGTTCGAAAGCATCGAAAAATCACTTTTTTTCGTATACGCTTCAGAGTCCCAACGCGTTGCAGATATTGTACCACCTCCGTGAGTGCGACGGTTTCTCTAGGCAGCCATAAAGGTCGTTGACCTTCAGACAATCGGTCTTCGACATTCCCTTGCGCTGTCCGAAAGTCACGCCGGGCATCGTCGAAACCAACGTCGGCTTGTCCGGACTCAGGCTGAAGTAATAACTACCGTAGTGCATTATACTGTCGTAATCGTACTCGTAGCTGTACGTCGTGTTCTCGAGAGACTGCTTGTCGAAGTTTGATAGAAATTCTGCAATTGAAAAAAAAAAAAGAAAAAAAACAGAATCAAATGCAGATCAGCGTTTGGCGGAATCGAGGATAGGTTGTATTTTTTTTTTATTACCCGGCATTACGTTTTCCTCGTGAACTTTTACGAACGCGTCGCGATCGGCGCGACTCTGCTCGTGAAATATTCCCAGCGAGTGCATCAGCTCGTGTATCGCGCGTCCCTCGTCGCCCAAGCAGTTCGGTCCGCTCTCGTCGGGAGGCTGGAGGGACAAAAGCTGAACACCTCCGTATTTTCCAACGAACGACCAGCAACTTGCGGGTTAAAAACAATTAATAGAAATCATTGGAAAATTTGCCAAAATTTTTCGTTTCCTCCGAGACAATTTACCCCGATGGATATTTGATTGGCCAGATTAGCAAGAAATCTCTCGACACCTCGTCCCACGGAACGAACTCCACGCATGTCATGTAATTGATGTGGGAGATCGCTTTGTAGATCGTTATGTAGTCTGTCGTACCTGCGACGATTAATCGCGTGAGATAAATCGCTCGATTGTGGTTTATCGGCTATTTTGAATTCGGTCATCAACGAAACTCACTGTACAGTGGACTTATGACGTATGGAATCGTTCGGTTTTCCCAAAGTTTCTCGGGAAACACGTCCCAGCGTAGGCTGACACGCCAGTGGCTGAAATGCTGGAGAGCTCGCAATGAAATAAACGCTCTGAGAGTTGTTGATAATGTGTAATTTAATTTTATATTATTTAGGTAATACCTCGTTGGACAAAGCCATGTCACCTTGAAACAGGCCCGGCTTGACCTCCGGGTCTTGAGACGATTTCCTTAGCAATTCCACGTAATCGGGCGATGTTTTTACTGTGATGAGATAGATAGCATTCAGGCTATATCAACGATTTATTCGTATCGTATCGGGTTACGAGCGAATGAAATAAAATAACAAATACGAGGAAAAAACGATAACAGATGAGAAGCTTGCCTGCATCCGGCACTGTTGGTCTGACAACGTTCGGCACATCGTGTTTATAAGCAATTCGTGGAAATGTGTTAACTACAGAAGTAAACAATAACGGCACAAAGAAAATACGTTTCGCGTTCATATTATTCAGCGGTAATGACATTAGCATCGGAGTTTGCGACCGGCAGGCCTACGAGGCGTAGCTGTGTTTTTTTGCCTAACACAACGATACATAGCGGTAAGTCGGAAACTCGTTTGGAGAGAAAAAAAAATGATCTTTATAAAGTACGATAGTCGTTCGATCTTCGGGTGAGAACGCTGTTGGTCTTAATAACGGTCGGCACATCGAATTTACTGTAATATGATCGATATCGGGAAAAGTGTTGACGAAGTAAACAAAACATCGGGGCACAGTGAGAAGACATTTGTCGTTCGTACTCTCGGCAACAATGACATTAGCATCGGAAATTGGAACAGGCGTTATGCAAGGCGCACCTGTGCTTTTTTCCCAACACGACGATACATAACGGTAGGTCGGAAACTTGTTTGCGTGAGATAAATGAATTTGATGAACTGCGATAATTTGCCGGTGAGTTTTCGGGGCGATCGGAATGCGGAATAAAATTGTCGACGAAAAAACGTATCCGTCTCGGTCGGACAATGATTTTTGTGTCGCGATGCGCGCAATCGTACGATGGAGAATAATCGTCGGGTTGTTCTGTCGACTCTCCGAGAGGAAACCGGGGCGATGAGGTTATGCACGGCGCAGCTTGTGCACCGGTCCATTCTTGACGCGTCTCTGTTGTCTTCATCGAATATGACAAGTTTATTTGCAGAATGAAAGTGGGCGATGGGAGTGGCGGCAAAATCTGACGCGCCGAATTCGGATCATGCTGTTGCCGGAGCCGCGAGCGGATTCATAACGAGACTGCTCTGCCAGCCACTGGACGTTGTCAAAATAAGGTTCCAGGTATGCAATTTTCTGTAACTCTGATGGAGACAATGTTGAGAAAAAAAAGTTCTTGCTGAAAAAACATTTTTTTGTAAATTTTGACGAATTGTTTTGCAGCTGCAGGTGGAGCCGATAAGCCACGGCGAAAGCGCTGGCAAGTATAAGTCTATGCTGCACGCAGTGCGGGTCATAGTCAAGGAGGAAAATGTCCTGGCACTGTGGAAGGGACACTTGCCGGCGCAATTTCTCTCCATCGTTTACGGCACGGCCCAGGTAAGAACGCAATTTGAAAAAAAAAAAAAAAACATTTGTTACGCAACGAACTTCAATATTTTATTGAATCTTTTCTGGGTCCCACAGTTTTACTCGTACGACGCATTGAAGAGATTCTCAAACGAGTTTTCCGGGTTGTCTGAATGGAAGAAATCCATAAATTTCACGGCGGGAGCAGTGGCAGGCAGCGTCGCGACGATTGTTTCCTTTCCATTCGACACGGTCAGAACCAGACTGGTGGCGCAGTCCTCGAACAACAAAGTCTATCGAGGTGTTCTCCATCCCTACGTGTGAGCAATTGTTCCACGGGAATATCTACCAAGCAGCCCCGATTTTAGAACGTCAATAATTTGATTCTTTGATTAAAGTAAATTACTGACTTTACAGTACTTTTATAGTAAAATTAAAGTAAATTATTGATTTTACAGTACTTTTATAGTAAAATTAAAGTAAATTATTGATTTTTCAGTACTTTTAAAGTAAAATTGAAGTAAATTATTGAAAGGTATATGTAATACACCAGTTTATGCATAAAAACTTTCAGTACCAATGCACTAAATTTCGCTATTTTTAATTTCCTCAAAAATGTCTATTCGCGCTTTAGCTCATACAATTTTTTTTGTTTTTTTTTTTATTCAGGACGATCCTGAGGACGGAATCTCCGCGTTCTTTTTTCCGTGGTTTGCTGCCGACGTTGCTGCAAATTGCTCCTCACACCGGTCTGCAATTCCTCTTCTACAACATACTAACGGACGCTTACAAGAGGTTCTCGCTGGAGGCAGAGACGAACGTGAGCAACTCCATGCTGGCCGGCAGCGGGGCGGGCTTGCTGGCGAAAACGATGGTCTACCCTTTCGATCTCGCGAGGAAGAGGCTGCAGATTCAGGGCTTCGAGCACGGTCGCAAGGGATTCGGCAAGTTTTTCTCATGCCGAGGACTGGTCGACTGCATCGTATCGACCGCTAGGGAGGAAGGTCACAGGGGTCTCTTCAAGGGCCTCGTCCCTAGTCAAATAAAAGCCGCGGTAACAACGGCGCTCCACTTCACCGCCTACGAGCAAGTGCTGCTGTTACTGAGATTCGTGAGGGATCAATGACGATGACTCCGGGAAAGGGATGAAAAAAAAAAAAAAGAAGTTCGTCGTGTTTGTAATTACTATAATCTTTACGAGTGAGCAATCTACGTCTTTTTCTATGAGTCATTTTGTATGTACGACGCAATCTATACGGTAGTCAAATAAATAGTACAGTTAAGGACAAGACGCTTCGATGTTCGTCTCTTCGCGTTCGTCCGATATTTATTGATTTTTTTATTACTTTTTTTATCCGTAGCTGATGGTGTATCCCATGGATGTCATGAGAGTTTCCTTGATCGCCGGATGAAGCTCCCGCTCGATATATCTCGTCAGCGCCTGACTGGCGCCCCTGAGAAAGACATCCTCCATTTCGCTCGAGACGCTCTCCTGTGACTGCCAGGTGTTGTATCGCCGAGCCGCGTCGTCGTCCGACAGAGTTTGATCGTAATTGTCATCGGCGAAGTCTCGGGATTCTCGTTCAGCAACCGGAAAGTAGAGAAGTTGCGAGAGAGTAGTTTCCCTCTTGAGGCTGATCTTCGAGTCCGACACCGTGGAATTGTCGCTGTCGTTCTCCACCGGCGTCTTTGGGATATCGATTTTCTCGATCGAACTTGAATTCGTCGTTGCGTTGTCCGTGCCGATTTTTTCCGTTGCCCTCTTGGAGATAGCCTGGACGAACTCGTCCGGAGTCAATATCGACAGACTCTCTGGGCTCCGGTCGGCCAATTTTTTTTCGTCGGTTTCGTCGACGGACCTTCTCCTCTTTCTTCTTCGAGGGATCTTCGTGACCCAGACGTTTTTCCGCCAGATACCCAATTTATCGTCCGACTGGTAGAGAGCCCGTGCCCTTTCGCTCTCGTTCGCGATCTCTATGTCCTCCTCCTTCGTCAGGGCGGCTATTCCGCGGGGTTCGGCAGCTTCGTAAACGTCGTCGGCTGACGCAGCTAAGGACGAAGCCTATAACAGACAATTTTATAAAGCTGATGTAATCGAGGATTTCAAAACATTGTAGATCGATCGTGATTGGTCAGTGAATCTATAATCTATATCATCGACCAGTGGACCTATAGTGGATCACCAGTGGATGATATAGATCGGTGATCTATATCATCGACCAGTGGATCTATGATCTACATGATGGATCGGTGGATTTATGATCTATAGGATCGATAGATCAATCAATGATCGATAGAGCGAGACGTATATCATGTTCAACCTGTGATTGCTGACCCTGATGTGCCGTAGACCACTTGTCGTATCGTTTTATCTGTTTGTCGACGCGAGAGGCCCTACAGCCATACGCATAGATCGAGGCGAATCTCGGCTCCAAGAAGCTCGATTCAGTTCTGATTCTCATCTGCCCACGGGCTCGGGCTATAGGACTCGTGTAAAACTCGATTCCGGATCTTCGGAGACGTAAACTCATCCGGCAAGACTCGGCAGGCACCGGGGTGCGATAATCCCTCGGTTGAAGCGATATAACACCGGAAACCGAGAGATCGTTGAACATGACCCGCGTTTGCAGAGCGTTGCTGCTAGGCTCGTAAGAACATTGCTCGACCCGCGCCCACAGTCCTCCGTGGTTTCGGGAATCTTGAGGTAACTGCGAATTCAAACTCATTCATATCATCGCACATTTATTGATTTCTTTTTAATCTTTTTTTTTTTTATTTCACGAAGATCCCGCACCTTGACGGCGATTCGGGACACGGTCATCTCCAGAGGCGCCGAGACGAGCTTCTGCTGATAGACTATACCGGCCTCCTCCTCCTCGAGACGATTCTTGCGCGACGAATCCCTCTGGAGAGCGTCCAGAGCCCTTTCCAGTCTTACGCCGCATCGGTCCACCGGTCCCATCGGCGACGATAGAGCCAAGATCATCGACGACGACAGTATCGTCAGTACAGACGCAACGACCAATTTCCAACTCGCTGCCATACCCTGTGAAGAAATGAAAATTATTTTACAACGCAGTTCGACGGGTAAATCCTTTTACAAAAAAATATATAAGTTGTAGTCTATTCAATTCGATGTAAGATAGCGCAATTAGTATTCTATAATTAACAATCTAAAGCAATTTTAGAGAAAAAAATAAAAATGAAATGTCTACCTATCTGTGGAATAGATAGGTAGACATTGATTGTCCGCTGTGATTTATCGAAAGTTTAATATCCGGGATATTATTTTTTTTTTCTCAGTGAAATGATCTACGGAAATGATCTAAAGATTTTCATTAGAGCGAAGGCAGAGCAATCTTCCCGTAACGCAACTCCCATGCTTCCCCGATTAAGAGATGATTGAATGGAAAGTTTCATCCGCGCTAACTACACGTTCTGTTTTTTTTTTTGTTTTCTTTCCATAACAAGAGAGGATATCACGCGTTGGTCATTGTCGTTGATGCAACGAGGCGATAAGCTTTCAGTAAGCGGCCGGTGCACAGGCGAGACGACCAGAGAGAGAGAGGAGACTTTCAGCCGGCGGATGCGACGGAACGGATTGTACGGATTCGACAATTAAATTTCACACGAGACCGGAGAGCGATCCAGCGCGAGGGACATTGCAGTTTTCACGGAAGCCATCAGAAAACGGAGGGACATTTGCGAGCGGCCCGCGAACGAAGGGAGAGCCGCCTGTCCGTAGTGTCCTCCGGTCGAGCAACGAAACACGTGGGTGAGGGACACGGGCGCGCGCGCGTGCCGGCCGACGTTTCCTGTAGAAACTCGACGGATTCGCAGTCGCTGAAACAGAGCATGAATCGCTCGTGTCTTCTTTCCTCCGGTTCGTCGCGGCGGAGTGTGGTACATCGTCGCGGTGAAATCTAGGAAAAACATTGCACGAGACAACTCCCGCCGGTCGTCCGGCCCGCGAGTCGCTAATTCGAGCTATCCGCGAGCCACCGATTCGCCTCTGCGGCGGCGGAGTGGAGGCGAAGCGAGGAGGTACTGCAATTTCTCTGTTTCTTATTTTTATTTATTTTTTATCTTTCTTGCGAACGAATCCTGACCGAGTAGAGCCCACGTCCGGACGGATGGAGAGTTGCGAAATTCCGCGCGCCGGTTTATGGAAGAACTTATGAGATCGCGGCGCTCGACGGTCGATCGTTTCGGCATAGTCGTAAATTCTTTGGCAAACGTTATTGCTGGACCACTCGGCTATTGTTCCATTGTTTTGGTATCTCACGGGGCTATCGTAAATTCTCGCACCCCTCAAGTTTCTCGATTCCATCGCCGTTCGACGGCCGAGCAAATCTCGAAAGGTATCGCAACGATTCTCACGCAATAACAGCGTTTCGGTAGTCGCATTAATTACGGGAAGACGTCGATGGCTGGCCGACGAACGATGTTGTTAGCTTATCTCCGGAATTGTTATTAGCAAAAATTATCGACAATGGCCTCGAACAGTCTTAAGCAGTATTTTTTACTTCGGTTGGTTCTTCTTTTATCCTATTGTGGAACTTGAAAAAATACTTCTTTGCATATCGAAGTTCTTAAGTTGCTGTTCGATCGAATCCACTTCGGACAATTATAGATACGCGATGTCTCGGAAATAGAGGAGAATATTCTTCGATTATTAAAATTGCGAACATAAGGATTTTCTTTTACAAACGAAATTAATTCATGTCTCTGCAAATAAGCTTATCTCCTGAATTGTTATTAGCAACATTTTTGACCATAGCCACAAATCTTTTTTAACAGTATTTTTGCCTTCTCTGTTGTTTCTTTTTTTATTTTATCGTGATAGTTGCAAAAGTTCTTCTTTCCATGCCGAAGATTATAAATTTCCGATCGTACGAATTCAATTCGGAAAATGATAGATTCACGACGTCCCGAAAATAGAGGAGCATATTTTTCGATTATCAAAATTGAAAATACGAGGACTTTTTCCGATAGCATATGGCAATTGTACCCCATTATTGGTAATTAAAATCAAGAAGATACTCACGTGGGACAACACTTTTTTTCGACGATAAATATCTACACACACATAGTACATATAGTACATATATATATTATGAACCGTGTGATAATTTAACTTCAAATTGAGGTATAAAAATTGTACGTTTGACGAGACTTTCGTGTTAAGAGCTAACGCGCATTGTCGAGTGTGTTTAAGCCGTTTCTCCTTGCACCTTCGAGCCAGGCGGTATGAACTACAATGAAAGTGGCTTCGCGAGCCTAGCACCTCAACCGTACGAACGGGCTTCCTCCGGCGCGCTTCCTTTCTTTCTCACGTTTCGGAGAACACAGACTGCCGAGACCGAATCTAGAACGCCGGTGTATCTCGGGTCGAAAACGCGCGGGCGCGCGCGATCTCTTCCTCCGCCTCGATCGTCACACAAATTTATTCTTCCTTGCGTAACACCGCCAATTTTTATTTATTTTTTTTATTTAAATTTTCCAACTTTGAAGAATATTCATACCGGCGAAAATGTAGAAAAAAGCAAAACAAAAATGAATGCATTAATTTTTGGTCGAATATTGAAACGATATAAATATCTTCAATTTTCAATGAAATCATAGCTACGAATTATTATTATTTTCGCGGATAATGTAAGGGGTGGTACGCATGGCGAACAATTATACGGTCGTTGCTAGGTAAAATTAAATGTCCACACTTCCCCGGCGCGACGAGCTAACGCGGACAGTCCGTGTCCTCGTTTTGTTTCCGTTGACTTGGACGGACATTGCAAATGATTTTAGGCAGAGAAGATGAGCGAATCGTTGAAGACGCCGAGTTTTTCCAGAATGCGCCAAACAAACAGTGAATTCAAGCTTCCGGCCAGACCGACGACACAGGTGCGATGTCCGACGATTAAGGATCTTATTTTTCATCAGCGCAGCTTACTCGGGTAATTGAAAAAAAAAAAATGATATTTATTATACAAAATTTCGTAATTAAACTCTCGTGATTAAAAAATTATTATTATTTTTTTCCAACAGGACTCGTTATTACGTGACGAGCGGTGACGACCGCTCACGAGCATCTGGGAAAGCCGAGGAACGTGGACGAGTAATAGTCGCCCTTCATTCTTCAGCCGAAGAACCACATGTTCGCTTATCATCAATGGTGGAAGAATTTCACGCGCGGATCTGCGCGCGGTCGAAAAACGAGCTTGCGAGTCGCTCAGAAGCATCTGGACGGTCGATCTAAGGATTTACTGCAAAGATTGAGAGTAACTTTATATTTTCCCATTTTTAAAAGCCAACTTTCTTCATTTTTAAAAGTCAACTTTCTTCATCTTTGAAAGCCAATTCTCTTCATTTTTGAAAGCCAATTTTCTTCATGTTTAAAAGCCAACTTTCTTCATATTTAAAAGCCAATTTTCTTCATGGTTAAAAGCCAACTTTCTTCATGTTTAAAAGCCAACCATCTTAATTTGTGACTCCCACTCCGTGTCCATCAGTCAGTTAATAATGTTCAATTTACTCGTTGGACACAGCCATGTCACCTCGAAACAAATCCAGCTTGACCTCCGGAATTTGCAACGACTTCCTTAGCAATTCCACATAATCTGGCGATGTCTTTACGATGACGAGATATAGACGATTTATCGTATTATATCGAGTAAGGAGCGACGAAAAGAAAAGAAACAACAGAAAAAATCCGATAACAGGTAAGAACCCTGCCTGCATCCGGCACTGTCGCTCTGACAAAGTGCATGCACATCGAGTTTATAATCGGTTCTGGGAAGGGCGTGAACGATCCAAAAGCGGCACAAGGAAAACGCATTTGCCGTTCATATCATTCGGCAATAATTGGCATCGTAGCTTGCGACTGGCAGTTGTTGTGCAAGGCGTTGTTTTTCGCTGGTATTTACTGTGCTTTTTCCCCAACACGACGATACATAACGGTAAGTTGGGAACTTGTTTAAGAATTTTAAAAACGATCTTTACGAACTACGATAGTTGGTCGTTTTGTCTCCGGGTAATCCGGCACTGTCAGTCTGATGACGTCACACCGACACTGACGGCACATTGCATTTACTGAAGTCTCTTCTGGGAGAAGCGTCGACGATCGAAGTAAAAAAAAAAAAAAATCGGCACAATGAAAACACAATTGTCGTTCGTATTTTCGGCAACAATGAAATTGGCATCGGAGCTTGCGACCTGCGGGCGTTATGCAAGGCTTTGTTTTTCGGTGGAATTTAACGCGCGGTGCATCGTCGATTACGACCTCCTCCATGCAGGCCATTGTTGCCTCATCGCCGTTGTCGCCTTTATTCGATGATTATGAGACATATATTTACAGAATGAAGTCGGACGACGCTGGAGCCTCGAGCGCGGATTCGGATCATGCCGTTGCCGGAGCCGCGAGCGGATTCATCACGAGGCTGCTCTGCCAGCCACTCGATGTTGTTAAAATACGGTTCCAGGTACGAAAATTCCGTAAACTTCGCCGAAAGCGCTACAAAAAAAAAAAAATCCTGTTGATTAAAACTTTTGTAAATTCGAACAAAACGTTTTGCAGCTGCAAGTGGAGCCGATAAGCCACAGGGAACATGGGAGCAAGTACAAGTCCATGCTGCACGCTGTGCGAGTCATAATCGCGGAGGAAAATGTCCTGGCATTGTGGAAGGGACACTTGCCGGCCCAATTTCTCTCCATCGTTTATGGCACGGGGCAGGTGAGAATAGAATTTGCAAAAAAAAAAAAGAAATTGTTACGCAACAAGATTGAATATTTTATTCAATATTTTTTTCTTCACGCCTCGTGAGGTAAAATCTTGTACGATACTCGTGCCATAAAACTTTTTCTGACTCGTGTGATTGTTATCTCTCTGACAGTTTTACTCGTACAACAAATTGAAGAGATTCATGAACGAGTTTCCCGGATTGTCCGGATGGAAGACATTCGTGAATTTCACGGCGGGAGCAGCGGCCGGCACCGTGGCGACGATTGTTTCCTTTCCGTTCGACACGGTCAGAACCAGACTGGTGGGACAGTCCTCGAACAACATGATCTATCGAGGAATTCTCCATCCCTACGTGTGAGCAATTCCACAAGAAAATCGAACCAAGTCGACCCAATTTTGTAACGTGAATAGTTTAATTTTTTGCTTCCTCGTACACTGTAAGAAACAAAAAATTCGTACGAAATTTAGGGTAAGGGAATGGAAGTTTTTATACGAAAACTGGTACATTAAATGTAATGTACGATTGTGATGAAAATTTTATGGACCGTTACAGTGAAATAAAAATGAATGATTTGACAGTACTTTTATAATGAAATTAAAGTAAATAAAGTAAATAATTAAAAGGTATATTTAATATACTAGTTTATGCATAAAAACTTTCAATACCAGTATATTAAATTGCGCACATCTATAAAAAAACTGCCGCGTGTATATGTGTGTGTGTGTGTATGAATGAGACGCGAAAAATTCAAACCGCTATAACTTGAGAATGCCTCGACCGATCAAGTTGAAATTGCGCACACAATAACATATTGTGTATGCAATTTTAAATTTGTGTGGTTAACGGTCAATGTTTCTTTAAAATGTAATTACAAAATTTGCAGTTGCTTCTTTTTATCCGTGACTTTTAATCTCTTAAAAAATGTCTCTTGGCGCTCTAGCTCTTACAATAAAAAATTAATTATTCAGGACAATCCTGAGGACGGAATCGCCGCGTTCGTTTTTCCGTGGTCTGCTGCCGACGTTGCTGCAAGTTGCACCGCACACCGGTCTGGAATTTCTGTTCTACAACGCGCTAACGGACGCGTACAAGAGGTTCTCGCCGGAGGCAGAGACGAACGTGAGCAGCTCCATGCTGGCCGGCAGCGGGGCGGGCTTGCTCGCGAAAACCATGGTCTACCCTTTCGATCTCGCGAGGAAGAGGCTGCAGATTCAGGGCTTCGAGCACGGACGCAAGGGATTCGGAAAGTTTTTCTCCTGCCGAGGACTGGTCGACTGCGTTGCGAGGACCGCGAGGGAGGAAGGTTACAGGGGCCTCTTCAAGGGCCTCGTTCCGAGTCAAATAAAAGCAGCGTTAACAGCGGCGTTACACTTCACCGTCTACGAGCAAGCACTGCGGTTACTGAGAGTCACGAGAAATCAATGACGATAACTCCGCGAAGCGGATGAAAAAATAAAGTTCGTGGTGTTTGTAATTCTATAATCTTTACACAGTAAACAAAAATTTGTACTTTTTACAAAAAATTATTGTCCACAAACGTCGACAATTTTTAATTTTTTCATTTTCTACATTTTCAAACAAAAGTACAAACTTAGTTCGTCAATGATACGGGAAATAAACGGACAGATTCGTATATTCAAATAAGTAACAAAAGAGTTCGTCACTTATTTAACAAAATTATTGTAACGAAATTTAGCATTCCGATTTCACGAAATTATTTTTTACTGTGTACAAGTGAGCAATCTACGTATGTTTCTAAGATTCATTTTTTATGCACGACGCTTTGCGGTACGGTGGTCAAATAAATCGTACAGTTAAGCGTTTGTCCGATGATTATTGATTTTATTGTTGTTTGTTCGAGTTATCGATTTTCTTGTTCGAAATTAAATTCGTCGTTGTGTGGTCAGTGCCGATTTCTTCCATTGCCCCCTTGGAGATAGCCCGGACGAGGTCGTTCGGAGTCAATATCGTCACATTCTCGGGACTCCGGTCGGCCAATTAAAAAAAATTTTTATCGACAATTTTAGTCGAAAATCAAAGTGATATGGATAACTTTGATTTTCAGCGAAATTAACGCTGCGAATTATTATTATTTGCGCGGATATCGTAAGGGGTGATACGCATGACAAACAATTGTAGGGGCGTTGCTAGGTGAAATTAAATGTCCACAATTTCCCGTCGAGACGAGCCAAAGTGGAGAGTGCATGTCCTCGTTTTGCTTCCATTGGCTTTGACGGACGTTGCAAACGATTTTGGGCAGAGAAGATGAGCGAATCGTCGAAGACGCCGAGTTTTTCCAGACTGCGCCAAATAGACAGTGAATTCAAGCTTCCGGCCAGGCCGAAGACACAGGTGCGATGTCCGTCGATCAAGGATGTTATTTTTCATCGACGCCACTTACCTAGGTAACTGAGAAAAAACATTACGTTAATTATACAAAATTTCGTAATTACATTTTTGTGATTTCAAAATTGTTATTATTATTTTTTTCCAACAGGACTCGTTACTACGTGACGAGCGGTCACGAGCGTCTGGGAAAGCCGAGGAACGTGAACGAGGAACAGTCGCCCTTCATTCTACCGCCGAAGAGCCACATGTTCGCTTATCATCAATGGTGGAAGAGTTTCACTCGCGGATCTCCGCGCGGTCGAAAAACCGGCCTGCGAGCCTCTCAGAAGCGTTTGGACGATCGATCCAAGGATTTACTGCGAAGATTGAGGGTAACTTTATACTTCTTCATTTTTAAAAGCCAACTTTCTACATTTTTAAAAGCCAACTTTCTTCATTTTTAAAAGCCAACTTTCTTCATTTTTAAAAGCCTTTCTTCATTTTTTAAAACCATCTTTCTTCATTTTTAAAAGCCAACTGTCTTAATTTTTAAATGCCATTTTTCTTCATTTTTTAATTAATTTAATTTTATCAACATCGCAGGTCGATGTTGAGGCCGAAGCTGACGAAGACGCGGTGCAAAAGGATCTGACCAAAGTCACGGCGATAACCGACATAGATCCCAATTATTTCACCGAGGTAAAGGGTCGTCTGGGTGTCGGTGAGCGTTTCTCGAGACACCGATACGTCGAGGAGGCCCGTGAAGTTTTGAGAACTCGGTTGCTGATAGGTGTGCAGCGTGACGATTGCATCCGGATAGATCAGCAATTCGACGAGGAGGAGCGTAGATTGAATGACATAAAGGTAGTTCTCATGATCACCAAATAAAATGTTCACCTAAACATTTTTTTTTTTTTTTTTAAATTAAATTAACAACGTCGATACAACGATCGTCAAGAATTTCAGCGCAGGTACAGAAGTTACGTGAATGGCTTCGAGGAGTTTCTGTCGAGAGATCACGAGGACAGCATGGAGATACTGGAAAAGGCCGAGGACGAAGTGAAGAGGACATATGAGATAACGGCCATGCGCAATCAACTGTCGAAGGAGTTGGGACAAGTTCGTCTGGAAGTTTACTCGTCCGAGGAGACGTGGCGGATTGTGAAGATGTGTCAGAAGTTTCTCTATCAAGTATCGCCGACGTCGTGGCGGCGCGAGCACGATTGGATTCATCGATCGTCGTCGGGTACGAGCCTCGCGTCCGAGAAACTCGAGGACCTTTTGGGAAGATACAAAAATGCCGACAGTTTAGCGTCACTCGAATCTCTCATAGGTGAGGTGGAATCACTTGTCATCAGAGCTGGACAGTTCTTAAAGTACATGAGTACTCATTTGTTACTTAAAGTATCAAAGCACTTTTCGGTACTTTAAGTACTATTACTGAGTACTAAGACCAAAGTACTTGTACAATTTTGAGCGCATTGCTTCCTCCTCGAGGAAGCTATGGTCAAATATATATAAATCCCATAAACGGTTCTAAAACTTCGGATAATGCCCGGTCTTGTGTATTTTTTTCCAGCCAACAAAGTGGCTCAAAAATTGAAAGATCGTTATTTAATCGATTTTTTTTGTTTCAAGGCTGTATTCGACGTATTTTTTCACGCTGAACACGAATATAACAATTATTTTACTCCAAGCCCAATATTTTTCATTTAAATCCAAAAAATACGATTTTTGATGCATAAAATCGAGACCTTTCTCACTTTCGGCCACTGTACTAGATCCATACGTCCTAGATTTAGTTGTTATACATCCAGTCGACCTTCACTCACTACCCTAAGGTCCAGTCGTCGTAGTCTAGTCGATTAGTCTGTTACCAAGGATTGGAAACGAAGAGTTTGGACGTTTTGAAAAAAATGTTGGCCCTGAACAGGGCCGTTTTATTTGAAAATTCTTCTCCAAATTTCGTAATCGTGGAACTTCGCCTCTTTCGATTAAGAAGAAAAAGTACTTTGTATTTTATAAAAGTACTTTAAGTACGGAAATTACTTTGTACTTAAAGTACTTGCGGTACTTAGTACTTAATACTTTAAGTTCTTTTCGGTACTTTGCCCAGCTGTGCTCGTCACATTAACTGGCGATTGTTCCGGCTCGCTCATTCGCACCCATTGACTCTCACAAATGCCACTTCTGTTTTGAAGTGACGTCATAACTGAAATACGTCACTTCCGGTTTTAAAATCTAATTTTTCAAACCGGAAATGAGGTTTTTTGAATCGGATGTGACGTTTTCCCGAATAAATTCCATTCCATGAGCTAAAAAAATTAACCATTACGAAATGTAGCCTTGTTCTTTATTATTAAGTATTCTATTATATTAATTCATGTTTTTTTTTTGCAGAGATGTTCGAAGCAGATATCGCCGGAGCTCGTCCGCCGCAGCTGTACTTCAAAGATCCTGAGGAGCTCGTCAGTATCTTCAGATCGATGGAACTGCAGAACCTCAATGCTCTGATTCACCTAGAATCGTTGGCCGGACCGATGGCCGATATGGCGACAAGTATAACCGAGACCGAGAGTCTGATCAAGCGGGAGATTGGCGCGATCGAAGAAGCGCTCGGAGATCTCGAGGTTCGCTTATCTGGTTAATTATCCTGTTTACCACTTACTCGCGAGACGATCTAATTAATTGTGCGGCTGAATGCAACAGGATAGCATTAATTCGGCCGAGGAGAGAGCCGTCAGCCTGGAAAATTATGCAAATTATCTTCTTCACGGTGTCTTTCGCGATCTCGTCTGCTCCGAGCCGGTGCTCTATCTGCGAGTTTTCATCGAGGACACGTACGAGAGTTGCGTTGCGCCGAACGACTCCAATCTCGATACCTACACGATGATGCGAGCCATCGAGAGGACCTACGAGGAATTGAATATGCAACTGGACAATCTGCCGCACGAGATCGTTCGAGTATGCGAGAGGGAAGGCTTCCGGCAAGAGATGCAAGCCATGAGGAATGCCGAAGATGCGGCCAGAAAGGTAGATCGTCAATCAAAGAAGATTGCACAGCTGGGCAAAAGCTACAAGTACCTGCTTCTTGTATTGAAGAAGTGCTGGAGAACAAGCAAGGCCCATACATCGCCTGTTAGAGCTAGCTAGCTCTAACAGACTAAGTATGGGCCTCGCTTGTTTTCCTGCTACTCTTTAGTCTAAGACGCAAGTACTTGTAGCTTTTGCCCAGCTCTGGAAGATTATCGTTCACGGTTCTTTCCTTCCCAACTCTGGAAATTCCACGAACCTGAAGATATCTGCATGAGACTAAATTTCACCAAGTTTGCTTCATAAAGTTCAGTCGGCGAATAAAATTCTACAAGTGAACATCTTTTTTTTTCTTCCTAAAGCCGTGCATTGAGAGACTTGCCAAAGATGAAATTTGACGTCATGCAGATATTTTCATTGCCATGAAATTCCCACTCGCACCTTTCACTCGGTCTTTTATTACGAGTTTTGTCATGGATTTTGGCCCGGCGACCTGGGATTAAAATTGTACTTTTTTTTTCGTAGTTCGAACTGATGCATCGTCTTCTGGCCTCCCTCGAGCGAATAATGGAAGCTCCAAAGCCGATGAAACGCCAGCCCGTGACGCGCATCGCCCCTCCGGCCGAGTCGAAGGCAAAAGCAATTTCCCCGAAGCCTCCGCAGCTCTACGAGGAGCAGATGGTGTTTCTTAATTTCTTCACGAATTACTGTAAGCTCGACGACCCCGAGGCGTTCGGGTCTCAGTTTCCCGACGATTTTGATCTCAGCTTTAAAAACAAGCGGCCTATCGCGGAGGAGGGTGAGGACGGGGTCGACGAACCGCGGCCCGACCATCCCGAAGAGAATAAGGATGGATTCTGCGTCAATCTCACGAATACAAATATCAAATGACGATGTATATACGATCGACGATCCAGTTTCTTTTGTTCTCAAATTTTACGAGTAATATACTGAATTGCACGTAAGTTTTTTCTTTTTCTTATGCCAAAACGAAAATGAGCGACTTTCAGAGGAGAACAAACCAGGACGATCTATTTATTCATTTATTTTTTCAGCCCCGAACTAGAGCTGGGTACTTGAAGTACGTATTACAGCATCAAGTATTGAGTCAGTGTCCACTGCTCAGAACTACAGCAATTCAGTTCTGCCAGTACTCGATACCTCAGTACTGAAGAACTACTCAGCGCTCTCTACTTCAAGTAATTGATGCTTCAATACATACTTCAAGTACTTAGGGTATTTGCCCACCTCTGCTCCAAATTGATTGTCACGTCTATCCGGAAATCTTGTCTGAATTTCGGCATGCGAATAGTTCCGGCCAAGTGCCAGAACTACCGCATGCGAAATGGAACTACGATCGACAGTCCAGTTTCGTCTGTTCCATAGATATTTAGGAAAGAAGTTTTACATGTAACATTCTTAATTGCACGTAAGTTTCTTCTGTCGTGTTTCATTATTTCGATTTTCATGAAGGTTTGTCTTTCCGATTTTCAAACGAAAGTGTGAGCACCTCTTAAAAGGACGAGAAACCGGAACGGGGTCTCTTGCGGCGTATTTTTATTTATTTTATTTTTTTTTTCAGCTCCGAACGGATTATCGCGAGTGTCCGGGAAGGTAGTCCGAGTTGCGGCTGTCTGCCGGAACTATCCCCATGGCAACTGGAGGCTCGATAGCAGACGGTCCTCGCCGCGTTCGTAGCCCTTCAAGAAGCAAAACCGCCCCCGCTCGAATCTCGCTCGAGGGGTCGAGAGCGCATCGTTTTTTTTTGCCCTTGAAGAGAGTCTGGAGTCTGAGTCTCATACAGCTCGTCTCTCGTTGCTATTCATCGTCGTCTCGTTGCTCTCATCAAAAAGCCTTCAGGGCTTTTTTGTTCGCAGCTCCATTTTTTTGTTTTGTTTCTTTCTTGTTTACATCTCCGTCGTTGCTTGCTCGCAGCGGTGTGTAACTGCACCGCTGGCAATTGAAGAATAATCTTCCGGTCGTACGTGTAAAAGTAGACGCGGTGCGGTCGCTCGAGGCCGGACCGTTGCTCGAACGCGCGCGAGTCCATCCGCAGCGACACGGAGCTGCCACGGTACGTAATCTCCGAGACCGGATTCTCCACTTGAATGAATCTAACCGGCCAACCGTACAGTATGAATGGCACGTGCGAACGAGTTGCTCGGGAACGAGCTAAGCAGGTTATCCGGTCTCGGAGATGTACAACCCGTGTAACGATATACACCCGACGAGTCGGTCAGTCGGCTATCGAACTTCAATCTTGTTAACTTCAAAATCGTTCATTCTTCCTCGTTTATTTATCCCGTCAATTAATGAGAATTTTTCGAAGAAAAAACAAACAAACAAAAAAGAATAGTTATTTATTTCTACCACTGTAAATTACTGCGATTTCTTTTGAAATAACGATTCGAGTTGTTCCGTAGTTATTTAAAAAAAGATATATAATAACAATTATTGTCATGTTTTTTATTACTGTAAAAGCATAGATTGGAATAAACAAACGAATCACTTTTCATTTCGAAATAATGTTTAGAATTCTCTCGTAGTTATTTGAGGAACAAGAATAATAATTATTGTGTATTTCTGTTGCTGCTAAAGTATCGAACGGGATAAATAAACGAATCGCGTTTCGTTTCGAAATAACGTTTCGATTTCCGTCGCGGCGCTCGCGCGTCAGTTATATTTTCTCTCCGATAAAAGGATTGATTCAGAGTTCCCCCTTTGTCTACGGACACGCGTATGCGGAGGAGAGCGCGCATTAGACTGTCCACTGAACCGAACAGTGATGCAGACAGTCCGGTCAGTAACGAGAGCCGGAGGGAGAGTAGAACTCTCGCGGCGATATCTCTATAGAAGGAGCGATTTAAGTTAGCTGCTCGCCCACAGGCGAAACGCCCACTCGCTTGATCCTCTTCCGCTCTATTATTTCACGTCCAACGACATGCCGACGTACTTTTCTTTTTCTACACTTCTCATCGAAACTGGCTCGATAAACAAAACAAAAAAAAAACTATAAGTAGGAAGAACGATGAGAGTCATCGTCATCGTTCGCCGGAAACATATTTATTGTCATCCAACTGTGGATCCTCGGTCGAGCGTGAGCTTATTGTTCCCGAACGGTGGGACAGTCGTGCTCGCTCCAGCGTCAAGCTACGTAAAGCCCTTTTGTTTCCGGCATTGTGAAAAAAAAAATAAATAAATATAAAATCGATGGAGAATGCATCGACGGACACATCGCGCAGATTTACAATGTTTAATGACAAAAACTGTTTTTTTTTTTTTAAACGTAACGTAATCGAATTTATTTAAAAACTGTACGCTCAACGATGATCAATTAAAACGGTACTGAACAATTATTCGAAACGATATAAAAAAAAAAAAAGATCATTCATTCGCAACGAAGAACACACGGGAAGCCATGGAAGGTCCGTCGGTGGAAGTCGATGACATTGACAGAGAGATCAGATTTCAAAGCGACTATTACATAATAAATAATTTTTTTTTTGTGTTTTTCGCGAGTCGTTCATTCCACCGATGCGTGAAGACCGAGCACCGTTTTCACTCACACGTATATTACAATCCATCTTTTTTTTTTCGTTCTTTTTTTTTATAATCAATAATACATGTAACTATCGTTTATAATGACTACATCTATCCGTACGCGTTGGATAAATAGGGGGGCGGGGGAGGGATATAAATCTATCGATCGAAGCGCGAGATAAAATATCGAGATGTTAATAGAAAAAACACAACAAGGGCAAGTGTACAGTGTACGATAGAATTTTAGTTTTTTTTTAGATTTTTAGTTTTTTTTTCTCGAACGACGGTTTTTGATATAAAAACAACAATTATGTCCAATATTTGTTCTTAGATTCCTAGGAGCTTTCGGGTGAGGCTTTCGGCGCGAGTGAGAAAAAATTGCACATTTAATTCATACTTGTTTCGTCGTCCCGGATAACAGGCGATTCGTCGAGCGACTAAAAACTGCCCAATTCAAACAAGAAACTACGAGACATCAAAACCGCGATCGGAACGTCTAAGACGCCTTCTCACCCGCAGCGAGCCTCGAGCCAAGCCTCGATTTTTTTTTTTTTTTTAAACCTATGTGGGTCCTAAAACTCACCCGAGCCTAAATGAGCTCCCTCGGGTTTCACTCTCTCTCTCTCTTTTTCCTCTCGGATATCGTATTTACAATCGTCAGGCGGTTTCGTCGACGCCCTAATTAATTTACTTTACAATATATACTATATAGTATTTTTTTTGTTGTTTTTAGTTATCGTTATATTTACTTTTTTTTTTTTTACCAAATTGTCCGGTCGACTAGCATCAATCACTCGTTACAGTCGTCAAAACACGTTTGTTTATTGTTTTATTCTTTTAAATGAGGATCCGCGCAATCTCCCCGTTGCGGAGACAACGTTCGTTCGGGAAGCTCGAATCGTGAGAGCAAGGAGCGTATCGGAAGTCAAGTTTATCAACTTGCATTTCGTACTCGTTTTTGTTTTGTTTTTTTTTCTCCCCTAATCAAAAGTTTCACTCGTTAACGCACGTACGCGACTCACATACAAACACACGCTATATTCGTTCTCAATGGTATTAGAGCATTCGAAGGCCCTGAGTATAGTAAAGTTTCGTTATTATACGGCAAGGTATAAAGGTGCAAAAAATTGATAGGCACGAGTACGCAATTGCTGGGTGAGTTGGTAATAGAGAATCTCGACCTACACAGACAGACACGCACACAGACGTACATGCATGCACAAAACACAGGCAATCGCCATTTGTTTATTCGTCGTTTTTTTTTTTACCTTCGTCTCCTAGATAGAGTTGCGCGATAAGAACGATTTCTCACTCGCGGCGAACGCTTAAAAACTCTCGTTGTCTTTGGCGAGCGAGCCCTTGGACAAATTATCGTTCTTTTTTTTCTCTTCGTTGCACGCTAATCCGTGCTTCGATGCATTTTTTTTTTCACCCCATCCATCCGCAACTGCTGGAAGCGTGGGCAATCGTCGCTCCCGACTGGACTAATCAACAATTAATTCGTCCCTAAAACTTTGGCGCTTTTCGTTCGCGGAGAGCACAACAAAAATAAAAAAATCCACTCCGATGCGCCAAATACAAAAAAGAAACCAACTCTGAGAGCCGACGGGCTTCGATCGCTCGTCGTCTCCCCAGTGGGAAAACTCTCGGTGTTCAAGACTGAGCGATGATTGCTCTCGAATCTCTCTCAGCCTTTATCTCGTCCGCTGCCGCTTCTGCCGGCGTCCCCGTCGATTGCGGGCAATCTCCGATGAATAGCATCATTGTGCAAGAATCCGCGATCTCTCTGAAACCTCATTCATATAAGGAAAAAGGGAATTTCCGGCGCTCTACTGTTTTCCATCGACGGTGGAAAAAGTCTCGTGAGAAAGTTTCTTCTCTCGTGCGTCTATTTTTTTTTTGCTTCCCCGACAAATATATCTTTACGACGTTATTTCGTTTAGTTAAATAGCACAGCTTATTCGAGGACAATCGACGTTTCACGCGAGTCGCTGGAAATTAGCAAAAAAAAAAAAAAGAAGTCTCGACGCGATTAGTTCGACGCGAAGGAGGCGCTCTTGGCGGCGATCCCGGCGACACGAGTCTCTTGGTCGTTGATCAGTCTTGAGTCTTGCTTATCCGTCGTAAAAATTTCATTGCCGTAGTTGGTCTCGATTGTTATTGTGCCGGAGGATGCGGCAGGCGAGACCGGGTCTCTCGGCGGTGACGATGAGCCCGTCGTCGTCGTCGTCGTGCGTGGACAATATCAGAAGACGCATGTGCAGTCCTCCGAGGCCCGGGCCTACCTGGCCCGCTTGCGATTCAACTTCGCGAGCTTACGGCGCTTAAGTATCAGCTGGTAGAGCGTGTCCAGACCCTCGTGCAGCCCCTCGCCCGTTATCGCGCAAGCGGGCTGCACTCTTATGCACGAACTGCCCGGCGAACCGGCCAACTCCAGCACCCCGAGATGCTTCTCCAATTCGCCAACCTCCTTTGCACCTGCAATGGAAAAATAGTTGTGGTTCATATTTACAGTATTTTTTTTTTTTTTACATACTAATTTTTATACGTAATGCTAATTTTACACCTTGGCAAAGGGCCATCGACCTGGGTCCTTCAGCCCGAGAAATTCTTTGGTATTTGGAAGGTTTTTTTTGTCTTTTTTTTTTCGTTTCCTTAATCTACTATTAAACGATTTGGCAATTAAACGATTTGGCATGATTCTTTCGGTGGCCATAAATTCTAATTGCTGATAGATTGTGTGTGTGGGGAATTTGTGTTTGCGCGTGACATGTTGGAGCGGTTGTGTACGTAGTGGCTTAATATTATCTATTTGGTTTTCGGCGAATTTTTTTGTGAGCCCCTTGGATCTTTGTACTATTGGGATGATTCCTATTGTTGAGCAGAGAAATGGAAAAATATTTGTTTGAAAAATTAGGAAAATAATAATCCTATTCGTCTTTATTCAGAGTGGAAAGTGTTTCATTTTTTTTCCTGTAATCTAAGTGTTCTCTTCCAATGTAATATTATTTTTGTCGATAAGGATTATTAAAGGAAACTATATGTAGGAGTGCATAACTCTCACAAGTGCCATAATTACGTTTGGCCGGTATGTAAATATCGTCCTGTAAAAGGGTTCTCTACACGTTGATAAATAAGTAAATAAGTCAATAGTGATATATAATGGTCGTTGTTATTCATATTTTGTATTTTTATTTTCTATTTTTATCAATGACGAAGGGAGAAGACTGTACCATAATTATCGTACGAGTGGCCCAAGGTCGTAAGAGTCTACGCTTATAGAAGACAATTATTATTACAATTTTTCTTCTGCGAATTAGAATCTTACCAGGCAGATCCTGTTTGTTGGCGAGAATGAGTATCGGTACACCGGCGTTGTCGGGACTCCTCGCGGTTCTGGTGAGTTCCATTTTCGCCTCCTCGAGTCTCTCGGCGTCGCACGAATCGACCACGAAGATAATACCGTCGGTGCATCTCGTGTAAGATTTCCACAGAGGCCGAAGCTTCTCCTGTCCACCGACGTCCCATACGAGAAAACTCACGCCTGTTGGTCAGCATGAAAATCATTTATTTAAGGTGAAGAGTACGTACTGACGATTCGACCCGAACGCTCATTTGTGTTGCAAAAAAAGCTGCCGTGAGTTCCTTAATTCATCCGTTTCTTTCGCTCGCTCTATTTAAGATGAATTTCAAGTACATTTGAATACACGTTCTTTTACCTACTTTCCTGTGCTCCTTAATACGCATCTGTTTTTTGTTGCCAGCTGCATTCGAGATGCATTTCAAACACTTTTTTCTTAGATTCTTTAACGTCACTTCCGGTTTGAAAATTCATTTTTTTTACGTATTTCAGGTATGACGTCACTTCCGGTCGAAAAATTAGATTTTCAAACCGGATGAGACATATTTCCGCCATGATGTTACTTCCGGTCAAAAAATGAAATTTTTAAGCCGTAAACGATGTATTTCCCTGATGACGTCACTTCCGGTCGAAAAACGCGATTTCGAAATCGGAACTCACGTATTTCCGCTATGACGTCACTTCCGGTCGAAAAAATGCGATTCCCAAACCGGAAGTGACATATTTCGGCCACGACGTCACTTCCGGTCGAAAAAAAAATGAGATTTCCAAACCGGAAGTGACATATTTCGGCTATGACGTCACTTCCGGTCGAAAAAAAAAAATGAGATTTCCAAACCGGAAGTGACATATTTCGGCTACAACGTCACTTCCGGTCGAAAACAAAAAATGAGATTTCCAAACCGGAAGTGACGTTATGGAACTTGAAAGAAAAATCCGCTGAAATGTGTTTCGAGTGCAGTCAGTGACCGAAGCATGTGAATTAAGAAGCACATGAAAGTGGGTAAAAGAAACTTTTGTAGTACGGCCGAAACGTATTTTAACTTAATCTCTAATGCATCGAGCGTCAGAAACGGATGTATTGAATGAACACACGGCAACGGTTAAGTATGGCGGCGCTACTGACCCTTAGCCTTTCCGATACCGCCGCGAATCCTCTCGCAATTGAAGCCAATAGTAGGCACGGTGTTAAGATACTGATCAAACTTCAGACGATAGAGAGCCGTTGTTTTTCCAGCGCTGTCGAGGCCCAGCATCGCAACGTGTAGCGGTGTACCGGTCGGTAATGCCTCGAGCAAACCTCCGCCGCTCGTGCCGCTCCTGCCCATCCCGGCACCCATTCCTTCCTTCCACTTTGTGTTTTTGACAGTACCTACGAGCGGCCTTTCGCCTATCTCGTTATTCTCTTGTAAGCTCGCATCTAGAAATCTCCTCGATTCTCTCCGCGCCGCTTTGTTTTTTTTTTTTTTAAATCTTTTATTTATTCCGATGTTTCAGTCTCCAATTTCGATTCTAGGTTTCACGATGTCGAGCGTTTTCTTGTTGTTGATCTTTCTTTGTTTCAACGCTGCCGAGCTCGTTACAGAGACTGCATTATCTGCAAGCAAAGAAAAGAAGATTTTATAGTGCAGGCGACTGGGCGCGAGGGGGCGAGTACGGCGCGTATAAAGGTTTTCGTGTTTGGCCGTCGAGTTTGGCTCCTCGGACGGTCGCGACGGGTTTCGAAAAATCCCTCGGGCAGGAGATTAAGCGAGGATCGATAGCCTCAGCGCAGAGAGAATAAAGAACCCGGGGCTCCCGGACGGCCGGAGAGTTCTCGAGGAGGGTCCACAGTTCTTTCGCTCGCTTGGACGAGCCAAAGGTCGGTTCATCTACCTGCTCTACCCGTGGCGTTATAACCTAGTCCAACTTCTTCCGAGTTTCGGCCCTCTGACGGTCAGTCGAAAAACGAAAAAAAAAAAAAAACAAAAAACAAAGCGAAAAAAACTTGTCTTGTCGATTAACTCTCCAGAGAACTGCGGATCGAATTATCGTCCGAAATCTTTACAGAAAAATTGCTAGAATACGAAGAGAGTGGTAGGATTTTTTTATCGTCAAAATGTAGTCCAACTACTCGCGAGTTTTGGCCCTCTGACGGTCAGTCGAAAAACGAGAGAAAAAAAACTTAGTGTCTTATCGACTAACTCTCCAGAGACTGCGGGGTCGAATTATCGTCGGGAATCTTTACTGGAAAAATGTTAGCGAAAACATTGGCAACATTTTTTTCACGTAAATCTGGTCCGATTTCTCGCAAGTTTCGGCCCTTTGATCAGTCAGAAAAATAAAAAAAAATAAAAACAAAAAAACAACTCAGTCTCTCATCGATCGACTCTCAGGATATTGTGATTCGAATCATCGTCGCTCTCTCTCTCTCCACAGAAAAATCGTTGGATCGCGAAAACACATTGGGACAATATTTTTCCGCTTTAAAAGTGGTCCACGGTAATTATAGACGCGGTGTAGTCGAACAGGTGCCGAAAGACTCTCTCGAATCTCCGTGTGTCTCTGCACGCGTGGCCTCGCCAGTAAGGCAGGTGTTCCTCTCTGCGCTCGTTCGAATATGTGGGACGAGATTCCGCAGAAGCACAAGGTGGAGAGGGGGGGGGGGGGGGGGTCTCCCGATGCAACAGCTCGGACGGCGATACCGAACGTGTCCCTCGTGCATTCTGCAAATGTATCGGAGAACGTTGGAGTCGAAGACGCAGGGAAAACCGAGTTCATGTCTCTCGGGTGCATAAAGTTTTCTCTCAGCGTTTATATATATATATATATATATATTGTAGGTTGCGTCTGTTTGAGCTCGCCATGAGAAAGAGGCTGCACGGCCGCTGGACGCAATGGGTCATCCGTTCTCCTCGTCACTCTCGCCGAAGGCCCTCGGGGAGAGAGGGAGGGGGGGGGGGGGGGGGAAGCTCTCCCGATAACCGCCTATATAGCTCGACGGGCTGGTCTCTACAGCCACGAAACCTTGTGCCAGCGACGCCGGTACTGAAAACACACCCACCACTGCCTAATGGTCCGCTATTGAACTCTTATATATTTTCATTTCTCTCTCCTATCGTCCGTTCCGACCGACACATTGCAGA
Organism: Amblyjoppa fuscipennis; assembly: GCA_963575735.1. Lineage (NCBI taxonomy): Eukaryota > Metazoa > Arthropoda > Insecta > Hymenoptera > Ichneumonidae > Amblyjoppa > Amblyjoppa fuscipennis. The sequence continues at coordinate 15,938,109 of OY754495.1, read as the reverse complement.
AGCACGTTCGCTACGTTTCATCAATTTTTTTCTTTTTTTTTTTTTTAGAAAATATTTTTTTATTTCGTCGAAAAGAAAGCTTTCTAATACCGGTTTTCTTATGGATAGATTTATTTATCTGGGATGTTCTTGGGTCTTGTATATTTAGATTTTTCGACGCGTTGCGGACGCACTTTCGTCACGTTTCGATCGGCGATTTTTTTCTTTTTCTTTTTTACAACATTTTTACAACGGAAAAGGAGCTTTATACTTCCGGTTTGATTACGGGTAGATTTACTTTATCCGGACCGGTTTTTTCAGGTTGAATGTTGTGGAGGAAAGAGATACATCGACGTTTGACCTTGCGAACAACGAATGTAAACACGATTATTTTTCTTTGCAGATGCGGCCAACTTCCGAGCCGGAACATCCGGCTGTATCGTCCACTGGCTGGTCTACAGCCTCGAATGTATTACTAAGTATAGATTCGAGGCTGTAGACCAAGCCAGTCACGCCAGCCACGTTACGCCAGCAACGCCGGTACTGAAAACAAACCCACCACACACAACCGTACAAATCTGCCACTACAGAACGGTCCGCTATGCCGTGAGTTTTATGTATTTTCATTTTTCCTCTCTCGCGTCGTTCGTTCAGCCGACATCGTGGAAGCACGGTAGCCGTGTTTCGATCGTCAATTTTTTTTTGTATCGTCATTTTTGCCTTTGTTATTCGCCAATCTTCTTTTTTTCACTCTTCGAAAAGAGGTTTCCTATTTCTTACTTCTGTTTAGTTATCATCTTCTCTGGAACGGCTTTATTGGCTCGAGCATTGGAGGGAAAATAAACATCGACAATGACCTTGAAACGACGGATGTAAACCGGAGATGGAAGCCTACTTTGTGACGGGTCAATTTTTTTTTTTTTTGTCAATTCAACGGTCCGGAAATGACCGCACTGTAACAAGAGCGACGTCGACGCCCAATGCCTCCACGGTCCTAACTTTAACACTTTTTGTAAAACGTGCAGGAAAAGTCCCGCTTTTCGTGCCTGTAAAGTGTGGCGAAACTGGCGCTTTCTAGCGGAGGATGCGCGAAAACTTTTTTGCACGCTTTTTTCCACATCCTAGCTACTTTATTTATTTTTTTTCATACTAGCCACTCTTGCGCACACTTTTCTAACACTCTAGCTACTTTTTTTTGCACACTTTTTGTCGCATCCTAGCTACTTTCGCGGACACTTAGCTGGCAGCACTGTGGCTATTTGTTCGCGCACACTTTACAGGCGCGAAAAGCGGGAATATTCTTGCACTTGTCACAAAACAGTACTTTGCGACGCTAGTGCGTAAAAGCGGACTTTCGGCGAAGGTTGGAAAGTGGCTGCACGAGCCGGATCGAGCGCTACGACGGCACGAGGCGAAGCCGAGTGTTGTTGTAGCGCGAGAGAGGGCGAGTGCTGCCGACTTCCCAACCGCCGTCGGGAGACCGCTTTTTCGTACGAGTATCGCATGCTACTTCTTGTAACTCACGCATGAAAAGTGCTGCTTTATGTGGGGTTCGGGCGCGACATAAAGTGCTGTTTTTCAAGAAGGCGTTACATAAATACTCGAAGCGTTGCGTAAATACTCGTAGCGTGTCGTAATGAGTATTTACGACACGCTTCGAGTATTTATGCAACGCAAAAGCGTATCGAAAATACTGTGCGCATGCGCACAGTGTTTACGTGCGCATGCGCACGCCGTCTGTTACGTACAAGTATCGCATACTACTTTTTGTGACGAATGCATGAAAGGTGCCAGGTTATGTTGCTGGCCGGGCGCGCCAATAAAGGAAAAACAGACGGCGTGCGCATGTGCACATAAACACTGTGCGCATGCGCACAGTATTTTCGATACGCTTTTGCGTTGGATAAATACTCGAAGCGTGTCGTAAATACTCATTACGACACGCTTCGAGTATTTATGCAACGCTTACAGTGTTTATGTAACGCCTTCTTGAAAAACACCACTTTATGTCGCGCCCGAACCCCACATAAAGCAGCACTTTTCATGCATGGAGTTACAAAAAGTAGCATGCTATACTCGTGCGTAAAAGCGGACTTTCGGCGAAGGTTGTAAAGTGGCCGCACTCGCCCTCTCTCGCGCTACAACAACACTCGGCTTCGTCTCGTGCCGTCGTAGCGCTCGATCCGGCTCGTGCAGCCACCTTCCAAACTTCGCCGAAAGTCCGCTTTTACGCACCAGTATCGCAAAGTACTATTTTTCGCTGGTTTCGACCATATTTGTGACGCCGAATAAAAATCCCGGTCACGGCCGAACAGACATTTTTCTGGAATAAAAGAGACGCTCATTTTTTGGTCGATTGACGTTTACCCCAAAAAAAAAAAAAAAATGATCGTCACGGCACATCTCTAATGTAAACACGATTCTTTATCGATTCCAATCGAGGCCATCTTCCAAGCAGGAACATCCGGCTCTGTCATCCGACGGGAGTTTCTTTTTTGCGCATCACCGCCACTCCCGGGACTTTCAATCGTAAAATTAATTTCGCCCAATCGCCCGAAAGATTTTTGTCGAGCGCTAGGCAAATGTACGTATCGCGGTCGAGCGATTTTACACCTGACACCTTTAACGACCGACCTACAGTGCTAGATTTCTCTTGCCGCCATTTGCAAAAAAAAAAAAAAAAAAAAAATACATCTTCGGTAACCTAAAAATGTTCGTTAAATTTGCATCCGAGTCGGCGCGTGCGCGATTCGCCCCTTTGTCGCTGGGCAACATGTGCGCACGTGAAGGATGCGCTCGCCGCTTTCATTCCCGCTGGCAAGGCGGTAAGTAATTGAGTGGTAAGTCGCCGGAGTGGAGAAGAACGCGCGAAGCGTGGTTAACCTCCGCCGGGCGCAGAAGTGTGAGAGAAGAACCGCCGCGCAGATCATGTGCGCAGGCCGGAACAAAAGTAGGCGCCCGTTAACTCTCGAGGCTCTTCCTACCAGAACATGCCGATCATCCGGCGTTTCTTTCGTCGGACCGAGGAGTTATCTTCTTCTTCGTTCTCTATTTTCTTCCTCCTCACCACTTTGCACCGAGTTTCATTTTTTTTTTTTTTTTTTTCTTTTTTTTTCTTCATCCGCCGAATCGACCTCCGAGCATGGCGATTAATTCTTGTGTGTCTAATAGCGGCACGCATGGCATCCGTCGATCGTTATTATCATTCTTTGAAGCATCCCGCTAAACCGTTACACGATCAAACTAATTATAGTATTATCCGCGTATAGGGCCGACCACACCAGTCGCGGGAACACGAGCGTGTCGAATTCTCCCAACTACGATAGCACAATGCTGCTGCTGCTGCCGCTCCCTATATACGAGGCATTCTCTATCAACCGGGCCACTTTTTTCGGTCGACCTCTCAGATGTTTTTTTTTTTTAATTTGCCAGTTTGTAGTACTACTTGAGAGATGCTTCTGTGATTTTTTTTTCAGATTTTTTAAGTGCAGCCTTCAGAATTCACGTTTTTTTTTTTTAATATCAGTATATCTCGGAAAAAATTGATCACTCAAAAAATTCGTAGGAACATTGACTTTTTTATTCTTCATCGACTTTCGAATGATGTCAGAGTGATAATTCTCCCGATACGCAAAAGTCGACGTTTCGTGAAAAAAATAAATAAAATTAAAACAATTTTTTTTCTACTAAAAACACACTTTCGATTCTGGTCCCAATTTTACAGGAAATTCGGCATTGCATGAAGATTCTGTAAAAAAAAAAATCCAAAAGTGGTACCTGCGGTTCTTATGTACTCAAAAAAATAAAGAAATTAAAAATTAAAAAAGAGAACCTCTAAAAAAGAAATTCTATTTAAGGAAAAAAAGTTTCCCAATGATGTGTAACAAATTTACTGACTGCGGGCAAATCCCTCTCTATCTAAATAATAGGCGAGTTTGTACGAATCCATATGAATTAAATTTTGTACCTCTTTATTTTTTTAGCATGTAAGAATCGTAGGTACCGCTTTGGGAATGTTTTTTTTTTTTTAGAATCTTTGTACAATGCTAAATATCGTGTAAAATTTGAACCAGAATCGAAGGTGTGCTTTTAGCAGAAAAAAATTATTTTTACTTTTTTTCTTGAACGAAAAATGGACCTTCCCGTATCGGGAAAATTATGAATCTAACATCATTCGAAAGTTGATGAAAAATAAAAATATTAATGCACCTACGAATTTTTTGAGTGATCAATATTTTCTGAGATATACTGATATTTAAAAAAAAAAAAAAAACGTAAATCCTGAAGGGTGCACTTTAAAAATCTTTGAAAAAATCACAGAAGCATCTCTCAAGTAGTACTACAAACTGGCAAATTAAAAAAAAAAAACATCTGAGAGGTCGACCGAAAAAAGTGGCCCACTTGATAAAGAATGCCTCATATATGTTTATGTATATATGTATATGTGTATGTGACGATAATAGCAGATTGTACTGTGTAGACGATCGTCCTTGTTTCGCATGTGTCCGTGTGTCCGCCGGGCTTGAAATTGGCACGGGAAAATTTCAACAGTCGCCTGAACGGCGATGCAACGAAAATAGTCGCTCGAACGGCAATGAATTGCGAGGGAGATGGGAACGCCAGGGACAACGAATTTTAGACCCAAGTTCGTTTCAAGGACAAAACTGAACGATGGCTGACACGCTCCACTATGCTCGAACTGTATTTTCTTTTTTTAGCCGCGAGTAGTTTAATCGATGTTTTACATCGGAAACGGATTATAGGAATGGATGCTTACAGAATCGAGAGGCCATTTGACTTTAGTATTCTATTCGTCTCCTTACATATGAAGCTTTGTTTTCATGAAAAAAAAATGTTTCGACGTTTTTATCAAAACGTGTTCAGAATTTATCCAAACCATCAGAAAATCATTTATTTAGAAAAAATATGTGTGTGTCTGGTATTTAATTCGGCAAGGATCGATCGAAGCGTTTACATTTTGAATTTTTTTGGAATTCTATGAAAAATCAGTATTTTCTTTCTGACGCGAGTTTCGGTATGAAATATTGTGAGTCGAGAGTAAAATAAGCGACAGACTCGTGATAGGTGGGAAAAAAAGACATCGGACGTGGCGCCGAAACGACGAGTGACTACAATTTTTGTAGGGAATTTTTGTAGTGAATATTGCAAAAAAAAAAAAAATTGTGATTTTTTTTTTTGAGTTATTGAAAAAGGCAATTATTTTCTTTTGACGATAAAGCTCCCTCTACGAGGAAGCCAACTGATCGCGGAAAATGATTTTTCATAGAAGCTTTTTGGACAAAAGTAAATTTGATGAGAAGCATTGTGAAAATCTCGATTTTCACGCGGTTATTTTTTTTTTTTAATGCAGCCGAGAGAACTTTTCAGTAAGGGCAGGTATATGGCTTCGAGAGACGAAACGAATCGATATCGAAGGCAGGGACTTGTGCCGCTGGGTTATTGGAACGGTACCGATGGGTACGTATCGTTGATCAAAGTGTATCGACCTGTTGTGGCACAGAGAGAACGAGCTCTATTATTCGTGACTCGGCGATCCGTCAGAAATCAAGTGTTGACTCTCGTGTCGTACAAAGCGACCTTTTCGTCGAGCCTTTGTAGATTTTTTTGTACAAAAAAAAAAAAAAAAAAAAAAAAATAAAATAAATGTTTAATTTCCATTAGACGATTAAGGTAGCTATGTCGCTTCGCGCTCATTTCGCATAAGTTCGAGAAAAATTCGAGGCAATTGCCAAGTACTTCTCGACGGTATAAAAATCAGAAAAAATTCATGCATATCAAAGGTACTGAAAAGATTAATTTCGCATAATAATAATTTCAAAATGTTATTAACAAATTAATCAAAAAATTAATTGTTTAACGAATTATCGGGCAAAGCAACTTTTTTCTTTAATGACAATGATTCGTTCATTTTTCTGAATACGCATGAATTTTTTCAGATTTTTCAGTCAACTTTGATTTTTGTTTGTTTTTTCACACATTTTTTCCATATAAAAAAAAAAAAATCAACGTTGACTGAAAAATCTGAAAAAATTCTGAACAATTTTCATAAAAAAAAAAAGTTAGGTTTCCGGGATATTTGTTGAACAATTTTATTTTTCATCAATTTGTTAATAACATTTTAGAATTATTATTATGCAAAATTAATCCTTTCGGCATCTTTGATACACTTGATTTTTTTCAGAATTTTATACGATCGAGAAGTGTCTACAATTCCCTCTCATTTCTCTGAAACTTAAGTGAAGTGAACAACTATTCGCAAGGACTACCTTAAGGATGTTTAGGCCGAAATCGCGGGAGGGGAACGCGAGAGGAGCTCCGCTGGCCGCGTTAGTCAGTGTGCGAGTGAGAAACGCAGGACAAAGCAAGCGACTAGGACAGGGATAGAGTCTTTCGTTTATTATTGAATTTATCTCAGAAAGTAAACAGTGAATCTTCTTGAAATTTTGACCCAATCTAAGCCCACAGTACGCTCTTCGCTGTGGACGGTTTTTCACTCGAATCTTAACAGTCATCGGCGAACAAACTCGCTACGTTTTGTTGTCGTTACTGATCGATTTTCGAAACGCTTGCACGGTACACACGGTACTTTATTTAGCTCTATGCGCGCATTACTAAAACAAAATATACATGGTCAAAGAATCTGAAGAAAATTTGCAAACGGTTCAGTGTGTCTTTCACTGCAAAGTAGCAAAGTTTTTTTATCGATCGACGAGAAACGCGTTTTGGCCCGAACATCCTTAATTGGCGCGAAGAGCTTCTCCCTCTCGTCAGCTCTCTTGACTATACGCAGCATCGGGAAGCAACCCACCAGAATATCGTACAAAGCAGACTTTTCCGTCGACCCTTCATAGTAATTACTATTAAAAGCATAAAATGAAATAAGATAAAAAAAAAACATACATTTCTATCGTTCATTAGACGATTAATTGCTGCGAGGTTTCTTCCTCTCTGGCAGCCGTCTTAACCATAACGCAGAGCATCGCGACTATCCCGCCAGAGTATCGTACAAAGCAGACCCTTTCGTCGAGACTTTGTAATTATTATTAGAAAGAAGGAAATAAGATTTTTCAAAATAAATAAAATGAGATAAATAAAAAGGAAATAAGATTTTTCAAAATAAATGAGATAAAAAAAAAAAGAAAAGTAACAATAGCATAAATGTCCATCGTCCATCGGACGATTAATTGGCGCGCGAGTAGCTCCTCCTTCTGTCGCAGCAGTCTTAACCATACGCGGAGCATCGCGAGTGTCCCGCCAGAAGCAACAGCATATTAATCCCGTTGCTCGAAGCTCTCCGAGCTAGCTTGTGTCCCTCGGCTGTTCTCTCCGTGTGTGCATGCGCGACCCACAAGGGGCACTATTAAATTTGTAACACAGCATCGGGCGCATCGGTCCGAGAAAAAGCCGAGCATGCGAGAGACAGTGAGACACGAACACGGTGCGCGGCCCGAGTCTTTCACGGCGGTCCACTGCCGTCCCGCATCATAAACAATGGCGCAGCCTCGTAGGAAACGGTAATTCGGTCGATTCTAATTGGATCTCGGTGTGCGGAGAGACTCGAAGGCCAGATTGAAATTACGAGCCTACTACTCTGCCAAGCACGGGATGTCACAGGTCCCTCCCTCCCCTCACCGCCGCTCGGCAAAGTGTCGGGGAAGCAGATTCGGTGCGTTCCTATCGACTGGTTAAGTGACGCATGCGCGCTGTGTGTGCACTGAATACATATATATATATATATATATCGGTGGTCGGTAGGGCGCTCTTCTGGTGGCGCGCGTGCGAGCGAGGGAAAGAGAGAGCCTTCTCTGGGGGCCCCGAAAGGCTTTTAAATCATCCAAACAAATGAAAATCTATTTCGAGCCGGGGAGGGCGCCGAGAGCGCGCGGGCAATATAATGAATCCGAGCGTTTACCATACATATACGTATGCAGCGGCAGCTCAGAGGGAAAATTTCCAGACTCGAAAGAGAACATGACTCCGAGGCGGTGTCGCTAGTCGCGCGAGGAGGAGAGCTCGATCAACGAATAAAAAAGAGAGAGAAAAAAAAAGGGGGGGAGAATGATCGACGAAGAGGCGGGGAAATCGGCGCGCGCGTCGCTCTTGGACCCGTCTCGTCGGCCAAACGAACGCGCGCATCGGGCGATCAGCTGTTCGTCGACGAGCGCAATGATCTCGTTGCCAGGCAGACTCCCTTATCATCTCCTCTTCTTCTTCGTGTTTGCTTTTTTTTTTTTTTTTTTTTCTTGGCTTCCTATTATCATTATTGCTCGGCTGCCCCTTTCATATAATTTGCGTGCTGCGAGATGCTCGTTGTGCTTTAAGGACGTTAGAATCGTCGTCGGGACGGATCGCGCAGGGGACTTGAATGTTTGTAAGCTCGTTTGCTGAGTTATCGCGGATGTTTGGCTCTCGAGATTACGACGAAACATTGGGAGCGACGCATTGGCACACTCGTCGGAAATTCATCAGTGTTACGATGAAAGATAACGAAGGCTTCTTAGACGATTGAGATACACAAGCTGTTGACGCACTCGTTTCTACAGCCGTTTATCGGGAGGCTTTGTTATTATCATCATTATTATCGTCCATGGGAGTTTTCTCGTCGATCGAAAAAAAAAAAAAAAAAAAAATACAAAGATTTCGTCACTGCGAGATTCGAATGCAGTCGCGTGTGAGTCGGTACGTTCTCACGAATTATTATACGGCTATATTGCACATCTGCGCAAATGAAGCCCGAACATGTTATTGGCCAAGACGATATTTCGTAAGTGACGTAACAAAACAATACGCGCCGCCAGTTGCAAATAACTGGCGAAAAACAATTTTGCGAAGTGGGTTAGTTTTTTGGGACGACGATTGCGATGAATCAATGGATTAATTATAGACCGTAGAGAAATTTTGTTTGGATTTTAATGAACGGTTTTGGGAGCTTTTTTTTACAAGAACTGTTTTTGAACTTTTATACAGCACATTTTTTTTTTTTTTTAATTAATTTTTTTTCTAAATTACAGACAAAAGATTTGTTATTTAAATATGTGGTATTTTTATTTTAGGAAAAAAAGGGACATTGATGCTCAATTAATGTAAGCAATGTAGGCAAATTTCAAATTACACTACATTAAATTTAGAATTTATTTTTAAAGTGTATTTTTCTCGATCGAGTCGGATAAGTAAAATAATCACGAAAAAATGAATGTTACAAATTAGTGAAATTTGCGTTTCGGCCTAGGAAATAGATTATTTTCAATTGATCTTTTTTGGCTCTAATGACAATATCGAAAACTATTGGAAAATCAATTTAATATATATGTTATTTTCGGTAAATTTTTTTTTAGCGCGACCAACGGCGACGAACTAAAAGATCAAGTATACTATTTTCCGATCAAGAGTCGTTCACTAAAGTAATCCAGAAAAACTGATGTTCCGAACGAGTGAAAAATCTGCGCTTTCCCCGGGCATGGACGTAGACAATAAATGCGAACGTAAACAGAGAGCTCGACAACAATACGCCGGAACGGCGATCGGGGATTAGCGACAACGAATCCACGATGCATTTCGTTCGACAAAATTCAGCGCGCGCCTCTCGTCTTTCCGGAGAAATCTCTTTTCCCTCGTTACATAATGGGACGCTGGTAGTGTGTACGTGTACGCACTCGACGCACACAGCAACACAGTTCGCTGCGCGTTCTAATATCTAAAGGTTAATCAAAGCCAAAAAAAAAAAAAAAAAAAAAATAGATATAAAAAAAATAGATATAAAAAAAAATAAAACAAATATCTTCACGAGATTTCGTCAAACGATCGTGTCTCTGCTCTTCGGCTTACCGTTCGATTGTGCGTTGCCATTGAAGGATCCAAATCCGATTCAAACGCGAACAGTGTCGATCGATCCACTAAACGACGAATGCACGCACCGATTATCAACTCCGGCACTTTTCACACAGCACCCGGCTATCGTCGATAACCGACCAAGTATCCGACGTGCCGTTGTTTGGGCCGCTGGCAGAGATAGCGATGGTTTTATCTGACGATTCACGCGAGCCGAGACGATTATTTTTCCTCGGTAAAAAAAACTTTCGACACCGTCGGTGCGGCCGCGGTTCTTTTTTACGTCATTAAAATTTTCCTCCTCGATCACTCAGCCGTTGACATTTTCTTACATGACTTATAACTTTTTTTTTTATTATTTATTTGTTTCTAATATAGTGTAATGCACGTCGATGGAGAGATAGGCCGGCGCTATGCCTACTGGATTAAATTTAAACGGAACACGGAGCGCGTCGAGCGTACCGCACCGAGGCAGCGAGGCTACTGAGCTGCCTCGAGGCGATCGGGACTCTTCGGTCGCGTTCGCCGCGCGATATCCCCCCCACCCACTCTCCCGCCCGATGTTCGCCGACTCTCCGCCAGGCGGCGACAGCGCTCCGCCGGCTCGGCCGTGTGCGATTTTCGCGACGAAGCGAACGCGCCAATCAACGAGCCTGCCGACATTCGCGTCGTCTGGCACGACTTTGGCAGACAGGAAAAGTTACAATAGGCCGATTAATTAGGTTAATTCGAAGCTCGGACTCTCCAGTGCTTTTGATGCAGAGCGAAAATCCGAAGAGCCGCACGCCGAGCGACCAATCGAATCCACACCCAGTCGCATGGGTTCGTATATTTTTACAGTAATTGCTTCGGTCTCTCTATTGTAGTTTCGTTTGGATTTATTGAAAAATCATCCGGCGGGACTCGAGACTCGTAGATCGAGATTTATCGGTCGCCGCTTCACATCTCTCCTCCATCCTCATTATCGCGTCCTGCACGAAGCGTCGGAGTTTTAAAAAGCGAGCGTGACAAAAGTCGTAAATTCATTTCTGTGACGAGTAGACTCGGTATGCTTACAAGTAGCGTGGGACGCCGTGCATAAGTCAGGCCCAGTGAATAATTTTGTGAGGGGGGGAAAATAGTCCTCGGATAATCTTTTTGTCGATAAAGACAGTCTCGAGTCGGGCATGCCGAACGTGTTTCGTAGAACAGAATTTTACAACAGCGCATTGCGCCCGGCACGCAAATTGCCCTCAATAGCGATAATAGTACTATTCGAGCGGTGTAATAAATTGGCGGCGAGGGGAGGGACGTCGCGCTGATCGCAGTGGCTCTCAACCGATTACTGAAAAAATCCACGAGTGTCCAAATTGCAATTTTTTCAGATGTTACGAACAAGCGTTATCAAAGTCGTCTCTCGGACACGCGATAGATTGCGGATAACATTTTGCCGGTCATGAGGCAACCGACGGACAACTTTTTTTGTAACTTTGGAAAATTGCTAATCGGGTATACGTGAGCGAATAATTTGTATCGTAGCGACGTACAGCGAATTTTCGTTTTTTTATTCGTAAAACGGGCTGCGCTTCGAGACTTTTTCTTTGGAGCTGCCGGACGAATGCGCGTCTGCCAGGTGTCGCGTCGCGTGACTCGCCTCGCAGGGAGTCGGTGATCGTGACGCGCCGACGACAGGTGCTGGAGTGAGCATCGATCCTCCTCAGCCTTGATTTGCTACCGCCACCGGCACTGCGCGTTCCTCACGTGCCGCGTAGAGAGAAAAAAGTAAACAAGACTTCCGCGCATTCCATGACGCATTGTAAAATCGTCTGCGAGCGCGCTGCACTTTTGCGGACCAAAATGCGATTGCACACTTTCACCGGCTTCCGGTTATTGTCCGGGGGAAGGGAAGACCGCTCGGTTATACATCCGATATGCCGGAACTGCTGTTTTCCCGAAACCTAGCGATGGACGATAAAATTGTTTATAATTGAAGCTCACAGATTCTTGTCGCTTGTGTCACGCAAATGAAAGTTCGACGATAAATCGCTGGAATATTTATTTTCTCAACGTCGACGGGCTGACTTTGAAATATTCCGATGGACTTTAATATTTAAATCGTATTTAATAAGATTAGTCGATTAACAAAAAAAAAGTTCGACGATAAGTGACTAAAAATTGATTTTCTCAAGTCGCCAGACTGACCGCGAAATATTTCGATGGATTTTAATATTGGGATCGTATTTAATAATAAAACTAGTTGATTAACAAAAAAAAAAAGAAAGTTCGACGATAAATGGCTAAAAATTGAGTCTCTCAATTCGTCAGGCTGACCTTGAAATATTCCGATCGATCTTAATATTGGGATCATATTTAACAATAAAATTAGTCGACTTAAAAAAAAAAATGATATTCAATCGATATTCAATATAACCAGATTCCTTCCTGTTATTCCAGCCGCTGTACACTCGATCTCTAAGCCTCTTCCGGAAGCCAGATGTCGGAAGTGCAATCTCCCCCGGGATATCTGAATTAGAGAAATTATTATTTAAAAAAAAATTATTATTGTTATCTTCTCATCGTCTTAACTAAACAATCGATAGTTATCGATACCTCATCTCGTGCGCCAGCAGGACGTCGTTTTTGTCGGCACCGAAGTCGACCAAGAAATTGTCGTCGAGTTTCATTCCGCCGTTCTCCACGTCAATGTCCAGCTTCACCATGGTCGATCCGTGCCTGACAAAGGTGCACGCGCGAGCAACCGTTATTCTACGCATGTACCGTAGTTGCAGAGCGTTTCGCGCAGCGCTAAACTATTCGACTCACTTGACGTGCTCGGGATAGAACTGTTTGTCCCAGGGTTTGAAAATCGAGCTTGTCACGTAGAGCCGACGTCCGTCGAGACTGAGCTGAAGCATCTGCGGCGATCCGTACAATCTGCGTCCTTTAACGTAAACCGGATCGGGCTGAACGTTCATCTCCTCGTCCCTGACGACCCGCACCTTCGAGTCGGACAAGATCGAACCTCCGAGGAATACCTGACCGACCAATTTCGGCTTTCTTCGGTCGGTTATGTCGTACTGCCTCACGTCCCCGTGAAGGAAGTTGGAAAAGTACAAATACTTGTCGTCCAGACTCAGCAGAATGTCCGTTATCATGCCTGCGAAATTGAATCGAAGAGCGGACAATTATTGTCGAGAGTTAGGATTTTCTAACCCTTCACAAGTCTACACACGACAGTTTTCGAATGATAAAAAAAAATGGGGCCAATTTGGAGCAGTGGGACAAGAGTAAATGGAGTTGCTCTTGACAGAATAGAAAAGTAATAAAGAGTATCAAAAAAAGGGAGTATGAAATCCGCTCCCCCCCAAAAAGAAAAACCGATAAAAGTCAGCTATGATAGAATAGAAAAGAAAAAGTATCCAAAAAGGGGTATGAAATCCGGTCCCCCTCACCACCCAAAAAAACTGATAAAAGTCAGCTTGAGACTTACCCAGCCATCATAAGAATGATTAATTAAAAGTATCTTGGAAACTAATCCCAAAGAAAAAAATTAACCGGAGGGTTGATAGTGTATTTTTTTTCTTACCAGACATCTCCGGAGCAATCCAACCTTCGACGTGCTTAACCGGTACATCGATAACCTTCTCGGTGGCCCATTGCCCGTCGGGGTTCTTGAAAAATCTGTGAATGTTGGCGGGCACGGCGCAGCCGACGAAACCCTCGCTTGCAGTCGGCTCGTGGAGGAATCTTATCTCGAGAGGAGCGACTCCGTCGTCTCCGAGATTGATCGTTTGTATCAATTTTCTCTCCCTCCACGAGTAGAAATTCAGGCTTCTTCCATACACAGCTATATTGAAAAGTGTTGTAATCGGCGAATTAATCGATGTCGACCGATATCGCTAATCGATTAGGTAGCGTATCATCAACACCAAAATCACTTCCGGTCTGAAGATCTCGTTTTTCGACCGGAAGTGATGCTATACCTGAAATATGTCACTTCCGCCTGAAAAGTCCCACTCTTTGACCGGAAGTGACGTCATCTAGGGGAAACGTCACTTCCGGTTTGAAAATCTCATTTTTCGACTGGAAGTTATATCATCTGTAGGAAACGTGATTTCCGGTTTGAAAATATCATTTTTCTACCAGAAGTCACATCATCTGGAGGAAACATGACTTCCGGTTTGAAAATATCATTTTTCGACTGGAAGTTATATCATCTGGAGGAAACGTAACTTCCGGCTTGAAAATATCATTTTTCGACCGGAAGTGACACCATCTGGTCGAAGACGTCACGTCCCGTTTGAAACTCCAATTTTTTGATAATCTCACCTACATGACGTATTTTTTTTAGATTTTTTTTTTCGATCACGACTACTTACCGGGATCTTTACTGTGAGCGGGCGCGTAGCCAGTTTTAAAGACACGGGGGATTCCCCACTCGGTGGAGACGAGAGCGTCCTGATGAGGTTGGTACCAAAAATCGTACCCGAACATCGCTCGTTTATCCCCCTTGGTCCAGCTTCCCTTGACCTCGAGGCTTTCGCTGTCAATGCAGAGAAAATCGCCCAGCGCGTCGCCGTTTGGCTTGCCCATTGTCGAGATCATTATCTCATCGGTCGGCGAACAGTGGGACGTGTGGGGGGTCGATAGGCCGTACTTGTGCATCTCCTCGGGTTCCAACACCTGCAAACATTATTAATTTTTTTTTTTGTTTTCATGTATTTTATGGCTACGATCGACTCATCGACACAATCAGGTGGGATACAGTGCGAACCTTCAAACTTCTTTTTGATTTTTATGTTTCGGCCATTTGTGCTGGCCCTCCTCAGAATTGTTTATTTAACTGAATTATACATTGTTTTAATGAAAGTTAAGGTAATTCGACAATCCTTCAGGATGTCCAATCCGCAGAGATGAACTTGCTACATGATTGTCGACTTTCGATCGTAGCCGTAACGTAAATCAAAACATTTTCACTATCGACTATTTGTCAACTATTTCAATCGTTAATTTTTGAATATATATATATATATATCTTTTTTTATTGAAGAAATTGAGTTTATCGAAACGATCGGATCTCACCTTCTTTATGACCGGAGCTCTCTCGTCGCTCATATCCACAAAATATATTCTGTCCGACATGAGACAAGGCAGCACCATCGTGTCTCTCTTGACGGGCTTATCGTAACAGCTACTGCAAATGTTCCATCCGGAATGGTGCAACTCGTCGCCTACGTTATGCATTCGCAGCTTGTGTATTATCTGCGAAAATAATTAAAATTGAGTCATATTTTGCGACGTAGAAGAAAATGGTAACATTTCGATGGTAAATCGTTTATACCGAGCGTGACAAAATTCACTGTGCGCTCGTGCGATCAAATTTCTACTCACTGTGCTCTCCTACCACTAGTCAGAACTCTTATATTCTCCGCACACAGTGGATCTCGAAGTAGAAAAAGAAAATACCTGACAGTACGTGGGGCTCGAGCTATCGACGTCGACGGTCGAGAGAACGTCGGGCTTGAGCGAATCCGTGTGCGGACAAACGACGTACATAATTTTTTCCTTCGGTCCTTCGAGCATCGCTTCCGTGGGACTTCGGTATCCTGGGCCACAGATGCATTCTGTAAAAAAAAAAAAAATGAAATTTAGTTATTTTCAACAATAATATTTTCTTTTTTCATTCTCATTGAGGAAGGTTTGTTTTCATGAAACACTTGTTTTCGATATTTTCATGTCAACATCCTCAAAATGTTCCGTCGAATATCACATTTAGAAATTTTCATTTCACTTCATGAAAGCTGAAAATTAAAATTTTCATAAAATCGAAGCTTCCTCTATGAGGAAGCCAAAAATGCAGAAAATACTTTCTCATTGATGGAGCTTCGCGAATAAAGGAACATTATGAGAAACTTGAGAAAAGTTGACTATTGAACATTTCAATTGTCAACTTTTTTTAATGCTGTCTCAAAAAATTAAATGTCAATAAAATTTACCATTTTTCGAGGCCATGGCGCAGCTCGACAATATCTTGAATTCTAATGCTTACGATATGCAATTGAGAGTCACGGACTCAGCGTAGCCCTGACCGTGGCTCGATCACTACTGAATCGTTCGACGCGCAGTATCTTCCTTCGACAGACTCGGTTCTCCGCCGGTCGGCGATATCCAATCATTCACCGAGAATAGAGTGGAGCGATATCAACTCCTCTCCCACTCTTTCGCCTCCGCAAACAGATAGGCCGTTAATGTACTTTCTCGCAATAAGCTCGTTATTTCGTCGTCGTACGATAGCAGCATTAAAAACAAATATTTGCTCGCTCCCTCGTTCCCCTAACAATTAATTCGTTACTCCTCGCGTTACGTGTCGTCGACGATATCGACGACGCGCTCGCAAACATCGACTATAAAAAATATGTTCGAATCTTCGAATGACATTGCAATTTCTCGTGTCCCTAGAAAGGTTTTTCTTTCCTTTGGTTAATCGTAATTAATTACAAGCGTTAATTGGCAAATCGGTCAAATTTATCGCGACGAACCCGGTCGTTGTCTCGTGGAGCCCGATCGGCATCCAAATGTGACTTCGAACGAAAAATTCTTGTAAATTAACACTTTTTTTTAATTAAAAAAAAAGATGCAGGTCGATAAATGACGCGATAACAATTTTTTTTTTTTTTTTTTTTTTCCCCCAAAGACTCGATATAATATCACACGTACAGACACGGAGTTATCGACAGTACGGTACATGCCGATCTAGAGCTAACTTAAAGTCTATCGTTCTCGTCGAACTTTCGCGATTCAATAAAAATCGTCGCCTCGCAGACATCGATGGATTATTACGGTTGTATACAATCTCTAAAAACTAAACCACTCGTTCGGATCGCATACTATTTATTAGGTACGAATTTACATGCGCATTAAACGCGCATCATATTTCATTCTTGTTTCTATCCAAGGTCAATGGTGCGTCGATTTATCTACACAGATAGGGTATTCTAAAAATAAATCTACTTTTGTGATTGTCGAGAGTACACGGGTTATATCTAACATCAATATTTCGTTTTTATATTTTCTTTTTTAAGTGTTATTGTGGTCCGAGTTTGATAAAATTTACCGATAATGGTCGCGTCGAATTCTTCGGGATTATCGGTCTGTAAATAACAGCGGGGATTCCCCCGTCAGGCCGACTGCAAAATAGTTCGAGACAAATTATGCTATACAAGTTAAAGTTTTTATTTAAGCCGTTTCGAGATTGTGCCCTGTTTTTCCAAAATAGTTCGGTTTAACGCGAAACCGATCTTCGCTCTCCTCCCTAAAACTTCCAAAGATCGTAATTTCTTTTTCGTCGTTCTATCGAAAGTCCGGTTTAACGCAAAACCGATCTTCGCTCTCCTACCTAAAACTTTCAAATCATTTCCAAATATATCAATTTTTTTTTTCTTCCTTCTATCAAAAGTCCAGTTTAAAGCGAAACCGATCTTCGCACTTCTACCTAAAACTTCGAAATCTCTTCCAAAGATCGCAACTTCATTCTCCCCTTTCCATCAAAAACTTATCACAGACATTGCTTGTCACGTTGGTAGTCTTCTCTCCTCGTATCGATCCTCGTCGATCAATAATTCGAAATAGTCCTTCGGTGGTCTCGTCGTTCGTTCGGACCGTTTGTTTCGCAGCTGAGTCGCACACGCCACGAGGTTCTCGCGATGAAGGGCCACGAGCTGGCTCAGTCGTCCCTTGGCGATTTTAGTCTCGCTCATTATGGTCTCGATTCCCGTGTCCAACTTGTCGAGGCCGTGGCTCACGTTTCCGATTATCTCGAGGAGAAGACCGTTCCTCTTGGCGTCGAAGCTCAGCATCTTGCTGTTTATAACGGCCACGAGGACCAGTCCGAGCACGAGGCTCAGACCTAGCAGAATTTTCGGCAAGACGGACATCACGTACGACCGATGATTTTTAAATTTATTCCATGTTTCTTTTCCCCTCTTCGTTATTTTCTTCAGAGCTCTTGGAAAAAAAGTAAATAAATAAAAATTCTCATCGGAATTTGACGAATTTTTAAACGACAATATTTCACAATATTTAACCGGTATATTTTTCCACCGCGATGCATCGACACACTTGTTTTTTTAAATTATCGATCACAATGTTCTATTCGCGGAGTGCGTGTCCGCAAATTTTTTTTTTTTTTTTTCTACATGTATATCGTCTACGCCTTCCGTATCCTTCTCGTTGCCACGCGAGCTGCCGAGCTTTAAACTATTTTTAAATTCGCACGAGCGAACCGGAGAAACCGATGCGCGTCTCCTCATTTCCTTATTATAGACGCGCGAGAGAGATTTTTATTTTATTTTATTTTATTCTTGTTTTCTTCTTTTTATCGCAACGGAACGTCCGAATAATTTGGTAATTTTAGAGAGCCTCGGAGCCGACGTTGTAGATTCGTGTTGAGGCCGTTATTTTATCTCGATGTAGACGACGATTCCCGCACGGTATTTTTTTGCGGAGTCGTTGCGAGCTCGCGAGCCCGAGGCAACGCACGAGCGCAAAACGCCTCTCCAACTTTTAATCTCCTCGCCCTCTCCCATCCTCTCGCCATTCACTTTTTCCTCGGTGCAATTTTTACGGGCTTTTTTTCTCGACTCGCACAGACAGACACGAGTCACACTCGATGGCAAAATTCACTGGACTTGTCGTTGCGATTATTGAGCAATTATTTTCTTTCCACCGGCCAAGGGAGACGAGCCTCGCTGTCGGAGATCCTCCTCGGATAATTGGGCGATCCCAATCGCAGTCCCCGCAATTCGCGCGGTCCACGCGAAACTCTCCTGACAAAAATGACGAGTTCTGTAGTTGCGAAGATAAATAAATAAAACAATCGAAAATAAACGACTAACAAAAAAAATAAACAGACCCGGCGTCGCTCGCGCGCGGTCCGACGGATTTTCGTCACGCGCCTTCGCCTCGCTGCCCTCGCGAGTGTGTACTTGTTGATCGCGAGAGTCCTGGCGGACGGCTTCGTCGACGGCACCGACGATCCCACGTGTAGGCGCGGTCATAACGTCTCCGAGCGTCACCGAGCCACCCCGAACGGGCTCGCACCGAATCAATAAAACGAACGGGAAGCGGGATTAAAGCTGTGCTCTCCTCTTCCCTCCCAGTCCACTCGAATTCGCATCCGATTCACCGAATCGACCAGTCAACGACATCCGCACGGGAAAAGCCTGAGCAGCCAAGAGCTCGATAAATATTTTATTCTTTTTCAATTCCACTCCATGCAACGATGGGCCGAGAAGGCCAAAAATCTTTTCTTTTTTTTTTTTATTCTCTTCCACCACTCCTCGGGAAATCGGAATAAAACTCAATTGTGCTCGTTAAAAAAAATTCCTTAAGATTCTTGAGAGTCGTTGAAAATACTGTTTCGGTTTTTTTTTTTTTTTTTACGATCTAGCACTTATTCTATTTGCTTAGAAAAATATGTTTTTTTTTTGTTTTCAACGTCGTCAGACTATGAGATATATATAGGCGAATTGCGAGATATCGGGGGAGGGCGGAGAATGAGGAGGAATGTATTGAAAAAAGAGAGAATTGGTAGAGTAACATTGAGTCGGTGAGATTCTTGTTTCGAATTTACTCTCAGCTGGCTGTGGCCGGTAGGAGGGTTGTCGTGACTTCGCGTAGTTCGTGGCAGTTGGCGTAGCCGACTCGGTGATAGAGCTCGGGTGTGCTTATCGATAACGGCTCAAACGAACCGTTGGTTTTTAGAGGCAGAAGTTGCTGCTGCGATCGTTTTCCTGTGGATAAAAAATTATAAAAATTTATTGACCACTCTTCCGTAAATGATATTCGCTGCTTTATTTTTGTTTACCCAATCTCGGTTGTAGCAAATACGACAACTCGTCCTGGGTAGAAACGTGCTGGAAATCTTCGCCGCAGGCGCCCCGCAGCACGGCGACGACGTCCGTTCGGGGATTGTAAAAGTACAGCGCTTGCTTCCTATTATTGAACTCGTTGATGAGCGCGGCGATTCCCTGATAAATAAATTATTATATTAACGACAAGTTTTCGTCGAGATCGAACAGAGAAATTTTTGCGAGGAATTGGTATATTATGGAAGGGATGCGAGTGATTTTCGCCGAACGCGAAGTTTTCGGAGCGAAGCCGGGGCGGAAATCAGAAGGGATAAAAATCCATTTCTACTTTTTTCCGACTTCGTTAAAACAACCACATTTTCTGCATCGAAAAATCATCATTTTCGCTAATGACCTATTACTCCCTAGAGAGTAATGAAACAGCACTGCGCATGCGCACATATTCAATAATGATCATTGCTAAATAATAGGCGATTTTCCGCCCGTGTTGTACCCGAGGAATGCCGTTATTTTAGCCAATTTGGAAAAAATAGTAGATTACGATACTAGTGTGAAATACATTTTTCGCACGAGTATCTTACAAAATTTGATTCTACAAGGCCTCAAAATGGGGTTTTCACGCACGCAAAACTCCAATTCTTACATCGTGCGAAACAAATAGTATTTTACCTTCGCCGCGGTGAAATCTGCGCCGAGTACGTATCGGCAGTCAACGACGACCGGCAATTGACTAGAACCCTCTCGTACTCCCGCGTGACCGACGAACTGTTTGATAAAGTCGACAGCAGGAAAGTACAAGCTGTTACCGGGCGTGACGAGTAGATAGTCCGTTCCCGAATCGGTCTGTAAAATAAAAAAAATGAATGATCAACCCATAAGTCTCAATTTTAACGCTACCACCAAGATTACGAGAAATTCGTGAAATTTCTGTTTTCACTCACAACGCATTTTTCGACGTGCATCGTCGGTCGGGCGGAGGGATACAGCAGGAATATGAGATTGACTCCGACCCCGACGAGAATCCCATACTCGACGCCGATAATCAGACACAGAAAGAAGGTCGCGAACATCGGAATGAGATCCTTCTTGCTCGACTTCCACATGAGTTTCACAACCTCGTACTCGATCATGTAAATTACCGCGCAGATAATAACCGCGGCCAGTGACGCTGGAAAAGAAAAATAAATAAATTTAAAAAATCGTTAAAATCAACACCGAAAGAGAAATATAGGTTTAAACGCTCGCAGGTGGCAAATAGGACAGTGGCACGAATGAGTGGACGGTTAATTTTTATTCTCCACATTTTTTCTTCCTTTTTTTCCGATCGCTTTACCGTCCATTAACTCGTGAGATAATTTTACCCTACAATACGCACCTTTGGGAATGAAATAAAAATACGGAGTAAGAAGGCTGAGAGCGAGCAGTATGAGAGCTCCGGTGTAAAGTCCGCCCATCGGGGTTTTCACGCCGCTGGCGTGATTAACAGCAGATCTGCTGAAGGATCCAGTGACCGGCATAGCGCTGGCGCAAGATCCTAGAACGTTGCAAATACCGAGACAGAGGAGTTCCTGAGTGGCATCGACGCTTTCACCGTTCGCGAAGGCTTTCGCAATGGCAACGTTGCCGAGAACGCCGATTATCGGTACGAGTAATATGGCAGGACCGAGCTCCGAGCACATCTCCATAAAGTTCAACGTGCGATTGTTCATAATCGTCGAGAAGGGCGGTGGTCCAAAAGTCGGCAAGCCCGAGCGCACCGGTCCAGTGAGAACGAAAGGTGAACCGCCCGACGAGTCCATCTTGTAGGCGATCGTCGAGCAAACCACGACGATTATTGCGTTTCGCGCTGTCGATATCAGCCATATTATCTTCGAGAGTATCAGCTGATTCCTCGTCAGTTTCGCGTCCCCGGCGAACAGCCTCACCTCCTTCATTTTCTGCGCGCAAAACAAAAATTACAGATTATATCGAAAGTCATTGATTATGTGCGAAAGTTTAAAAAATATTCGGAAATGAGAAGTGTGTCGATATCGCGCGGCTGAGACATGTTTCTTCAGGGTGGCTACTGTCAAGCAAAATCTGGAAAACCTGGAAATGTCAAGGATTTTTTTTTTGCATCAGGGAAATCAGGGAAATGTTAGGGAATTAAATATTAGTCAGGAAAAATACGAAATATCAAATCGAGAAATTTTCGAAAATATCAGGGTAATGTCAGCGATTTCTTTTCGTCCGATTTAGTGGCCACCCTGATTATTTTTATTGCGTTAAAATTTGTGGAAATTCTTACGCGGAATAGGAGAAGAACGACTATGCAGGTGAAACTCATGCCGGCGTCCCACGGCGACGTGTCGCCGATGTTTTGCACAACCTTCGTCAGGGTATCGACGAAGCCGGACGCTGAGATTTTCAGGCCCAGCAGACCCTTCAATTGCGAGACGACTATTATAACCGAGGTCGCCGATGTGAATCCCACCGTCACCGGGATGGATATAAAGTCGATTAGAACATCTGCAAAAAAGAGCTCGGATTATAATACGCGAAACGTTTAAAAAATAAACAAACGCGTATTAAGTACAACTACGTGCACTCGCTAAAAACGTATGTGAAAACATCCTCAGCAATCTTAAGAGGTTACAAAACCTGCTCTGAGAAACAGATTCCAGACTCTGATTATTATTCCAAATCCCATTTCGTGTGCGCAACAATGTTTTCTTATAAAACAAAATATACCAATAACAAAGCCCTCTTAGCGAGGTGCAATAAGATGCAATTTTAAGAGGTTACAAAAAACTGCTCTGAGAATCCTATTTTAGGCTCTGATTATTCCAAGTCCCATTTCGGGTGCGTAACGATTTTTTTTGTAAAGATGTTTTCTTATGACAAAAAAAAAGAAAATGACAAATAACGTGTCCCTCTTACCGAGGTGCAAGCAGGCCATGACGAGCTGCAAGCAACCGGACAGGAAAGCAAGTAGCACGGCGAAATCGGCGCTTCTTCCCTGAACGTATTTGTGGGTCATGATTGCCATGAGCGCTGTTGGCCCAATCGTAATGTCCTTGCAGGATCCAAATACCACGTAAATAATTGCACCCATGAATGCGGAGTAAAGACCGTACTGTAAACAGAAGAAACAAAAAAACAAATCGTTACCTTTTAACCAATTACAATGCATGCAGTACCAGAAACAAAAATAATTTTTAAAACGATATACCGAAATTTTGCGCGATTTTCTCGAGACTGACTTTTTACTTATTTTGTTTTTACCTGGAATTGTACCATAGGTAAAATTTCACCAATAAGATAAGTCGCCAAACGTGTTGTTTTGTAAATTTTTGCTCCAAGTTTGATAAATGTTTTGTTCTCTACATAAATAAAAAACGAATTTTGACGAATCATTTGGAAATAATTTATTATACCGAATTATTTCGATTCTCACCTGAGGCTCGAGACCGGCCAGGATAGCGTAGGCGAGTCCCTGCGGCATTACCGTCAGTCCCACCGTCACTCCGGCTATCGCGTCGCTGATAAATTTTTCCGAATTGTACTTCGGTAGCCACGAAAAAATGGGCAATCGTTTTTTCAGCAAGTTTTTGCAACGATCACCGCGACCCTCGAAGTGCTTCCGCCGATCGGCCTCCTGGCCTTCTCTCTCGGACCCCGTTCTCCTCATCGCGCTACCTGCATCATAAATAAAAATCATAAAATGTAAATAAACAAAATCCGTAATTAAAAAATATTTATCTGTAATTTTGTTTTGTTTAGTTTTTTTTTTCTTCGCGAGGAGTTGTTAATGAATAATTATACACTGCGATGGGCGATAGGTGGCGTTCGGCGAGACTACACATTGATACGTCTCGTGACTTTGATCAAAGTCTCGGCGACCTTTTCGAGAGCCGCTCGTGCGAAGAGTAAAGCTGTTACAAGCCGTTCTTGTAGCAGCCACGAGATCGCCGACACTGTTTTTTTTTTGTTCCCTCTTTCTGTAATTATTTTATCCCGTCGTGACTTCGCTGCGCTCGACTGGTCGATGTTTTTTTCTCTTAATGACTCCTTCAAGTCTATTATTTTACGGACCGGCTCCGCTAATCCTATGTGCCTCATTATCGGGTATTACTAAAAATTGATTAAAAAAAAATATTGTCAAGTTTTTAAGATTCCTCTTCTTGTTAATTTTTTTCTATTTTTATTTTAACACAGCAGTCTTAGATTTTTCATGAGTTAATGGTCAAGCTTTTTTTGTTCTCTTTTAATTACTCCTTCAAGTCTATTCTTTTTCGTGCCTCATTATCAGGTATTACCAAAATAAAAAATAAAAAAAATATTTTCAAGTTTTTAAGATTTTTCTTTTTAAAAAATTCTTGTTTATTATTATTTAAACACAGCAGCCTTACGGATTTAATGACTTAATGGTCGACGTTTTTTTTTTTGTTCTCTTTTAATTACTCCTTCAAGTCTATAATTTTTGGTGGCTCATTACCATATGATACCAATAATTGAATGTTAAGCTTCTAAGATTCCCCTTTGGTACTTATTTATTCCTTTATTTGTTATTTTAACACAGTGGCTTTAGCTATTTAATGACTTAATGGTTGACCTGTTTTTTTTTTTTTTTACGTTTAATGACCTCCTTCAACTCCACTATCGGAGCGGCTTTGCCAATCCTTCGACATGGTGGCCGTTTTTCCCCCGGAAAAAAAATTCCCTGACTTTTCCCTGACTCTTCACTGACCAATTAAAAATTTTCCCTGACCAAATTTCTAACGACTTATATGAAGAAAAAATATTAATGATGCAAATGAAAATGCCTAGTTATTCAGTTAATGTTTAATTCGATTTTATTGTTTTTTTTGTTTCTTCTAAATGTTCTCAATTTTTTTTTATTTTTTATTTAACGCTCCTTTTTTAATTAACTCCTTATTTATTTGTAGAAGGTTCGGCGACAATGTACTTTTACCCTGACCAGTTTTGAAATTCCCTGACTTTTCCCGGTTTTCCCTGAGCGCGGCCACCATGTTCGAGCCTCATAACTGTGCATCACAAAATTTTTCTAAAAAAGATACGTCAAGTTCCCGAGATCTTTCGTTTTTGCACTTTTTTAAAACAATCTTAACACAATAACATTCAACGATCATGATTAATCCGAGTCTTGTTACCAATAACGGGCGTGCGGTGTGTTCGATCGGCGTGCAATGAGAATCAATTGAGGCACCGAAAATCGAGCTCGCGCGATAAGCCTATACGCTATATCCGTATAGAAATAACAGTTCGACTGTAACTCGAACTCAGACGGCTCGACGCTTAAATCTATTGCGCTTGTGGATCGTCGTTCGCTCCATGAGACTGACTGAAATCGATTCGCCTCTCGCCCGCTCCTTTATACTCGCCATTAGGAAGTACACACAGAACAGCTCGTCGATTATCCGAGGAAAAGTTTCTTTAACCTTAGCGAGAGCTTTGTTTTTTTTTTGTTTGTTTTTTTTTAATCGTCGTACGGTCGATGTTTTCTCGCGGGGACGATAACGCCCCGAGCGGGCGTTGAAATTGTCACGTGACTCGTACGCTCGCCGAAACCTCGCTACACCACGGACAGGTTCGCCGAAATCGTTCACGATCATTCGCTCGATAATCTTCCCCCGACTGTGTCGCATTATTGTCTGAAAAAAAAAAAAAAAAAAACCAAAAACAAATACGATTAATTCCGCTCGATAAAAATATCCGGAACTTATGATTATGATGTCACGAACCATCCCGCATCGAACCCGAAGCTCGACCGTTTTTCGTCGCGCACGAGCGAACACCGCGTCGTGTTATATATCGTGTGTGCGCAGGCGGACCAACTGTGTTTTTTTTTTCTTCATCCATTTTTCTTTATCGCCGCAATAGCCTTCGATTGTCTCCAATAATTGCTCGCCTCGTTGCGCAACGTTCGGGTGAAATTCCCGCCTCTAGGCCACTTATCTGTACCATGTAGATTATTTCCATTAAACCCATTCGTCCAGGTTTTGTTTTCAAACGGGTTTCTATTTCGCCCACTTCGTCGACTCTCGACTCCACAAAGTTCACGCGTCTCCGACGCGCCGAAAATTTTCATTTTTATCTTATCCTCGATGAATAAATTTGAATAACACTGGAGGCTTCTGCGCATGCGCCCGAAATATCGGTGAAAAAATTTAATATATAAATATATATGTATATATATATATATATGTCGGCGGTGAAATTTTTGTTTCCACCGGTCAAGTGTGCCGACGATGCGGCGAAGATGCGGCTGATATTTTCGAGCCGGTGCAATTGGCTCTCCGCATTCTACTTTCTCCATCGGATTATTTTAATCGCTCAGCATCCGGTTCCCGAGAAACTTATCTCGGTCCAATAAAAAAAAAAAAAAAAAATTCATTACTTTTTTTACCATGGAATTAGGCACCGTTCGACTATCGATTCTTTGGATACGATACTGTGCGTGCGTGTTTTTTTTTTTGTCCGCCGTCGCAGTCTCCGATTCAAGCCTCGTGCTTTGTGTACACGTCGATAATTGATCGAACAGTTACGAGACCGCGGTATCGCGCATCGCTGTTCTACGCGCGCGAGAAAAAGAAAAAAAAAAAAATGACAGCGCACAATGTAAGAGCTGTCGTGTAGAAAGTACCGCGCTTAAAGAAAGTACGGAGCCCTCGTGAAGGGACAAGATGTGTGAGTTGTATCTTGGCTTACTGGACGGAAGTCTGTCTCGACAACGATTTATCGACGGGATCTCGGGTTGCCATCGTGGTGCCTCCTCAGAGATCTCTCCGATCGCGATCCTTCGCGAGCCCAGGCTTACCCGTATCGGTCGTGCCTTTTGTTGTTTCGTGACAGAAAACAAAAAACAAAAAAGCTGCAATCGATCGCCCGACAACGAAACGGCCCGGTCGGTCAGACCAACCACGGCTGACTGCTATGTCGAATTTTCTCCGTTGGCCACTGATCCCGCTCTAATTCGCATTCCTGCCATTGATGGTGAAGGTGGCGCTGCAGTCGTCACTACGCAACCGCCCCCTCCCGCGCATTGCCCATTGAGCGCGTAGTCTCTGCTCTGCATCGCGCCACCAGTGCGCATGCACGGCCCGCACAAAGGGGCCTCGAATTGCGCTTCAGCGGTCCTCCCTCCGAGCCATCGAAACATCGAAACCACTACAAACAATAGCACAGCTATGGCGTCTTGAGCGAGACTCTCTTCACGCTAAGATTATTTCGGGACAGCGCACTTTCGATTTATTCCCCTTTCGGTATGTATTCGAGCACTTTTATTATACTCTCGTATAGAAAATCCCAGAGCCGCGAACTATCCGTAGTTGGCGAAATAATCGAAGGCAGAGCGGAGTAAAAAAAAAAAACCTTTCGAAGGAACCGGCTCGCCGGCGCGAGAATTTCTTTGTTAACGATCCCTCCGATACCGAGAACCGGCTTCGCTTACGATACGGCGCACAACGTTCGATCATCTTTTTTTTTTTTTTTTCTTTTTGTAAATCGATACACATTTGCACGTACATAGCGCGTTACGTTCGTGTCGACGATGGCTTTTTTTCTCCCTTTTCGTACGTGAATTTAATTGGGTTTTCTGAATTGTCCGTGGAACAGGCGAGAGACGCGATGGTGTTGAGCAACGTTAACGTCGCGAAGAGCTCCGGAAACGGATCGTCGACGGTTATTAGAAAGATACATAATATGCCGTGGCTCAAACGAGGCACCGAGCCGAAAAATTCGTATGTGTTGTTTGCTCTATAAAACAAAAAAATGTCGTTAAATGTTACGTCTCTGTATGTCGTTTGTTTATGTGCATTTTTTTTTTAGCATGTGCATTTTTTTTCTCCCTCCGTTAAGAAAGTGAAATTTCTAAAGTTTTTCTTTACGCTCGTTTTCTAATCCGACAGTGATCAGGGCAGGACGACAGGCGGCGCGATGTTTGAGCCTCTCAAGAATTTGAACGACGATGGACAGCCGGCACCGACGAGGAGACCCAAAAGAAAGAACAGAAAATCAAAGAATCGCAAGCAGAACAGCGAAGTTCCCAAGAACATGGAGATTATGATGAAAGGTAACGACACGGCGAAAAGGACGTACGCTCGAGGAACCGACGATCCGGTCACTAAAGATTCTCAATTGTTGATAGCCGGACAATCCGGAGTCGGAAAGGGTGTCTGGGGCGTCGATAAGAACACAGTGGGCGACCTGTTTCCAGGGGCGGCCGAAGCCGCGAGAAACCAGCAGTTCGAGGAAGAACAGTTGAAATTGGCTGTGGCCGCGAGCCTCGAGACTGCTTTTCTGGAAAAGTGCGTTGTCGATCCGCCGGAGGAAGCCAACGTCGAGGCCGCGAAATTATCTGACGAGGAAAATATTTGGTGAGCCGAGATAAACACTGCCGTAGAGATCGGAGTTGGGCAGCAAGTGCTTTGAGTACTTACTCGAAGTGCACTAACACTTTTTTGTACTCCGAGTACCGAGTGCATGCGCTAGACGAGTTGTCTGACATTCTGTTTCGATTAATATACGATTATCCGTCTAAACTTTTCGATAAGTGTAATTTTATTGAGAAAATTTTTTATTTATTTTTAAAAAATACGATTAAAAAAACTTTTTTTTCATATGAAATATTGTTATGCATTTTTTTTTTTAATGAGAGAAAAGTGAAAAATAGATTAATAGTAGACTTAAAACGACGAATTACAAAAATTTCAGTTAGCCACTTTTTACAATAAATTTTGCGATAAATTTTGAACGTTCAAATTTAATGAAATGCAAACGTTTTTCTATGTCACGAAAAATATGCAAAGTAATATGCGCATGGCTTCGTAATTTTTTTTTAAAAAGCCTAGATAACGCTTAACGCTATGAAATTAATTGCGGAATGTACTTGAGAAATACTTCAAGCGCAAAAAGTACTTGATACTTCAAGTACTTGTAATGCTTTGGTACTTCGTACTTCAAGTACGTTTTGGTAAGTTGTTCAGCTCTGATCGAAATTTATTTTATATATTACATTTATTTCGTATATTAATGTATTTCTCATATCAATTTATTTCGTATAATTAATATATTTTATCGTTTGTTATTTTCAGGGACGGTGTGCACAAGAATCTTCCGTCGCCGAGCGGCGAGGAGACTGTCGAAGATTTCGACGCGAACAACAATTCGGGCTCGAACAAGTCGCGATCCTCAAGCGTAGCAACGAGAAAGTCCGACGTAAAGGTGTCCACGTGCGAGGCCTCGAGGGCATCGGCGATCGAGACTCCGAGCGTTGCCGGAAAGACCGACGAGCCGATGACACTGGCCGTCGTGCCGAAGTTCATCGATAAATTCGGCAGGATCGACGGGTGCTCCGAGAAGCATCTCTTCATGTGCAAAGGCGCGCGCATGAAGGAGGCAGAGCTTGGAAGAAAACTGCAACAGGATCACGGGGATTCGGCCAACGGGCCGAACCAGAGACCGCGCAACAACGTCGGTCCTCAGGATTCTCGTCCGAGAAACGCTCGTCAGCCTGCCGGCAATTCGCGCAACGAAAATCGCGGAGCTGGCAACGGATCGAACGATCGTCACGCTCACCTCGCTCCTCACGATCACCGGCCTTCGAGGCACGGTCGACCGTTCGGCGACCATCCACGCAACGACCTCGGCGGTCCCAGTCCCGAAACGGTCATAGCACAATTACGGCAACAACGGCAACAGCAGCAAAACCAGCAACAGCCGCAACAGCAGCGTGCGAGTCAGCCATCCCAAGCGCCGTACCGTCCGAGAAGCCACCAGGGCGAGGATGATCCGCGCAACGATCGTCAGCAGGGACGACTCTCGAGGCACCACAATCCAGACTGCAGATACAGTTACAGGGAGCCCTACGACCCGATGAAAAAAAATCCTTACAAGTTCACTCGAGCGCCCGAAGATAGGGAGAAAAGAATAACGGACAAATCGGACGGAGAACACGAGAATCGAACCGAGGATGCGAACCGCGAGGGCGATGAAAAGAAAATTCATTCCTTGATGTCGACGACCGTCGATCGTCCAGCGATCGCGGCGCTGCAGGAACGCGCGAGGGAATCCTCGACACCGATCGACCCTCCGCGCGTCGAAGCTCCCGGAGAACCTCCGACAAAGATCGAGCCGGTAGTTTCGCCGAATGAAACAGCGGAATTCGCCGGAGAACCGGTGAAACCGCAGGTTCATCTCAAGGACTTCAATTCCCGATACAACACGCCGCATGAGCAGACGACTGTACCGACTCGTTCGAACGTCGCGTGCTCGACGAATTCTTCTCACATCGCCACGACGATCGGTCACACCTGCATAGCCGACGCTTCCTGCCAGACGAGCGGAATTCACTTTCCCCCGGCTCGCTTCAGCGTTCCACTGCCGGGCTTCGGCTGCTTGGAGAACCCTCAAAGTTCGTCCTGCAACGCCGCGTACGTCCTGCCGGTCGATTCCTCCCTCGGCGGCTCGACCTACCTCGTGCCCGCCGAATCGTCCCGCACCTCCTCCGCGTACTGTCTGCCCGTCGAATCGGCCTCTGACAGTTTCTCGGAGATCGAGGAGATGGAGGCCGTCTACGCGAGGTTGAAGACCTACGATCCGATGCTCTACGATCTCCTGATGAAGAGAGGACAGCGCGAGGCCGCGCGTCGGAGCCTCCAAATGCACGTCGGCTATCCGACGAACCCGGAGAATTGCAACGTCTTACCGGTCGATCCGAGGAGTTTTCAGGCACCGCCCGCGAGCCACGACCCTCTGGCCGAGCAGCGGCCCACCGAGACCTTGAATCCGAACGCCAAACAGTATTCCCCGATCTCGAAGCAAGCCTGGATCGGCCACGATCAGCAGGAGCCGATCTCCTGCTATTCCGTTCCTCCGGATTACGATCCCCAGTCGGCGGGCCTTTATTGTCAGTACGCAGCACCGCCCCAGGACAACTCCGCGTGGATTCCGGCCGGAGCTCAACAGCTCTACGCGCCGGTTCATCCGGCCCAGCATCACGGCCACTACGCCAACGAACCGATCGCGCCTACCGCCGTATTGGCTCGGCCTAGCTACCTGGTAAGCGAACAAAATTTATCGTACAAGAACCCCCACCGTCCGATGAATTTTCAACAACTTAATGACGATTATACCGTTCGTTGTCAAACGACCGCTTTCGATGATATTTCAACCGAACCGCAAAGGCAAGTGCAGTATCGCGCGTCGCATCGTCAGTGTGGCGTCGCTCCAAGCCAATTGTGCTCTATGCCCTGCGAGGGCTCTTGCGGGAGCCAGAACCAAACGAGTAGCAAGATCGTTAACTACGTGCAGCATGCGCCGAATCCGCTGCATCAGTACACGGACTTCGTCATGAAGAATCGCAACAGTGCGAACACTGCGAGTCAGGGAAACGTCTGTTTTTTCAAGGACAACGAGGAACAGATTCGCGGCTTTGCCCAACATGGCTGCGTCCCTCGAGAGCCGATCAGTCGTAATCAACCGGAGCTCAGATTCGTACAGCCGATCATTCCGCCTATGTCCTTCGACGAGAAGACACTGGTCACTAGCAAGGGGCGCGGGAGGGTAAGTCGCAATAACAAACAGTGAAAGGCCCTCGGCCGTCCCTTCTTTTCGTCCTAAGGACGACTAAAATAAAGACTGTACCGATGGTATTTTTTTTGTTCTTCTTTTTTCATTTTTTTTTCTTCATTTTCTTATTATTTTTGTTCTATTCTTTTTTTTTCTATCCTTAAAAAAAATTATACGATAAATAAGATAGAGATTTATACGATACGTTCGTGCCCAGAGCTTTGATAGTCCGGGGACAGTTTTTTGTCATTTATGATATGTAACATTAAATTTGACACACATATTTTATAAATTGTTGATAGCTTCAACTGTGTACGGATTGCTTTACGAGTATTGCATACGCAATTACACGATAAATACATGTGCCAAAGTGTTTGAACACGCTCAATGGTTAAATTGGACTAATATATAGTTGTAACCGCGGCCTCGCCTACTTTACTGTCGAATTTATTATTATAGAGGAGTGATTGAGCATGTACGATTAAACGCACAAGAAAACATATGCAGGTAGCATTTTTATACTCGAATTACCGTACAAACTTGTACCTGGTTCAGTATGCTGAATGAAAAAAAAAAAGTGCCTTAATTACTCGGCAGAATTTGTCGACGAGGGGAAATTCCTGATGCCCTGGAACATGATCTAACTGTGGATGGATTGAAACTGCATGAGAAATGAAATCTCTAAGCAGATTTGGCGCATTTAAGTGCATCAGGGCTTCCGGGCATCGCACACTTTATTCCTACAAGTGAGAATGATACTAGTTTAAGTTTACGAAGACGAAAAAAAAACAGCAAAAAACCAATGTATTAATTTTTGATAAATAAAACTTTCACGTTGCTGCTGCAGAGTGTGTATTTTTTTTCAAGGAAAATAAAACGTCTCTTCGGTCGAAACTTTAATGAACGTTACTTGAATTTTCTGATGCCTTCGATCTTGGAGCGAATTCTCACCGCTCTTTCGTTGGTCACCGAAAGAGTGGTGAGAATCGAATCTTATACGAAAGCGAAAAATATAAAAACCATTGTTTTTATATTCGGTGAATGAAACTTTCACGTTGCTGCTGCAAGAAGGTGTGTATTTTTCTTCTCGGGAAAACGAAAACATTTTCTTTTTAACCGAATTTTATAGATCGGTACTTGAGTTTTCCGGCGCCTTCGGTCGTGGAGCTGGGGTGGTCATGATGATGTCGGTACTACAGGGACCTGTAGTCGAGTCTCCGTGCTCGAGTTGTTTCAGAATCGTCACCAGCTCGAATTCCGAGTGAGCGGTGACAATCGGATCTTTTACGAAGTCCTGTAAGTTTTGCAACAATTCTTCGACTGGATTAAATAGTATGAGGTATCCGTTGGCAGCGTTCAGGTCGTCGATAACTTGGCTGAGACCCTGTTAAAAAATAAATAAAATCGAAGATTAATCGCGTTGGATTTATAATGTTTCGTCGCAACTAATTCTTCGGTCGTTTAATGCTAATTTTTTTTTTTTTTATCGGATATCAATCTCGTTGGATTTTACAATGTTTCTCGTATCTGATTCTTGGGGTGTTTCATTCTTTAAAAAAATCGGAGACGTACTTGCAGAGCCGTAAAGTCGACCCTGTCGATGTGCTTGCAATCCAGAACGATCTTCGTAGGCTCCGCGTTACTTTTTTTATGGTTTCGTCTCTTATCGGTCAAACTTTCGGTCATGTACGCTCTCAGATAGCCGACGGCGGGAAAGTGGAGGCCTGCGCTGGGCCTCACCAGGGTGTAGCAAGCCGCGGCCGTCTGTAGGAAAATAAAGAAAAGGTCGTAAGTCGCCAGCTTCTCGATTTGATCGGTTGGTCGATAATCAAAAAAATGCTCACATTTCTATACTCGATGTAAATTTTTGGCCGAGCATTGAAATACACAAGAATAGCGACATCGACGGAAACGCCGATCAAGATGCCCACCTCGACGCCGGCGAAGAGACAGGCGAAAAATGTTACCAACGTCGGCAAGAGATCGCGCTCTGTAATATTTAATTTTTTTTTATTACCTGTATGTTTTCGTTTAGGTAGGGTAAAAAACAATCCTCACTGCTACATTTCCAAATGGGCCGAAGAATGCTGATCTCGACCATGAAGATGACCGCGCATATGATAACCGAGCTGAGAGTCGCTCGAGGTATGTAGTAAAAATACGGAGTCAAGAGCGTCAACGCCAGTATCACCAGAAGACCTTGAAAATACAATATACCATATTTTATACATATGTTGGAAAGTTGCTTGTCGTAATTTACAGAATCCAAGGAATTCCTGTAGGGCTACCCAGGCTTTGATTATTCTATATCAGAGCTGGACTGAGTACCGCAAGTACCTTAAGTACTTTTATAAAATACAAAACACAAACTTCTTTTTCTTCTTAATCGGAAGAGGCAGAGTTTCAAGAGTACGAAATTTAGAGAGGAATTTTCAAATCAAACGACCCGGTTCAGGACCAACATTTTTTCAAAACGTCCAAACGCTTCGTTTTCAATCCTTGGTTACAGACTATATCGACTGGACTACGGAGAAGCGAGTAGAGATCTACAGGATGTATGACAACTAAATCTAGGACGTACGGATCTAGTACAGTGGCCGAAAGTGAGAAAGGTCTCCATTTGATGCACGAAAAATCGTATTTTTGGGATTAAATGGAAATGGTTTGGGAGTAAATAATTTTATGAGACATTTTTTTACGTGACGAAAGAGGTGTAAAGTGAGTGGTATCGTGAAAAAAATTGTTTCGCCAAATTGTACTCATGAATTTGGCATGAATATGTACCTGCCATTATTATTATAAAAAGAAAATAACTTTGTCAAATTTTACTCATGAATTTGACCATAAGGACGTTCCAAGCCTGTTGGTATATGCGAAGCCTTC
Organism: Amblyjoppa fuscipennis; assembly: GCA_963575735.1. Classification (NCBI taxonomy): domain Eukaryota; kingdom Metazoa; phylum Arthropoda; class Insecta; order Hymenoptera; family Ichneumonidae; genus Amblyjoppa; species Amblyjoppa fuscipennis. The sequence continues at coordinate 15,903,979 of OY754495.1, read as the reverse complement.
GGTGGATTTACCGGTATAAAGTCCTCCCATTGGTGTCCTCACACCGGAAGCGTTGTTCACCGCGCTTCTGGAAAAAGAGCCGGTCACCGGCATCGAGTGAAAGAAAGATCCGAACAAGTTGCACAGACCGAGCGTCAGCATTTCCTGGGTCGCATCCAGTGTCTGTCCGCGAGCTTGAATAACGATTCTCAATCAGATTCTCGGTCGTATAAAAAAAAAAAAAAAAAATACAATACGATTACGTAAACTTACCGAAAGCTTTTGCAATCGCGACATTACCAATGAGCGAGATAAGCGGTACGATTATAGATCCGCTACCGAGAGTAAACAACATCCCGGTAAAGTTTATCGTGCTGTTTCCCTCTCTGTACGAAAAAGGCGGAGGTTCAACACGCGGAAAACCTTTTTCTACGTGTCCGGTGAGCAAAAACGGTGCGCCGCCCTGCTGGATCTCGAAGTAATAGGATATTCCCGCGCAAATTATAACGACGACGGCGTTTCTTCCAATACCGAGGAACCAGAGAATCCTCTTCAGGCTCTTCCTCGATGTCTTCACTTCTTTCAGATTCTGCAAAAAAAAATATAAAATACAAAATATTTATTAGCATTTAAAAAAAGGTGCATACTATTTTTTGTTCATAGTGAATTACCTTCAGAACCAGCAGCACTATGATGCAGCAGCATGACAGTATCAGGTCCGGTATTCGCGAATCGTTTATATTATTGTACAATTCGTTCCAGATATCGATGAAGCGATCGCCGCTCGCCTTGATTCCGAGGAGTCCCTTGATCTGGCTGCAGGCTATTATTATACTGGCAGCCGACGTGAAACCGGAAACTACGGGAGTGGAAACGAACTCGACGAGAAATCCGAGTCTCAGAATGCCCAGTGTTATCGTCACGCATCCCGATAGGAAACAGAGGAGTGCCGTGAATTCGGGAACGCCTCTGGAACGTCGACAACGAAAACGCGACGATATATAGAGTCACTGGACCGGTCAATCTTCCTTTCATCTTCGGGCCTCGGTTAATCCTACGCTACAGAGGTGGGTAATTGCGACGATGGCCGAAGAGGTCAAAAGCCCGCTCAGGATTCATTGAAACGGCGACGAAAGTGCGTAATCGCGGCGGCCAATTGACCCGGAACTTTTGTACCGGTTTCGTGCGGTTTAAATCTTGACGAAGATACAACAGGCTCGGGGCAGAGACCAATTCGAGCTTTCCGCACGGAGAGATCAATCTCTCGTCGACAAATTCCTGTACTTTTTTACTCACCTCGCGTACGTGAACGTCAGAAGGGATATCAGGGCCGTCGGCCCGATGTTGACCTCGCGGCATGTACCGAATATTATGTAGATTAAACTTCCGGCGAAGGAACTGTACAGACCGTACTGAGGACTCAGACCCGCCAGACTCGCGTACGCTATCGCCTGGAATTAAATTATCATTCAATTTCCGTATAAATTTTCAAACAAAAAAGCGCTCACATTTTATACGTTTATTTTTTCAATAAAATTGGCATCTAAAATTGCCATTCTAAAATAGAGAAAGAATGTGAACTGATTTTATACATTTTGCTTCCTCATAGAGGAAACTTAGTTTTTTTCCATAAAATTGGTCCTCTAAAAAAGAAAGAGAGATGTAAACAGACCTTTTTTTTTTCTTCATAAAATTGACATTCTTTAATCTTCAATAACATTGACATTAAAAACAAATGCTAAGCGTTTTGATAGATATTTTCTTATAAATAGAATTGCAATTTTTTTAAATACCATTTGATTTTAAAGCTGTACATTTTCAGTAATAAATTTATTAGTCTATTTTTTTTTTTAGGGGAATATTGAATAATTTTAGCTTACTTGTGGTATCAGAGTAAGTCCGACGGTCAAACCGGCGACGAGATCACCGAGGGCGTCGGCCGCGCTGTAGGCCGGTAACCATCTCGTTACCGGTATTCTCTTCCTGACGAGCCTTCCAATATTGATTCCAGTCATCGTTCCGGCTTGACCGGTAACGCGCTCGCGGCGTTACGATCAGCAATTAACCCGATCGCCGGTGTCGAGTCATTTGTTCGCTGGAAGCACAGAGAGAATGAGCAATAATCGTGGCGCACACGCAGCGACAATACCGCAATTGTTTCAACATCGCGAATTATTGTTTGCCGTACCGCGCTGCGATGTGCCGAGCTGTGTGTAACGAGCTGCAGGAATTTCAAGTTCTCCAAGCATCGAGTTATTTTTTTTTTTTTTAAGTCTCCCGAACAAAAACAAATTCGCTTTCTCAAAAACAAATTTCGAAAATCGGTCGCGATAAGACGGCGTAAAAAAAAAGCAACGAACCACAATCAATTTGGAGCTCATAGGGTGTTTACAAAATATCCGGGAAAAAGATAACAAAAAACAAATTGCTTATTTTACGTGAAACGATAAGTGACAATTAACATGTACGTGGAAACAAGCGAGCCGTTTGAGGAGTGATAATTGCGCGTCGATCTATCCGGACCTCTGATTAGACGCGTTAAGTGCCGCGTCTATAATTTCACGGTGTGAAGGATCTGAGGTGTGCTCGCGGCTCCAACCGATTTCCGTATAGTCAGCGCAACTCCCGAAAAAACATTTTTTGCCATGACACCGATAATGTTTCGTTGCGCGAAAGAACACCTCACCTCCTTACGTCGTTCTACATTCGGATCGAAACCGGTTACATTTTTTTGTTTTAATTTTTATTATTATTATTATTATTATTATTTTTATAGAATCGACACGTGTCCGATCGTCACACCTGCTCACAGTCACACGGATCCAACGTTCGTCGATTTCTTCTTTACACTGACGATTTTTTTTTTTTTTTTTTTTAGAGAAAAACTTCCGAAGAATCGCAAGCTAGGACTGCAGGTGAACTGGCGAGCCGAGGGCCCCGCTGTTGGACCGTCGTCTATCGCGGCAGGACGAGTGTATGCCGCCGGTCAAATCAGTTTGGGGGGGCCGCTTTTGAAACTCGCGAACCTCACGTTGAGCTACGACACACGTCGAGGTCGGCGACGATGTTTTATCCTCGGTAGCGTGGCGCATGCGTGGTTATTTTACAACTACGTTCATTCGACACAAGGAACACGAGAAACGAAGAAGTACGCAGAAATTTTTTTTTTCCTCTATCTCATTGAATTTGCATTTTGCCTATCGTGTATGTAAATTTTTCTCGAGCTATATTTAGGCCTCTGTACCATTCGGAGACCCTTTAAAATTTAATTTTTTTGCTCCACATCTGTATGCTTTTTAATTTTTTTTTTTTTTTAATAACGACGTTTAACGTAAAAAAATATGTGGATGAAACTGGCCGAGAGAATATGGATATTCCTGTGTGTTTGGATATTTCTGTACACTTCAATTATGTGGGTCGATTGGAAAAACCGAGGAATCCCGGATGAAAAATAGAATGAAAAAAAAAATCTTTCGCGTTTATTGTGAAACATTGCTGCAGGAGCTTGTCGAATCAATTGCGCGTGAGGCTGCACGAGAAAAGATGAAGAACAAATAGATCGCCCGTGGCAATGGCCGGGCGTTAATCGTATTATCGTGTCTCTCGCAGCCTCGCGAGAAACACGACGATCTTTCGAGGGCCCGCGCCATCGAACGACGTAGATTGATGAAGAATTTCATTCATCGCATACGATTTTTTTTTTTTTGTACTTGTAACTTTATATCGGGCTTGAATTACCCCTGGATCGGTTGTAACGATATCTCGAAAAGACGGACAGCGATCGATAATGCAATTTCCCGTGATATAAAATATCACTCAGCTGCAGTGACAATGTTCTGATGAGCTCGATATTTTTTCTTTTTTTACTTCGCATATTTGCAGATCTAAAGTTGTAAGTCAAGCCCAAAGTCTTGTATCGGCAGGCGCATCGGTCGTCGTCTGCCATACAAAGTCAATTGAGAAAGCCTCGACCATGGCATCCGGCGTTTAGCCGAGGCTGCGGAAGCGAGTCGGTAATTACGCAATCGTCTCGAGCCGTAAACCGTCTCGAACAGCTGTGTAATATTTTTATAGTTGTTTTTTTGCCACGATAATAACAACAGCTAGAACGACCTTCGCTGCTTGTCAATCCGGTAGATACGAGAGTCGCAAAAGAGCGTGACCGACATTACAGCGACAAACGTGGAATGTTCGCTCGATACAGCTTCGCATTTATCAGGAGGGCCTCTTGCCACCGAGCAGCGTGTGAAAATTATTGTCACGCCCGGAATCCGGCGATTTATCCGGCAGATCCACCGACAACGAATACGTCGAGCCGAAGTGGGAGTGATGCACGTGCGTCGCCGAATCGTATATGCCGTTCTGGCGCCGCAGCGAATCCTCGCCCGTCAACCAGTACGTCTTCATGTCTCCCTTGCCCTGCAAAAATAATGTGCATAAGCAGATTATACGGAAGATAAATTTTCATCGATTTTGCTCAGGATACGTTTCAATAAATTGTGCTAAAGATAAATTTTAATAAATTGAGCTAAAGATAAATTTTAATAAATTGTGCTAAAGATACATTTTAATAAATTATGCTAAAGATAAATTTTAATAAATTTTGATAGAAGCATTTTTATAAATTTTTCTGAAGATAAATTTGGCGGTCAAATTCGTTACGTGGATCAGCGATCATCCAAATTTGTTTACCATGATCTCATAGCTTGATTCGCTATTTACTCGAAAGCAGGAAGCTCGTATAGATATAGTCGTAAAAAAAGAGCGAAACCTTGATGTGAATGATGCCGCGTTCCTCGGCTTCGTATCCACCGAGTTTCTGCAGCAATTTCCACGTGTCCCCGGACATGTGAATCCTCAGAGGCAGACCCATGGACTCCATTCTCGAGGCTGTATTGACGGTGTCGCCGAAGAGGCAATACCGCGGCATCTTCAGTCCAACCACTCCGGCAACGCATTGACCTGCATTTTTTTACATCTTTAGTCTTGATATCGACGGCTAAGAATGAAAAGGTCATAATCCCAGTACTGAAATGTACCGATTATGTCCGTTTTTATTCTTGGCTGTCGATATGTTTTCGCGTGTATTCTGACCTGAATGAATTCCCACTCTGATCTGCAGGCTCTCGCCGGGTTTGTGGGGTACTTCGAACCTTCGAATTCGTCTCAGCAAGTGCAGAGCCATGGACGCGATTTCACCTGCGTGATTGTTGCCGTTCTTTATCGGAAGACCGGAAACGACCATATACGCGTCGCCGATTGTTTCAACCTGAAAAAAAAATAAAATCAAATAACGATCGATATTTTATTTAACCATTTTATTCGACGGTTTCTGTGCAATATTAATTTTATACGCTCTCTTCTTTATCAATAGAAAAGGTAATTAGTCATATTTAATCATTACTAATATAGTAATGATTAAATATGACTAATTACCTTGTAAACATCGTAGTGAGATATAATGTAGTCGTAGTTCGTGTAGAGCGCGTTGAGTAACGTGACAACTTGGAGCGGTGTGCTGTTGGCCGCGAGCTCGGTAAATCCTACGATGTCACTGAAGAGTATCGTGACCGAGTCGAAGCTCTCGGCCTCGACCGGCGCTCCGCGTTTCAGAGTCTCGGCGACGCTTCTGGAATTAAAAAAAATAAATTATAATCTTAATTCTTTCATTCGAGACACGTTGCCGTAAATCTCGAACAAACCTCGGGAACATGCGATGAAGAAGCGCATCAGTTTTTTCCTTCTCCTCCATGAGCTCATTCGTTCGCTCCTGAACGAGGTCCTCGAGGTTGCCCGTGTATTTTTGCATCATCTCCAGCATGTTGTCGAATATGTTGGATTTTCTATTTTAACATAAATAAAAAATAAAAAAATCTTATACATATTCTGAAAAACTATGCATTTACTTCTTGGTTTGAATGTTTGTTCCACCTGTGGAAATTTGTGGATTTGGATGTTTTCACCCCCTCGTTCTCCTCACAGCTAAGCCCCTTTTTCAAAGTTGACCCCGATTCAAATAAAGGATTTTCTCGAATCCACGGGTCGGTTTGATTCGTGCGAGTCGGCTTATCGGAAGGGATATAATACCCTATGTTGGCAACTGTATCGAAAAGAGGGAAGGAACGGCGATGGTGTTGTTCGATTTTTCGCAGGCTTTCGACCGCCTATGGCACGACATTCCCTTGGGGAAGCTGCGAGATTTGCACCTTTAGGACTTTGTTGTCGACTGGTTTCAGTCGTATTTAAGTGACCGGTCGCAAACGGTGTTAGGTGCGCGTCACGGCGAGCTTTCGGACTGCCCACTGCAGGTCCACTGCCTTTCGTTCTGTATCTGATGGATTTTTGGTACGGACCCAGTGCGAGTATAATTATTATGCGGACGATTTGCAAATGCGCTGTCCAGTTAACGGCATTAATCGGGCGGTACCGGTACTTAATAAGGAAATCGTTGTAATTCGTATCTGGGCTTCGCTGTACGGCCTTCTTCTCAATGCTGAGAAGACGAGTGAGATTTCTGTGGGGAGCGCGGCTTACGTGCTTTGCCTCCGATCTATTGGGCGTTATTGAGATTATACTATCGGGCGTTATTATTGCGGATGACCTACACTGGGATTCGCACGCGCTGAGTAGGGTCAGGGCGGTTAAATCACGTCTTTATCAGTTGAAGGGTCGCAGGAATGACCTTCCTTTTTCGTCGAGGGTTGCGGAATTACGGTTTTCATAGCATATGGAATGGAGTTCTAAATTACGAAATTCCGTTGGAAAAAATCATACAGAATGGATTTCCACATGCTCTGAACCACGCGATTCATTCGAGCCAACATAACAGCTAGTATATTATAATTAATTTTGTTCTAGAGATAATATCAGGCTCTTATATATAGTTTGAAAAGACGGCTGTTTGTCTCAATTTTCGATAATCTACGAGATCCGTCTACAGGATCCAAACCCTGATTATTACAACCTGCCAGTAAATGAGACTACAACAATCTGCCAGTAATGTTTATATTATATTGTAGCAGAATTATAACTTACAGGCCCGATTGCATTGGTTTCAAGACAACGGAGACGAGCTTCATGTCCGGTCGTCTGTCGGGTTCCTCCTGCCAGCACGAGGCTATGCACCTCGTCACGTAACCGAAAACACCAGAGAGCCTGCACAGATCGGGCCTCAGCACTTCTCCGTCCTTGATACGTTCGATAATGTCACCCGGACTCATACCCGTGTCTTGCCAAGGATCCCGTCGAGTCATCGTTTCGTACAGCACGAGACCGAGGCTTCAACATTTTGTTTTTTTTATACAGTTTTTTAAATAGTTCAACAGTTAATTAATAGTGGTGAGACGAATGGCTCGAATTGGCGAACCTGTAGACGTCGCCCTTCTGAGTTCCTTTCCGGCACGGCGAGGAATTTCTCAGTAGCTCGGGCGCCCGATAAACAATTTTCCTCTGCTCTTTGACCTCGCCGTTCGGCACTTCCTGTCCGGCCTTAAACTCGTCGAGACCAAAGTCTGAGACTCGAAGGATCCATCGACTGTCGACGAGGCAGTTTGTACTTCGCAGATGCCCGTGAGAGCCTATCTCGCTGTCGTGAAGATATATCATCCCCTGAAAAATGATCAAACATCTCGTAAAGCATTTTTTTAATTGTAAGAACGGCTAAAGATAAGAATGAGCAGGGCAAAATGGATCGATTGCCGCAGTTTGATAATTGGACTTCCTTTTTTCTTTTGGCTCGCGAAAAAGCTGTGCGCAACATTTTAATAAGTGAGGAAGCCATCTACAAATTACTCTGCGACGGAAACGTAAGTCTATTATGAGGTACTAATTTTTTTTTAGTAAAACATTTTGTACCAACCGGGTGGACCGATTCTTGCCAAATTTACTAGGGATTTTTTTAGGGGTTTTTTCAGGCTAATCAAAAATTATAAGAGAGTGCAAATGATATATTTCGAAAAATTGAAAATGTCACGAAGCCGAGACACCTCGGTCGACTTTTACCAATTTTAATAACACAAATAATTTGATGTTAGTCTACTGTTGTAGAAAGTTTCGGAACGATAATTCAAAATTTGCGTAAATTGTAACAGAGACCCAACTGCTCTACACGCGTGTCAAATTTCAACCCGATTGATAAAGCCGTTCTTGAGTTATAGATGGTTGAAATTCATAAACACACATCCATCCAGACATTTTTTTGTAAATGTAATTTCTCGATGTTTCGAAACGTTCTGAACATATTTGCATGGAAATCTTGGAAACAAAATTGACGAAAGCAAAGCTTCCCCTCACAGGTATCAAAATAGACAAAAATGATCCGTTCTGCCCCGCTCTTTCCCCGTACGTCGGATTTCACTCACCCTGAGAAGATCTCCGATGAGCGACGACACGAACATAGTGTCGAGGCGTATATCGACGTTTCTCAGTATATCTTGAAGAGATCCTCTCGCGCAGTACGCAGTCACGATGAATATCCCTCCGGGTTCGACGACAGCACCGACGAAGGTCATGAGATTCTCGTGACTCACCTCGCGTATCTGCTTCAGCTCCTTTCTCATCGACCTCGTTAGATCTATAGTTTTCTTGTACACCGGCTTTATAGCGACCAAATTTTCACGATAAAGGGCGACCCTCGTGTACGTCCTCGTCGATATTCCGTACGACTCGATCCGCTGAACCTCCCCCGACAGTACGTCAAAGCTCAGCATACTAAATTCAATTCTACCGAGACACCTACTTAAATTATACAGCACACCGCCATGCAAATAACAAATTTGGATTAAACAATTACGAATTTATTTCCAATTTTCGGCTGATTATCGTCGGCGTCTTCCGACAACATCGTCAAACTGTTCAGCTCTATTTTCCACAGAATGCACGCCAGCTTCTGCTCGTATCGGTAATGTCTGAAAATATTACAAATTAAATTTCAGATCATTCAAATTAGACGACTCAATTTAAGATTAAAAAAAAAAATTACTTGAAGATAAATATTGCCGACACCGCGACCATTCCGATGAATCCGGATAGGGCCAGCTGCAGCCTCCAGTCCCTCCAGTCGTCGATCTGTCTCCAAGATATTTCGGTGTCGTCGATCTTCTCGTCGCACAACTTGTCGCCGGGGAAATCGCAAACTGGCTCGGATCTCGGCGGTCCGTCGCCAACCCACTCGATTCCTATTTTATATATTTTTTTCTTTCAACGATTTTTGCGACCGGATTTAATAACTTAACTAACACTTACCTAAATAAATAAATAAGTAAATAAACATTCAAAGATAAATAATAACTCTTAACAACTGGAATATCGAACCTCTGACGGAGTCGGTGTACGCAAAGATCGGTATGCCTCCAGAATCGTTCACATGATAGTGAAAATAACCGACCGGTTGCATGGATCTGACGACGGTTCCGTCGGACGCGAGATCCTCGAATAGAGTAACCACGGTCAAGTTTCCCTCGGCGTCACCGTTCTCGTCTATGAAGACCTGATGATTTTTTGTTCAGCAAATGATTTTTTTTTCTGTTCGAGCAATCAAATAGTCGAGACATCGTTGTACGGCGATCGGACACTCACGTCGTATCCTTGAATAGAGTGATAACTGCGGTTCCTTATTCGACTCTGAATCGCCGAACCGTTTCGCGGGTCCTTTCCGGCCTGGAGTAACTCCGTCGCGGCCCTCGCGTAGATCATCACAGCGTCGTACAGGTGGGCGGCTTGGATCGGTACCTGAACAGTGCCGGTTTTTTTACAATTATTAGCTTAATACTTTTTTTTAATTAAATTTTTTGTTTGTTTTTACTTTCACGCAACGATCAACGCACCGCTATGGTTTTGAATATTTTGCTGTGGTACGGCACACAGAACGGCCATCTCACCGAGTAACGTTTTATTCTCTCGCAAATTTTTCTGTCCAAAAAACAAGCAATCGACAATTTTACTATTATTAATTCCATAACGGGTACGGTTAAAAAAACATTATCTGTATAGGGCGACTCACGCAAAGTTAGGATTCTTTATGTGGGTCGGTGTTAATTTGAGAACGGACCGAAAGCCGAACTTTATGTCCTCGGACATGTTACGGTCCGGAAGATACGGATCAATGTAGTCTGTTGACAAAAAAAGAAAAATTCCAATCTACTTCGGTCACGTTGATATATAATATGATACTCACTTCTTTGAGTAATTTCTTTCTGCCTACGTGGATCGTAGATCTTGTCGTCGACCGACACAACAACGTATTTTCCGGTGTAGAGCAAACGTCGTTTTTGCAAACATTTTACAAAGTCCACAAGGGCGATGTGCTCGCCGACGAATACATAAACTTGAAAAACATAATTACATTCAAGTTATGTGATATTACATAAAAAATAGCGTAAAAAATATTTAAAAATTGCGTAGAAAAAAATTACTACTCACCTCGCGTTCTTCGATAAGTCGCCGTCACTATATCGTCGAGCTTGTTCTCGTACAGTGGTATGTAATCGCTCACCGTGTACGTTTCGGTCACATTTATGCCGTACGTCTAAAATTTAAAACAAAATTACAATCGCATCGATGTATATATTTTAAAAAATTAATTAAATAAAAACTATCAAATAATGGACCGTGAGATAGTCGTTCAACTTGTTGCCCCTAGCCGACGGTACTGTGCCGTACAGAACGACGACTTTGTTCCATCCGTAAGCTCGAAGAAGAGCCACAACATTTTTACCGACGTTGCTTGTCGATGGCAAAGTTCTGGCAAAAGTGTGATATACCTGACGATCTGTCACTTCCGGATCCTCGCATTTCTGTAATATTATTATTATTATTATTATTATTATTATTATTATTATTATTATTATTATTATTTGCTCGACTTTTTGGAGCTGGCATCGCGATGTGCGACGTTCCCTCTTCGATAAGCTGTCAATAGCACGAGGCTTAAGACCCTCGTACTTTTAGTGGGCTATAATTGTCGAAAGGCCTTTCTCGTTATCGAGATAAAAGAAAAGTAGCTCAAATGGCTTGGATGAAAGGTCGCGCGTGGAGTATCCACCCGAAAGCTTCTGAAACTTGTTATCCCTTAGCTTCTGGTTCGCGTGTCCCTTTGAATCACCTTCGTTCTTCTTTACACGTTTGCAAGGCCTTCATGGGTTCGATATCGGTGGCACAATAAAGATTTTTTTTATTTTTTATTGTGGAATGAAGACAATTCGAGATAAAGTGGATATTCACTGATAAATTTATTTGTTTGTGTTCTCATTGTCCGAGAGGATTCGATAAGAAAAAAATAAAATTTATATGAAGACTTTTTGAGTTAAAATGGATATTGACAAGTAAACTTATTTGTTCGTTTACGCGTTCAGCAATACACTATATTTTCCAAGGACGATATTTGGGATATCGGACCGAGCCTAAATTAAGCCCCTTTCACCCTTTATTCGCTCCTCGGTCGGCTTCTCGTCGCTTATGTCAGTCAGAATTAGGGGGCACGTCGAGTTACGTTATATTAACTTCGCACGCAACAGTGACTCGTGCGTTAGCCAAGTACTCGTCAACAACAGGTCGAAAATTAATCGACGGCTATATTATCTCGCACGTCGGACACGAATAATTTTATTGAATTACTTAAACAAATTGGGTTGATTTTTATGAATTAACTTACGTATGAGATGAGGGGTAAATTCCACGCGGCAGCGACGAGTGCCTCGACTTTGCAGAATGCATCGGGTCCGATGAAAGCCACCGCACCGGAATCCTGCATCTCCGTCATAATCCTTACGCTGAGAGCCGCGTGAGAAACAGCATCTTCGCCTCTTCCTAATTTTTTAATTTAAAAAATTATTTTTACAAATAGATAATCGTAATAAACAGGCCATCTTGGCAAATAAACAATCTTGACAAATAAATAATCTAGACGAACAGATAATCTTATCAAATAGATTATGTTGACAAACAGATTATACTGACAAATAGAGTATGTTGACAAATAAATTATCTTGACTAATAGATTATGTTGACAAACAGATTATATTGACAAATAGAGTATGTTGACTAATAAATTATCTTGACAAATAAATTATCTTGACAAATAGATTATCGTGACAAATATGTTATTTTGACAAATAGATTATCGTGACAAATAGATTATCTTGACACATAGATTATGTTGGCAAACATAGTGAGAGCTGTTGACACTTGGCTCACGTAGCACAAACATTGCGTTCACAGGTCTGTCTCAGTATATCTATCGGTACCTATGTCGGCGGCGAGAAACTTTAATTCTCTTCCCGGCAAAAGATTCGGATCCTCGTTCACCGTAGCGATAGCGAGAGGCAAAGCTCCCAGGACCACCTATATAAAAAAAAGTAAAATCGCACATTAAATCTCACTGTAATTAATTTTTCCCGTCGGCCCTTCCAAGGACTCGTGTATCTTATGTTTTTTCAAATTGCGGTAAATAATCTACTGAACCTCTACATAATCTAACGAAAAGTTATCAATTTTTATTTTTATTTCTTCAAATTTGATTAATTTTAATTATCGACCACTGTCACACCTGACTTCGACCGTAAGATCCAAGAAATCCGATCGTGATGGTGCTGTCGAAAGTCCTCTTTATCGACCCGTTCCGCACATAATCGTGCAACAAATTGTAATCGCGAAACGAAGCGTCCGCGTCGACGGGGCATCTTTCGAAATTGCTTCCGGCTTGTAAACGGAAAATTTTTATCGTTGCCGACACGAGAAGTACTAATATTACCCTCATAGTTTCCGGTTTTGCAATCGGCGAGATTTATCGTGTATAAATAAACGTTTCCATATGAAGAATCCCGTGCGGCGATTAAAGTGGCTCCGACGAAAAACGGAAGAAAAACTTCACGAAAACGCGCCTCGACCTTCTTACACTGTCGCGCTTCTTCCTCGATTATATCTGAGTGAAAGTTGAAGAGAAGCAGCGGCGAACAGTCGAGTTCGTCGCTTCTGCGCCGAGTAACCAAGTTTTTAAATGCCAGGCGCCGGAAATCTCGACCTTCGCCACGATTTCTTTCCCTCAGGTATTAACGACGCCAACCCCTCTCTGCATAAGCTCCTTTATAATAATGACAATGACAATGACAATGACAATGACAATGACAATGACAATGACAATGACAATGACAATGACAATGACAATGACAATGACAATGACAATGACAATGACAATGACAATGACAATGACAATGACAATGATAATGATAATGATAATGATAATGATAATGATAATGATAATGATATTGATAATGATAATGATAATGATAATGATGCTAAAGTTCTTCGCTCATGGTTACTCGAAAGTTGAATTATAAATTTGCCCCAGCCCATTAAGATTGCTTCGGAAGTAGGTGGAGAAAACAAGAGTCTCGAATTCTGGGAGTTGGCATTACGGGGGAATTCCATCCCGTGCTTTTAAGTGTGCTTATACAATGTTTGTTCAGTCTTGTTATTACGTGACAATTTCTCGCCCGGACGAATCAACGAGAAAATTATTCATTCGGCGAATAAATGAGACGCAGAAAAATATTGCTTCCGATCGATTAAAGGCACAGAGTTGAATCGAATTATTTTCTCGTGCGGTATATCGCGGTACAGGTCGGACGGCAGTCCGCACGGATCATCACCAGTGCTACAGAAACCGGCTTTATCACCGGACGGTGGTTCGTTTTGTCAAGTGTTTCTCGAGCGGATTTGTCGAGCACGCCGGCGATTATCCTGCCAGTTCTATATAATCGGCATGTCGCGCTTCGACCCGGCGTTATCAATTTACCGAGCGAAGCTACGCGCTCGGTAAAGCGTATAACGTTTCACTCTGACTCCCAATTACGAAAAACCTTCCACATTACCTACTTCCAAAAAACAAAACAAAATTAATTTCGAAGAAAAAAAAATATTAAAGATCGATGGATATGCCTTATTATTAAAACTATAACGTATCATTATAAAATATCGGTAGATATGCTTTATCATTAACAGTATAAAAAATGATTATTAAAGATCCATGGATGTTCCTTATTATCAAAACTGTAAGCAATAATTATTAAAGATCGATGGATATGCCTTATTATCACAACTATAAAAAGTTATTATAAAAATTCACCAATTTTGCCGGTGACCTCCCACATTATTTTGTCCACATCGACGGGTGTTTATCTTCGTGACTATTTCGACATATAACATCGACATTTTTTGAAGTATAAAAACGACCATCCCAGCGCCAATAGTTGTGCGATTATTATTATTATTAACTCCGGGACTATTTAGGAGTTTCAAATAGTCCGAATCGTGTTATAATTACACAAGGAAGCGCGCTCCGATAGGATGACGTTGTCACACCGTGGCCGATCGGGCACAAGCGCAGTCAATCGCACGATGCGAACAATGAAGAACGATTAAAAAAAAATAAAAAATAAAATCGTCTTAGGATTATGATGTTTGTCGAATAGCGAAGAAACATTATTGCGTCTAAGAAGGCATACCGGTGTAACAGCAGCGTCCCTCGGATACTCGTTCGATGAATCATCCTCGAATCCCTTTTCTACATCCGTCTGTCCGTGTGTCCGTGCACGTTCGTCTCTCGTTGCCTCCGATCGCAAGACCCCGGCGAGCGATTATTATTGCAACGGATAATTCGAGTCTCGTTACATGCGTTACGCTCCAAGGAAAAACGTAATCAAGATTCGCTGCTATTACGGCACGCACTCGCGTCTCGTAGAACCTAACTTGTGAGATGGACGTGCTGCGTACGAGACTGGCCATTATTTCTCGTTCTCGATTCAAATGCGATCTGAAAAAAAGAGAATTGAAAGAAAATTAAAAAATAAAAAAAAAAGCTCGATTATAGCGATCACGGGCTCCGCGCGTACCTACGGTCGGTACGAGCGAGTTCGTTGATCGCGGGGATCCTCGACCTCTCGTTCGATTCGCCGAGTGTCGTCTCCTCGGCCAGACATCATCAATTTTATAATTCTTTCGATCGGAATTTCTCATGTTGTCTCGAGAGATAAAACGAGAAGAAAAGTTTGCCGAGCGATCGTCGATCACTCGGCGCAGTTTCCGTTCCGAGGTCACAAATGGTTGAGAGGATAATAATGTAAACACACGTGTGAAATCTCTATATGGCGTAAAATACAACGTTTGTGCATCTGGCTGTTATACAAACTCCAGAACGGCTCGGTCGATTTGCATGCGACTTTTACGATGAGCTCTCGTAACTTTTCTCATTAGATTGGTCCCCCTCAAGTCGATCTCGACGGAGGCCCATCTGAAAGAAGTCCCGAGAACTCATTGTTTTGCGCCCAAAAAACATGGTACAACTGTGCAAGCGTACCAGAGGCTTATCGGCTGAACACACAGTAAACAGATATTGGTACTCTTTAAAAAACGTTTTAGTCCCCGATCGTCCACACTTCTTCTCTTGTCAATAAAAAAAAATCTAAAATTAACAACTTTTTTCGGTAAAATTAACTGTTTTCTTTTTCTGTAAAATTCGCAACTTTTGTTTTGGTAAAATTATCAAGAAATAGATTGTGGACGTTTGTGGACAAGAAAATATGCTATCTATTTGACTGTGTAGAGTTGATTTACAGATTCAGCGAATTTAATTATTTGTGGTCGAACGACCGAGTCGCCGATCGGAGTCGAGTTAAATATTTGAGACAGGGACGCTTCTGGATGATCGAGCAACAATGGTGCGAGTAACGGAACAAGACTCGGGCGAAGATCGAGGCATCTTGAGTGACGCTCGAGATTGAAGCACAGAAGTATAATGTATAGCCGAGTGAGCTGGCTAACGTACGATGTATACACCGTGACGTGCGTGAAGGCCTCTTAACGCTCCGTGTCCTTGAGAAATTTTCGCGGTCGAACATCTTCCCATTGTACGTTAATAGCGCACGTTCTCGACTACCTGCCGAAGAACCGGATGTCATAATTGCCCGATAGACAGATTTTTTTTTTCAAATCTGATAATCGATCTTCGGCTGAAACATAATTAATAGGTGTATTCACAATAACGGGATAACGCCCTCGCCACTACACTTCCTTGATGTGCGAGCCGACGAGGCGTCGCACGGTAGAGAAATTATTTACAGTTTTTTGTACAGTTTTTTCCGCACGGTTGAAGCGCCGCGTACGTTTAGCAAACATTTCCATAATTTTCTTTTCTCTGCTTCTCTTGTTAATTCAATAATATTTTTTTTTTTCAAATCAACGAACCCTTCTTTGAACTAAAAAAAAATGCTAACATTTTTCAAATCTAAAAATATCCCCGATCGACCTTATATGAAAAGTCCCGTTCGGCTATGAAACTTCGAGGGTTCTGTTTATAGCAAAAAGAAAAAGTAAAAATAAAAAATATAATGATACTCACGAGTGGAAAATATTGAAAATGAAATGGGCGCGCTGCGCCCTCGCCGTGACGGTCGCTCGGTCGTTAAATCGCCCACATTACAGCCACGCCGATTTCCTCATGGGTCCGCGGGATGTCGCGTCTCCTATTCGTAGAGAAACCCGTCCGCCAGCGAGCTCCATTATTTTTTTCCGACCGAATATTACATCCGATCTGAAATATAGCTTGGCTGAAACAAAAAGATAAATATCTTAATTCAATATCGAAGAAGCACACCGCAAGACAAAATATTGAACATACAACATTGTATATAATTTGCCACTAATAATTGTTATTAAAAATTATTATATATCATTATGTCACTCGACGATTGATGTTGAAAAAGTCACGCGATGCATCTCGGCGATCGAGTCCCACCGGGGCTGCCGATGAATGAAACTCCAGAGCGAGCATTTATAATGTAATAACGTGGTATTATCGCATGCGTGTACTCTATTGGGAGACGGTCAAGGTTTATCGAAGAACGCCTCGTCGGGTGCGTTAAGCCCTCACGTGTACGCACCACCTTGACCTTGCTCCTTGCAAAGACTATATATAGTAAATGCGTATACATACAATGTAACGCATATATATATAATATATACATATGTGTGTATGTATATGCATATATAGATATTGTTCAGGATTTTCCGAACCGGTTTTCCAAGCCAGATGAATAGTTTCGCGGGCATTTCGTTTTACGAACTGATGTGCCCGCGGGGTCGTTTATATTCATTGAGTCGATCGTGAAGCCCTCGACGCGGGATGAGCCGGTGGCCGGGTGCGGGGCAGCAGCGAGCCGACGACTCCGAGCTATAAGCAAGCGCCGGAGAACCGGAGAGGAGGAAATGGAAGACCCGTCTCGCTGCGTGAGACCAGATGGATTTTTATTCCACCACCACCGATCAACTTGATTATTCGATAAATTGTAGGCGAAGTAAGGTGGAACGGCCCGACGTACGTAAACCCGCGCTTAGTCCTCGTGTACATAACTTTGCCCGGCGAGCTTGCAGCATCGACGATCTTTATTAAAGGCCCAACCCTTTACCCTCTCGTGGCATCCATTTCAGAGCTGGGACACTACTTTTATATTATCCTTCGCACACTCATTTTCGTTTCACGATGCGAGAGTCGTGTCGGAAATGAATATCCCGAAGTCGAGATCCTCCTTACAGCGGCTGGAATATACCAATATATTTATTTTAGTAACTACGATAATAACAATATTAACGTTAATAATAATAAGAATTAAAGGAAATACTCCGATAGTTAAAAGATACCAGCTCCTCATGACAAAAATTTGCCACAAAGCAAATCGATGGTATTAAGTCACTCTGTGCACAACCCCTTTAACGTATTAAGCGCAGAAACGAATTTTCCCACACACACACAATTCATCAGCAATTAGAATTAACGGCTAACGATAGAATCACTGGATAAAACCTACAAACTTTTTAATCATAACTCTGAGGAAAGGAATAGATTATGAGATTGAATGTCCGTTCTTATTGAATTAATTCATATTTTTCAATAAAAAGACATTCAAACTTCATAAAACCTTCCACTAATTGTGTGTAAAAAAACGCGACCTTGTCCTTCTAATAACGCGTAAAAAAATAATCAAAATCGACCGGATATTTGGACCAAATCCTTATGCCTTATCCGAATAACAATAATAATAATAGTTTCGTATTATAAATAATGAGATAGCGGGACGTTATCGAAAGTGTGGGTAATCGATCCTACGGTATCGATGACTCGGCTCGTTGCATTTAATCGTATTGTTAAGGATGAGGAGGTGGCGCTCCTTCCAAAGTACCGTAGCGCGGTCTTTGGCCCCGATCCAGTGTAAAGGAAAAAAAAAACCTCAGTCGAAAATCCCCATGTGTGTCAATGAATTCGCGAGACGCGTTAGAGCGGACAGTTCACTCGGTCGATCGGCATCACAACACTCCGAAACGAGTTGACCTCAGCGGGACTTACCCGGTGGCCCGATACCGGTTAGCAGATGCTCTAGCCCCCGTTCTATTTCCACTCGTAGTCGACTCGGTAAAATCTGCGTTCCCCGGTCACAGACTCGCCTCGATCGAGCCCTTGACCGCCGTCGAGCAGCGTCCGTTCGGAATGTTAAAACGCGTTCCCGATTCCAGCAGATCTAATCAAAATATTGTCCGGCGATGGATCGTTTTTTTTATTCGATCACGTCTTTGCCTATTTTTGGCACGATTCGACGATCGGTCACATCGAGCGAAACGACCACATTCAAGACTACTTTGCGTCCAGGTATCGTAGCTTCCGGGATCTCCAAAATGCGAGTACCGAAATTTCGTCTTCGACTGAACAATGAACCGGACGCAACGGGCTGGTAGCATTGGTAGCGCAGCAATGGTATCGATACAAAGAATTTAACTATCCTCGCGGTCGTCGATCTTTCCGGCCGAATGCCAAAATCCTTACCGAGCGATCTCCGATTTTTTTTTTTTATGAGAGGTACTTAGTCGATTAATTATTAATCGTTCGAGCTGTGTTAAATTTTGGATGTCGAGCGAAGTATGGAATGTGCATGTCCGCGTCTAACAGCTAAAGCGCAATGATTTTATTATCTTTTTTTAATTTTTTTTACGAGGTACTTTAATCGATTAACTATCAATCGTGCGAGCTGAGTTACATTTTGGGTATCGAGCGAAGTATGGAATTTGCATGACCGCGTTTAACAGCTGAGGCAAAATGGTTCTATCGTGTCCTTCGCGCGCCGAAGGACGAGAGAGACGTGATCGACGCTGCTGTAACGCATCACAGAACTAATACCCATAACGCTGTCTTCGACAAAAAAAAAAGAAAAGATAAGTCCAGCTGAGTATATTACGATGAGCCTTGTCCCGATTGCTAGAAAGACCGGCGCGCTGTCAGCGGGGTTATCGATTGGAGCGATAATTTCTCACATTTGAGGACATTAGAGCGAAACACACTTTGTCGTACGTAGATTTATGGAGGCTCTCGAGTTTTAGGTGTTTCGCTGATGACATATCGTCGTTGAGTCTGAAACTGGCCGGCTTGCTGACGCTACATTAGGCGGCACGCGGTGGGGAACTGAGATCATGAATCTTAACGGTTCACCGACCGATCAAATTCTTGGCAAGGCGATTCCCGTTTCGCGCTGTGTACGTCATTGGGAAAGCTCGCGAGCTTCCCCAGGACGATCGCGAATTTTAAAGAGGCCCCACCGACGTCTCTCGCGGCGTCGCGGTTCTCCCGCGAACGTTTATCAATAACTCGCGCCTCTCGCGCGGGCCCTCACGTCCGTCCGTCACACTCCGTTCGGTCGTTATAACGCGCTCTTGACACCCAAAGATTTAATCGCGAATATATCGGCGAACCGTTAACTTTATGTTAAGCGAGCGCGAGCCATCGGTACTTTTCGGAATGGATATCCGTCCGGGGTTTCTCAATGGACGTGAGGCGAATTTGGACCATCCGGATGAGTGGATTAACACAATTCGATGCGGAACCTCCCTGCACATAAAAAAGGCTGAATTAATACTGACATAATGGAAAACATTTCATCTTGATTTTGTAGAAGGAGAGTGGGGCAAAATGGACCCCCGGGGACAAGACGGACGAGTATGCTCTATTCCATATGAGACTCAGTTTTGCATGTCCCGTGAAAGATTGGTGACAAGTAGTCGACTTTGCCCCCACTCTGGTTCATTTCATTTCAGGCTCGATCCAATGGATATCCGTCCGGCGTTTCTGAATGCAGGTGGGGCGAATATGGACCGTCTGGACGAGTAGATTAACACAATTCGATGCGGAGCCTTCTCCTGCATGTAAAAAGGCTGAATTAAGATCGACATAGTCGGAAAAATGTTATCATGATCCTGTAGACGGAGAGTGGGGCAAAATGGGCCCTTGGGGCAAGATGGACCAGTACGCTCTATTTCACACGAGATTCAGTTTTTGTTAATTACCGTGAAAAATTGGCGACAAGTAATCCTTTTCCCGCCACTCTTGGCTATTTAATTTTCAGCTCGACCGAATTTCCACACGGACAGCTTCGAGCGTCTCGGGTGTTCGTGTAACGAAATACCACATACCTAGGAAACCCATGTTCACCGGTTGCATCTCTCCGTTTCGAACCGATGTTTTGATTGTATAATTGATGAGAAAGTGCGCTTGTTTCGCTTCTACTTCGAGGTCTCTCCCAACGATGATGCTAATCGACGACTGACCGTTATGTTCCTACCGCAGGCAGGACACAACACTGTGTTTTTTTTTTTTTTTAATACTTATCGTCTTGCCAAGCATCCGTCGTCGTTCGATTTGCATATCGCACAAAAGGCGTTTGCTCGACTCGCGGAACGCCGATCGAGTGGGAATCGTGTCTATATATATATACATATCCATATAGGAGCGCGACTTCGATATACTATTAGCGGTTACACCCGATGACTCTGACGCTCGAGTTCGGCCCTCCCGCTCTCTTTATCTCTCCCGCAAACAACGCACTCCCGGCGTGCCCTCCGGCGGCCTTGTATCGCTAATTAAAAGCTATGATAATTGCAAGAGTGCCACTAAGAGGATTCGAGAAGGAAGCCGTTTATTAGCACGCGGCTATGAGAGGGAACGGAGCGCGGCGATCATCCTCCGGCAATTACCCACAAACTCAATCGTGCCAACACCCGATACGACCATCACTCTGCTCCAACGCCGAAATCATTAATTAATTTTTTTCTCGCGCATATTTTTTTTTATAACTCTCTTCGTCTTATTCTCGTTTAATCTCAGCAAATTTGCCGAGCATCAGACCAATAGTTTTTTACTTTGTCAATAATATTATATTAATATTATATTAATATTATATTAATATTATATTAATATTATATTAATATTATATTAATATTATATTAATTGACGGATGGCTCCTTTTATAACTTTATAAAAATAGAACATTCCAATAGATATGTGACTTAGTTTTTTATCACGTGTGTTCCCTTTTGGCTTCAAAACAAGTACAAAATTAAATAATTATACTAGTTACAAATGAAAAAATCAGGTACATTATCTTGGATGAAATCATTTACAGAGTAGATGAAGAACATATAGAGAAATATCACCACTCGTAATTTAGTACTGCATTTAGTATTAATATAATATTAATATTATTATTATTGTTATTTTTATCATTAATCGTAATATTTGTCACTCACCGATTTCCAGAATCGCGTTGCCTCGAACATTGCAATTATAATCCTGTCGGTGCTGTAGGGCACATCCGAGCCAACGCTAATCGTTCGGAAGAGGATTAATCATTTTTCGACGGGCGAGAGTGACGCACGAAGCTCGGACATTCCCTCGTCGATGCGCACGCGATCCTCCCGTCTCACGAATATCCATCCTAAAAAAAAAAAAAAAAACAAAATTAGTGTGATCCGCGATACAATTCATTCGAAAATAATATGCAAAAATTGCGTAGCTTCATCCGCATAATCGGGAGGGTAAAGCGAGATTTTTCACATAATTTTTTTTTTTATTCTTTTCCTCAATCTCTCTTTCGAGAGTGATTAATTGTATCGAAGGTACGGTGCGCATCATCGCCGTCGTACGATGGAGGGGGGGATGAGGGCGGGGGGGGGGGGGGGGGGGGGGGGGAGACGTAGAATCGTCGATGGGGCGCATACCTCTGCGATGCACGCGACGCATGCAGCAACTCGGTAACGATCTCGTTTCTCTCCCCAGCGCCAGCATGCGCGAGCGCTTTGTACGTTGCTTCATTCGTATTTTCGTACTCGGATGTTGTTTTTTTATTTTTTATTTTTATTTCGTCTCTTTGATTTCTCGCTAAAAGTCGCGACGTTTTTAACCGTGAGGCGAGCGGCAGGGCCTGGATTAGCGAGTCTCGGAACACCGGTTATCATGGCGGTGGCAATCGACTCTCCGCAAGTGTGCTGCTGCCCCGCGGTCCTCCGGCGAACGCGAGAGTAAAAGATGCATTGCATGCCGGAGCATTCACCGCCACCTCCGCCGGTAGAACGAACGGATTATTTATAGCACTTGGGTATGTCCATTTGGGCCGAAGTTCGTTGAAAGGCCGTTTTTCATCGGGGCTGGCAGATGACGCCCGGGCATTTGTCCCGAAATCTTGTTGCTCTTTATTAGGCGAGGGAGATAAAGATGGGCGGATCGACGAAGCTGGTGGCAACGACTTTTCCCGATCGTTACTCGAGGCATAAATCTCTAGAAATTACCAAGAAAGTATTTTTAGTTTCCTGAAAGGCATTACATTAGAACCTCGTAGGAGCTCGTTCGGATTAACGAAATTTTCGATAACAGAGATTAAGGAAAATAAATGTTTAATACGTGTGCATTTATTTGCTCGGCGCAAGAAACTAATAAATACTGTGCATAGCACTGAGCGCATGCGCGGTAATGCTGTGAGAGTCTATGCGAGTTCGATGGTGCTTACATTGGCTTTTTCTTTGTAGCGCGCAACAATGTAAGGCCACGAGAATTTAGCGCAACAGTTTCGGATAGTAGAAGCTTCGTCCGAACAAGCCAGCGAAATCGAGGTTCTACTGTATCATCATTATTGTTATTGTCAGTCTCGATTACCGACCTCGGTATTTCGCCCAGCCTTAAGCCAATCCAGATTGCGAAAATGGCCGTCGGGCTCCGAGTCTAGCGTCAATCCACTCGTCGATCTGTGAGATAACGATTTTTTTCTTTGCCGAGAAAGTAATCACATACATTTTTTTCTTTTCACCCTCGTTCTATCAACGGGGAGGAGCATGATTGGCGATGAAATTGTAACGAGTAGACTAGAACTCGAGGCACTTGTTTGCAGAAGGTTCTGCCTCTGGGCTGAAAATCTCGTCTCTCGAAGGCCACCGAGGAATAAAATTAATCCCTTTTCCTACCCGACGTCCGATGTTCGAACTCGTCCGCGAGAGGTTCAATCTTCATCCTCGCAACTTTAATTCATCGACAAAATGGAAAAAAACAAAAAAAAAAACTTAAATTGACGAGAAGAAACGGAAATTGGAACAAGTAGTCGGATCGTAGGAACGAGAGTTGAACGAACTCATCGCGCTGTTATTCTCCAATATAGTGCCGGGATGGAAGGAGCTTCGGCGAGAAATGACTGCATACGGGTATCCGCATAGGCGCGCGCGTATATGTATATACAGGACAGGACGAATATATAGAGGTAGAGAAGCGGGCAGGAAGACCCCGAGACGCTAAACGAGTAGGTAGATATGTACATAGAAGCGAGAAAACGTCGGAAGGTCCTTAACGCAATGTGTATACTTTACCGTAGGGTTTTCTGCTGCGTTCCACCTAGGGTAGTATAATCAACGAGCATCGCGCGTTCTATCCAATCGGTGCCTTGTACGAAATTTTTACGTAACGTTTTTAATCGTCGCGAGTCTCCGCCGGCCGCACGCTCTCGGCAGACCCGACCGTGCAGCTGGGTGTCGCATCTCACGAGTTCCACGGATAACGAGGGGATCCCACGGAAATGTCTTTCGCGCCGTGGTACTCGTTCGTTTATTTGCTCTCCCCTTTCGTTTTGTCAACATCGCAATATTCCAGCGTCCTTAACACTTGCACACTACCGTGCGGTCGCGAAGTACTCCCGAGTAAGCCGGGATACTGGCAGCGCCTCTGGCGGTCCGTCCTTTCAGTGCGTACAATGTACGCCGAGGGGGGGGCGCTCGCGTCGCCCCGGGGCTGCGTTCGTAGAGGCGAATCGGCTCGTTCGCTGTGCGGACGTACAAAACGCTCCCTTCCGAGCGCCGTGCGCATTACACCGGGGAAGTTGAGGACAATGGACCGTTTCTCAAGTCTTCTTCGGGCCATAAAGGTGGCTCGTCGTCAACTAGGTAAAAATTTAACGCCGGACGCGTCCCCCCCCCTCGGTGGATGTTAACCGACAACGACTCGAACGATTACGGACACTCTCATCCTACCTCTGCGGCTTGCTGAGCGTCCGCATGAAGAAAACTTTTGTACAAAGTAGAATGTATACATTCGCCGATTGCGGCGAGCAAGCGGACGGGAGCCGGCGGTCTTCGACGTTTGTTCGAAGACGTAAATCTAACCTCCTGCCTCTTTGGGTACGTTGTGTGTTGTGTACGTATATTTTGTGTTTATACGCCCGAGATAAAATGCACACGGAATAGCTCTTGGAGCTTGCACGATCGGCGCGGCGCCAGGTCGCTGGCCGGGGGTACGATTTTTGTCTCATTCCTTCGGCGAGGAAGGATGAAGCCGGTGGAAGGCGCTTGCCGGCACCGCCTCGATCGACGACGGGTCTCTCGCGATCGCGACAAACGGGTCCGGCCTACCAACGAGCAGATTCTAGGAATCAAAGGGCCCGTTTATCTTACTCTAGAATTGGCTCAACGTCATCTCTTCGTGGCCCTTGACAATCCTGGCGGCAAAAAATATATGGGCGAATTTTATTTGCCAAATTGTCGTCTCTCGCGAATCGACGTTATCCCGGTTTGTAAACGATGCTGGAAACTATGCCGGACTCAGCTTTTTTTTTTACTGGAAACCATTGGATTGGTCATTTTGTGATTGAATGTCGAAGAAATGGAACGGCTTTCGTTTAACAGTGATTTTTCTTATAAACTTGTCCCACGAAGGACGGAATTATCATGCACAAGCATGTTTCATTGAAAAAAAATTAAAATACATAAATACGAATTGTGCGGAGCACGGAGTTGCTCTCGAAGCCACCGACTACACTGTAAAAAAAAATTGTAAATTTAATTTACGGGAAATTGAAGTTTCCTTACATTATTTACATTAATTGAACATTAATGTACTTTTACTGTAAAATTACAATACGAGATATTAAGATTACAAATCTTTTGCCTGAAATTTACAAAAATTTCCATAAAAAATACTAATTTTACTGTAAAATTGCAACGCATATGTATTTGAAATTTCAGAAACAGTTTATGTAAAAAAAGCTTCCAATACTGTTGAGTAATTTTCAAACAAATTTTTTTTACAGTGTATAACTCAACGGGGCGTGACGCAGACTCGGTCGGTAACAAAACGCTTTCCCTATTTTATCAGTGACAATTAATATTTCGGACGAAAAAGCACAATAAGTTTTTCAGTAGGCTATATCGATGCATACAAAAACCTAATTTTCTTTTGTCCGGGATATTTGCAATCGCGGAGAAAACCGATTTGTTACCGACCGAGTCCTGGATCACATGCACTCGAACCTCGAACGCACAGTAAAAAAATAATTTCGTAAAATCGGAATGCGAAATGTCGTAAAAATATTTTTTGTTAAATAAGTGTAATTTTCCGTGTATAATTGACAATTGTAGTTTGCTTTTTTTTGTTTGCAAAACTAGAAAATTAACAAATAAAAAATTGCGGATGTTTGTGGACAATGAGTTGTAACAAGCTCAAGCCTTTTTTACTGTGCGTATACGACATGAAGAACGTCTTTCCGAAATTTAAAAAAGCAAAATTGATTTATACATTTTTATATAAAGGACAATATGTAGAAGCAGATTTAAAAAGTGAAAACTTTTTTATTCTATATATTATTCTGAATTAATTTCTGAATATTATTCTGTAAATAATAATAACAATAATAATAATAACAATAAATCGGTTTTTCGTGGGCTATATATCGATGCATAAAAAAAATTTCCTTACGTCCGAGATATTCGTAGTCGCGGATAAAAATAGACGAACCGATTCGTTACCGACCAAGTCCGCATCACGTGCCCTCAAACCTCGAACGTACACGACGCGAAGAATATCATTTGTCCGGTTCCGCGTCATCGCTGAATTCCTCGGCGTCTCTCTGATACGTACAAGTAACGATGATAATATTTTCGCAGGAAGGACGCAAGAAAAATGTGGCCCGACGACGAGCGCCGAGTTGGAGGCTCCCGAGGGTTGGATCATCGCACTGCGAGCGGGGTTGGCGCAATTCTCGCTTCGGAGAGTATAATGTGTAACGCACGAGGATAAAAGGGAGGCGAGCGTACGATGAGGAGTATCGAGGATGTAATGATCGGGACAGTCTTGTGTACGTCCCCCCCTCCTCCCCCCCTTCCAGCAGCAAGCACCTTCCACGGATCCGTGCGCGATCCACCACCATCCACCATCATCGAGCGTGTGCGGATTCTCTCTTTCTCACGGGGAGAGGAGAGAACTCTGGGCGCGACGATATACGCGCGTATGTATTGACGCGTGTATGTAGGAGTCGCCCGGCGTACATAGCGGAAATACATACACGGGGATACATATCGTGTGTGGGGAGTACGGCTCTCGTGGCAACACACTATCGCACATCAATTGGAGAGCGAACTCCTTGGCCAAGTCTTTATAAGTAGGAGCCACCCGCGTCCGGAGGACTTACTCCCTCTCGAGACGTTCCACGATCGAAGACCCACGATTTTTCACGAAAGACCGTCGCCGGAAAGTAATCGGTATTTTAAATTTTTAATCTTTCTTTTTTTTTGGTTATTTTTTTGGTTTATTTCATTAACTGAGGAACGCCGCTCGAACGAGGTTCGTTACCGAAGGACCAAGCGTCCAAATCTCGGTTATTCGAGATCGAATAATTTTCGGAGATCTGGACGAGTTAACGCGATTTAAAGAGAAAAAAAAAAAAACACTTTGGGAGACGATGTCTTGATCTCGAGTGCAGTGCCAGATAAGGAGACCTTCGCGAGTCTTGCCGCAGACTAGATCGACCGAAAAAATCTTGCGGAAAATCAAAGGGTGAGTTTTTGTTGGTCCTGTATGTTTATCTCGATTTTAAGTTTACGCGCATAGAACTGTTGGGCAGCAGAATAATATTTGATCGTATCTTAACTATGGAAGTTGACGATTTTTTTTGTTACTGTAATTCTTACAAAAGAAAAATGGTAAAATTAGCGAGAAGAGTAACAGTGGATGTTTGTGGACGGGAAAGGTTTGTCAAGTGGTCGAACCGTGCGCATAAACTTTGGCGCGTCTTCCGTGTCACCGGTTGAATTTTTATCGGCGGTTCGCGCCTAAAATTTGGGCCCATGAGAAATATGCTTAGAGAAAAGAAATTACGTCGATGATTAATTCGCGGCTCCTTTATTGTATCATCGGCCTTGACAGCGTCGATACCGGCCCGGTGCACTTAACGAGTTTCGTTCGCATAATATATGAACGAGCCGGACCGGCTCCTCCCCGACGATAATTCAATTGGCATTGGTGACAAATATTGACGCGCTGAATACTAATAAGCTCGAATTCGGTCATTAATATGCAACAGTCTGCATTCGGTAATACGACCTTTACACAAGTGCGCACGGATGTCCGCGGTTCTAATTGGGACGCAATGATTACGTCAAATCGGCGCCACGTACGGATTACTCAGCTGCACTGTAAAATAAGCGATTATCCGTTCAACGAAACACTTCTCGTCCACAAAGATCTATAATATTTTTATCGATAATTTTACGTCCTTTTTTTAGAAAGTATTATTAAAATTTACAGAAATAGAAGTGTAACACTTATAAATTCTGCATCTTAATAACTGAATTAAATTTTATGTGAACACGTACAGATCCAGCCTGTTCTTAAATTGGTTTCCTGACTCGGAGTTAGTAAACCAATGACTGCGGTTGGCAGTGAATTTCAGGCCCTGGCCACCCCGTTAAACAGACCGTGGTTCCATGAATTTTTGTTGAAGGGCTTCCTCTCCAGTTTGTCCCTATGGTCGCGTAGATTCTGATTTCTTGACGGTTGCAAAATATTGCAAAATGTTGAAAAATGAACGTCAAAAAATCTGAGTTTTACCGTATGCGTTGAAGTTTGAAAATATTACAGATATAATAAAAGAATTTGAACTTCGATTATCATGAAAATAAGTGAAGCATGAGATTTACAATTTTTTTTTTTTTTTTAGGTCACGTACTCTGGCAGGTATCGCTAACAATTATCTCTCCTTTCGGCGAGCGGCGCGAAACCGCATTAATCCCAGGATGGGCTTTATAAATTCGCGGGAGCGTACCGAAACTTGCGAATACTAATCTCGTACAGTCTGTTCCCGCATCGATATGGTAATCGTTCGTCATTCGATCGACACCTGTTTCGTGCACCTGTACACTCTTTCCGACTGTGTAACATAGCGATAGTTACATTTTTACCATTTCCAAGTCTCGGTGGTACAGAGATAATGGAAGAAACGTGGTTGAGACTACGCGCGCACCGTCTTAGTTAGTTTACGTCGGAGCCGCAACGAGCGCGCTGCTCGCTCTCGCGGGGGAGGTCGTGTAATCGCTTACCGAACAAACCTTGAACCTCCCTCCGCGTTGCGTTCCTTCATAAGCCGGTGCTGTTGCTGCGAATGGTTTTTCATCTCTCCTGAGAAACCGAGCCTTTTCGACGCTATAAAACACTCGGGACGGACAGCGAAACTGAGAGAGCGGCTGTGGCGAAATGAGTAGGCGAAGAAAATTATTTCCGCCGAAGGCGGCCGTGCCTCGGCTATTCGATACCCTCGTGGAACGCCGAGAAACGAGAAGAAAATACGAAACATTTATACGTGTTTATATATCGCTGAGGGGACGAGAGATGAAAATAAACGAGTACAGATAGACCGGCGAGGAGAAGAGGTATGAACAGCATATGTGCCGCAATTGAACTGGGTATATATATATAGGTGTTTAATTGCGCGAACGAGCCGTGCGCCTCGGTCGGAAGGAAATGCCGAGGGCTCTCGGAGAAGATGCTGGAACGGCCAGGGGATCCAAGATATACGTGTGTATAGATATACACACGGGGGATAATGCCCGGTGATAGACGCTAAGAAAGGTTCGCGCATTCAACCAACGTTACTTCTCCACAAAGGTCCACCATTTTTATTGTATTAATTTTACCGTAAAAATGAAAATTACTAAAATTTAAAAAATAGTGGCCTTTGCGGACAAGAAATATTTGCAAAATGTGCGAACCTTTTTTTTATAGTGTTGGTCGATAGCTCGCCCGAACGATTCGATGCATTTGTTTTCAAGTTCGTATCTACAGTAAAAAAAAAAAATCAAGTTCGTATAACACAGTAAAAAAAGTTTGTACTTTTTACAACTTATTGTTCACAAAAGTTCACAATTTTTTATTTCTCAATTTCTGATTGCACATATCCGGTTCCAGAGTTTTACCAAACAAAAGTATACAAACTACAATTGTTAGTTCGAACCTTAACAAACGACTTCGTTACTTATTCAACAAAAATTATTTGTACGAAACTTCTTATTCCGCTTTTGCGAAATAATTTTTTACTGTGCATAGTATTTTCCCTAAAAAAAAAAAAAAAAATGAAATTAAATTAAAAATAAATATACGCCCGCATCGTGCGGGAACTGGCCTATATGAAAATCCGCTTCGTCTCGGCGAGGATCGCGGGACGGGGAGAGGTGGTCGGCCGCGCAAAGTTGCACCTCTGTTACGAACGACCTTGCCAAGTGAGACGCGCAAGGCTACCAGTGCGCCTAGTCAGTGCACTCGCTTGAACCACCGAGATACACACTATAATAGCCACATCCCGTAGCAGGTTCAATGTATACAGGCACAGCCTCTTTCATCTGCAGTCCGCGTGACTCCTTCTTGTTTCGAACAACCCCCTCCCCCCCCATGCCCGCCCCGCACGACTTGCACATTACATAGTTTATACATCGATCCTGCCTATCTATATAGGGGGAGGGGGAAGGAGTAAACCCGGCGGCAAAGTGGTCCTTATATATATAACTCTGGCACAGTAGACAACGACCGATGCCAATCTCTCGTCGGGAGAGACTGCCGAGACTCAGCATCGGAAAATACCTCGCTCATTCGCCGAGCTTTGAAATTCCACTGTACAATTTAACTCGACCGATGGAATTTTCATTCCAATTAAAGCCCTCGCCCGAAGGAAAAATTCTACGTCATCTTTTTTTTTTTTTTTTTTTTTTTGTTTATCGGAATAATAGAATAATGATAATTTGTCAGTGAGAATTTTCTTCGGAAACATTTAAAGCGAATCAATTCGTCGTGAGAAACTCCCGAGAGGAAGCATTGGAAAATAACTGACTCATTCGCTGAGCTTTGAAATTCAACTGTGCAATTTGACTCGGGCGAAGGGATTTTTTTTATTTCAATTAAGGTTTTCGCCTGAGGGACAAATTTTACTTAATTTTTTTATTTTGTTTATTTAGGTTTTTTCGTTTATAAAAAAAATATACATATAATGATGACTTTCCGACAAAGTTTGCTGGAGAGAATTTTCTTCGAAAACATTTAACGCCAACGAATTCGTCGTAACGGATGACGGAATAACTGTGAAACGAAGAGATTATGTTTAACGCGTCTGAGGCTCGAACGTCGGCAATTAACGTTTAATATATGTTATCATGAGTCAAGAGACTTCGATAATTTCTCTTGCGATTACTAGTCTTTTTTTTTATGAATATTTTTTTTTTATTGACACAAGTGTGTCAACCACTGGCCAATCCGTACTCGGCGAAGGACGCGCTTACTTTTAATAACCGGAGGGTCTCGTGCGGTTGTTAACTCGACGGAGATCAATTGAATTACTGCCGTAAGCAGAAAAAATGCTTTAGAAAAAAAAAAAAGAAATAATTTTTTCTTTGATCTTAAGTTTTAAAAAGAATTGAAAAAAGAAACACGCTCGTTTTTAGATCGCCCCCAGTATCGATTACCGCTGTACCGATCGTTCCGCGAACGGAGCGTCTCGTGGACTAGTCGAAAAAACGTATCCCGGATCGAATTTCATGAGTTGCATCGTTAACGACGTATTTGTATTCGGGTGAGAACGCAACCGCGGACGTTCGATCGTGTGTTTACGTCGTGTGAATGAGGACTCGTCGAGTTAGGCCTGACGAGTGTAATTCGTACGGGGTATATCGGTAATACGGTGATTCCCCCGGTGGCCTGCTCCACTGGCTCACCAAATTCGATTTGAATCGATGACGCGAGCCGATTATTGTTGTTATAGCCGTCCCGGCAAACCCGAATATCCCAAGTTGAGCTCCGAGCTCGAAGAATTTAAAAGATATAATTTAAAAAAAAACATTTAGATCACCGTACAAATTAACTGCCAGTGTGAGTGTGAACTTTAGAATCTTAATTTCTTGGTGTTCATGGAATACAATCGATTTTTAGAAAAAAGTACTCTGGACACTCTTTTGATTATTAGAATTTTTTGCGTGCTTTTTTTTAAAGGGGCCTAAAGCTATTTTATCTGTAAGGAGATGTAAAAAGGCAACTGAATCGAGATAATGGAAATAAACAGTACTGTACATTGTACTGGGTTTTTTGCTGAAGGCTTAATGATTCCATGTAAATCGTTTTTTAAGATCAATAAAAGCCAAGGTTTTTCAAACAATGTTTATATCGTGGTGTCTATCTGTAGTTGTTGGAAGACTTTGAAAAGTTATTATTTACTTCGCTCTATTTTATTTTTTGTACGGACACGAATGATCTGCTCAAATGGCTCAAATGTATCTGAAATAAATGTTATTAATTCTCGTGTAAAGTTCAAAGATCATGCGCTCGGATGATTTGAAGAATCAATAAGAAGAATTCAATATGAAGAACATTAAAATCAGTAAAAGCCAAGTTATTCAAAAAAAAAATTATATTTTGATCTTCATCCGTAGTTACTCGATGACTTTGAAAAAATGATCGATAAATCACTTTTTTACTTTTATCTATGTTAATTTATTGAACTCACGCGAATGGTCTGCTCTACTCTGGCTCAAATTCAATGTATCTCAAAGAACTGTTATCGATTCTCGTACAAAGTTCGAAGACCACGAGCTCGCCACTGAAGAATCGATCGGTAACGCAAGAGAAAAGATTTCCGAACTCGGCCTCGGACGTGTGTCATTGGCAGTGAACCTGCTCGATCGCTGCTCGCTCGCCTCGACTCGAGAGTCGCTGAACCTGCGAACCTCACCGCCTTATGCAATTCCCCGACGCGGAGAGATTAAACGAGCGGCTCGTGCGAACACCGCCTTTCGAGCCTTGTTTATTACGAGAGGAGAGAGGACAAATAAAAATATATATGCTCTTACGCGTGGAAATGCGGACAAATGATCCTATTAAGATAACGCGCGCGCGGTACGACGGAAACCCTAGACTCGAACGTACGGCTCAACTATTGACACTTAAGGTAGTCCTGTCGCTTTTTTTCATTTCGCAGAAGTTCGAAAAAAAAATTAGATAAAATTGCAAACACTTCTCGATGGTGTAAAAAATTGAAAAAATGCAAGCACATTGAAGCTACTGTAAAGATTAATTTTACATAATGATAATTCCAAAATTTTATTAACAAATTGAAGAAAAAAGAAAAAATTGGTCAACAAATTTCCCAAAAATCCAACTTTTTCAAAATAAAAATGATTCGTTCATTTTTCTGAACAAGCATGCATTTTTTTCAGATTTTTAATTTTGCTTTGAATTTTTTTTTCTTTGCATGGACATTTTGCGTGTAAAATGTTTTCAGAAAAATGAACGAATCATTTTCGTAATAAAAAAAATTAGTTTACCGGGTAATTTGTTAAACAATTAATTTTTTAAATAATTTGTTAACAACAAATTATTCAGACATTTTGAACTTATTGTTATGCGAAATCAATCTTTTCATACCTTTAATATGCATGAATTTTTAAAGATTTTTATACCAATCAAGAAGTATTTGCAATTTTATCGCATTTTTCTCGAACTTATGCGAAATGAACACTAATCGACAGAGTTACCTTAAGTAGAGTCTCGGAGATCGAACAGACCGATGCCAGTATCGAGGAATTCTCACATTGGATCGTAGCCAACCAGGACAACATCGCATAACTATGCTTGACTGTCATTCATGGAATAAAAGCAAAATTGAACAAATCCGCGGAAAGTCCGACTGTGCATTCTGTGCGTAACAGGAAAATTGGCCCAAGTGATTTTTAAAAAATCTTTCAAACGTTCGTCGAATGCGTTCGCATAACACCGTGACCGCACGGTGTTATTGATTGTGTTGTATGAAACCAATGGTTAACGCTTTTTTTTTTTAATCGTCAACACGGAAGGCTGGGTGTATATAATTTATTGCATTAACAACAAGCAGCTCTTGGAAACTATATATATATATATCAGAATCTCACACGCAGAGAAAAGTTTTGGTCAGTACAGCATAGCACACGCTGTCGTAGCAAATATCGTATGTCAGCATAGTGACAGCAAAAGTATTTGCTGTGGTAACAAAAAATATTCGTTACCGCCGGATTTGCTAGGATAGCAAATGTCATTTGCTGGATTTGCTAGGCCGGATTTGCTAGGATAGCAAATGTCATTTGCTGCTGCAGCAGCAGCAGCATAGTTGTTACTGCTGAGTGATTTGGTATTGCTCGCGTTTATACTTTCTCAATCAAATGACTTTTTGATATTAAACGACAAACTAATAATCCATACATTGGTAACAGACATAAAAAAATTAAAATATTCATAACAAAAAAGAAAAATATATGAGAGCGTATACTCGAAATACCTGCAGCAGCGAGAAAGAACAGCCTGAAATGAAATTGCCTACCTAATCGTTGATGCCTACCTGTAAACCTAACACGCTACCAACTACGCTATTTTTAACTTGCAATTTCTTTTTATTCAAATGCTCTATAAGCTCCATCGAACATTATAGATGAGACATT
Source organism: Amblyjoppa fuscipennis (assembly GCA_963575735.1). Classification (NCBI taxonomy): domain Eukaryota; kingdom Metazoa; phylum Arthropoda; class Insecta; order Hymenoptera; family Ichneumonidae; genus Amblyjoppa; species Amblyjoppa fuscipennis. The sequence continues at coordinate 15,869,878 of OY754495.1, read as the reverse complement.
ACCTGTGAGATTTAAGTAATCGCTGAGGATGCATCAAATATACCTTCCTAACAAAAAATTAAATTTGATATTGAAGCTAAACTGAAACTCGCTTCTTTTGTTTCTTGGTGTTTTTTATGGGGCGCATCCCCGACCACTCGACGAATCATGGTCAGCCCCCGCGTCTTCTAACGTATTGCCTTTTTTTATTCCATTGCACATCGGAATATCTTACTTCCCACAATACTTCCTAATTATTTAAGCTTTGTAGTATAATAATTGTATACACTTGCTTGGCGACTGCTTGGCAAAAACTAAACAGGTGACCCGATCAAATAATTAACCACACCAGCAAACGATTTGCTACACCAGAAAATCGTTTGCAGCAACAGCAAATCCTTTGCGATACCAGCAAATCGTTTGCAGCAACAGCAAATCTTCCGTGACATATAAAAATTTGTTCCCATTGCAAATTATTTTTGCTGGGAGGACAATACGTTTGCTGGAAATACAAAATTTTTTTGCTGTTACAACAAAAGGAACTTAGCAAGCGCACTTTTGCTGTCATGAGCAAAAAAAATGTTTCTCCGTGATGCGATCCTGATTATAGGATTGGCGTGTTCTTTAATATGTTTCATAAGCGAATTAATGATTTTTAGGCTAAAGTTGGAAATTGCGAAAATACGGGAACGCGCCCGCGTTCGATTGGCTTGGGCGCTTACAAAAAAAAAAAAAAATTGTTTTTCGTCATTAAATATTCGATTCAATGCACGACGTTTATTTTCAAGACGTCGTTAAACTTGACACCTTCTTATCGAGGATTCAACGCGTCTCTAGCGAGCGATAACAGCGCATTCGCTCTCTAAAATACGTTACGGTTTTTCAAATCTAATAGCACTGGAACTTGTATAATAAACAAAGTTGTTCTATCAATTATATTGCCCTGATCCGCTATCGACACCGTTATCTTTCGCCTACGAGTTTCCCTTCTCAAAGCGATATGCTTTCCTCATCTCCCATTCGGAACACAAACTGCAATATATATATTTTTTACACACGTACTTACGACTTGCTGCGCTAAAGTAATAATAATACATTTAATAAGTAAAATAATTATTCAATATTACTGTTACAATATTATCTAATCGTATTATTATCATAGCCTCTGAGTCAGTCGACCAATTTAAGAACACGCTCTACCTGCGCATGTTCCCATGAAATATAATTCAGTTACTAAGCCGCAGATTTTATAAATCTTACACTTCCTTTTCTGTAAGTTTTAATGACAATTATGAAAATAATGATTATTATTTTAAGTAATTAGCCGATCTCTCGCACAACGCGCAGTTCACAAAGTCCCAAGCGATAAAATATTTCCAAGCCCAAAAAAAAAAAAAAAAAAGATAAAATATTTAACCATTTATTTTTGTTTTATTTCAACAGCGCAAGATAAACCGACCGAGCAATGTGGCTGAGCAATTGTCAGACGTGGAGCCTCCTCGCGGCCTTGTCTTTGGCGACGATCGTCGAGAGTGGTGAGTTTCACCCGGTCGTCGAGGATCGGTAACAAAAATTTGTTTGTCATCCCGGTGCGCTGAGCGAGCCACTTTAAGGTAGCTATTGTCGCTTCGCGCTCATTTCGCATGAGTTCGAGAAAAATAAGAGAAAATTGCATGTACTTCTCGATGGTATGAAATTCTGCAAAAAATTCATGAATACCAAAGGTACTGAAAATATTAATCGTGCATAATAATAATTCCAAAATATTATTAAAAAATGAATCAAAAAATTAATTGTTCAACAAATTATCCGGCAACATAACTTTTTTTTTTTATGAAAATGATTCGTTAATTTTTCTGAATACGTATGAATTTTTTCAGATTTTTCAGTCAACTTTGATTTTTTTTTTATATGGGAAAAATGTGTGAAAAAACAAAAAAATCAAAGTTGACTGAAAAATCTGAAAAAAATTCATGCGTATTCAGAAAAAATTAACGAATCATTTTCATTAAAGAAAATAGTTGGTTTGCCCGATAATTTGTTATACAATTAATTTTTTGATTAATTTGTTTAATAACGTTTTGAAATTATTATTATGCGAAATTAATTCTTTCAGTACCTTTAATGTGTTAATTTTTTCAGATTTTTATACCGTTGAGAAGTATACTTCCAATTTTCTCTAATTTTTCTCAAAATTATGCGAAATGAGCGCGAAACGACATAGCTCCCTTAATCAGAGAGAGATCCGAGAAAGGGATACTCGACCGAGGAAGGGGGGAAAGGGCGGGGGGGGGGAGTTTATTCGTCGAGGAGGGACAAGAGCCGGGTGGAACATTTTACGCGAGATCGGTACCAATTACGGAATGCGCCAAGGGCTGTAGGTATGTTACGTGCGACGGTTACGAAGCGTGCAAGAGCCCCGCGGAGCGCGGTCGAGCCATCAATCGATACTCTCGCTGCCCCATCGTCGAGCCGCGCCGAGCGGATCCTATTTTTGCGGACGATCCACGCGGGGCGTCACGAGGGATAAAGAGAAAAAGAGATCTCTCGCGTGAGCTTCGCGATCCTCTCTCCTACCCGAGAGAGAGGATCGAGAGCGCATACGCCGGGCTGCGTACACACTCTCGATGTCTTCTTGCGGGGAATCGCTCTTTTCGCTCGGCAAAGAACGAACGTTGTTGTCGTCAAACAGGTTCCCGTCGACGCGGAGCCCGGCTGCCGGCATCGAAACGAGGGACGATCCGCCGGGAGGCTCCTCGCTCGCCTATGCGAAAGTACGCCGGAAAATCGGAGCGGATAGAGAGGAGCGGGCAAAATGGACCACCGGAAGGAGAAGGGCCGTTTGCAACGTATTTTTTTTGTTTTTTTTTTCGTCCAAGAATCTCGGCATATCAGCGATGCTTGAACGAGAGTCGACTGCGCAATAAAAATTGAATTTTATATGTAAAGAAACTTTTTTCAGAAGACCACAATTATTTTGTCATTAATTTTATGAAAAAAAAATATTTGGAATTAGCGACATTTTGGGAAAGGGAGACTTTTTTTTGGTATAAAATTAAGAAGAAATTAATCGTGGAGGTTTGTGAATAAGAAACTTTGGTACCTATTTTAGTGCGCAACTCGTGTGGAACACTGCAGGGAAGAGAGCGGGGCGAGATGGAACTGTTCGTTTCCTAGTTGGTCCACTTTGCCCCGTTCATCATTATGCGATGAATTAAATTTCATTCGCGTAAAAAATCCCGATAGTCAATAATTTTACTTAATTTTTTTTGTTCAGGTTTCTACGATCAGGAACCGATGCATCATCGTGGAAGACAAGCCAACGAGAATTTCGAATGCCGTGAGGAGGGCTACCACGCGGATCCTCAGGACTGCACGATATATTACAGATGCGTTGATTTCGGAAACGGCGGACCGCTTACCAAGTTCAAGTTCGAGTGTGGTCCGGGGACGGTTTTCTCGAAGGGGCGAGGAGACATTTGTACCCATCCGAACGAAAGCGGGAGAACGGAATGCGGCGGGATGGACGGGATCGACGAGACAAACGACGTCGACTCGAATAATAATCCGGAAAAGGAAGAACCGGTGAAGGAGCGACCGGAATCGCGACCGCCGAGCGGGCCGTCTTACGTGCCACCATCCGATGCGTCGCATGGATCAACGAACGGGCCTTCCTACGCACCGACGAGCGGGCCTTCCACGTACGTGCCACCGTCGTCGAGAGGAACGACTGAGCCGGAGCAGAGCTGGTCCACCCCGCAGGGAAGCAGCGCCGGTACGACGGGAGGCTGGCCAACGAGTACCGAGAGCAGCAACGAAATACCAACGGACTCGGCGGGCGGAGGTCCTCAGTGCCGAGCCGAGGGTTTCATGGCGGATCCCGAGGATTGCAGCAAGTTCTACCGGTGCGTCGGCGAGGGAGGCTCCTACAGGAGATACGACTTCAACTGCGGCGATGGAACGGTCTGGGACCCACAGTTGGAGGCCTGCAACCACCAATGGGCGGTGAAAAGAACGGACTGCAAAGTCTCCACGGGCTCTTCCGGTTCTTCTCAGGAGAACGATGTTAACAACGGGTCGGGTGAACCGAGCGATGGTTCGTCACGGCCCGAGCACCATCCGCCTCCGGTGACCGCCCAGCCACCATGTCGCACGGAGCTTCCTCCTTTGGCCGGAGGACAGGAAGGACATCCTGGGGCGAGTGCGCCGGGGCAGAAACCTCCGGGTGGATCGCCTTCGCAACCTCAGCGACCTGGAGGCTATCCTCCACCGGTGTCGAAACCAAATCCGCCGGGAGAATCGTCTTCCAACCCTCAGCAACCTGGAGGCTATCCTCCAGCATCGGAAAAACCAAGTTCACCCGGACAATCGCCCTCCAACCCTCAGCAACCTGGAGGCTATCCTCCAGCAACGGGAGAACCAAATCCGTCCGAAGAATTGCCTTCTCAACCTCAGGAACCCGGAAGCTCCGAGCCCGGCGACAGCAACGAAATTCCTTCGCAACCAGACGCATCGAACAAACCATCTTCAGGACCAGAATCAGGTTCCCAGCCCGAGACCTCGTCACCTCCGACTGAGCCCCTCTCACCCGGAGCGACGTGTACGTCGGAAGGATTCTTCGGCGACGCCGAGGACTGCCGGAAGTTCTACCGATGCGTTGCTTCCGGTTCCTCTTTCACCAAGTATGAGTTCGAATGCGGCGAGGGCACTGTATGGGACGACAGTATCTCGAGCTGTAATCACGCGTTTGCCGTGCCGAAGTGCAATGGACGTACCGAGGAACCGAGCGGTTCTGGAACAGCTCAACAATCTCAGCAACCTCAGCAACCTCAGCAACCTCAGCAACCTCAGCAACCTCAGCAACCTCAGCAACCTCAGCAACCTCAGCAACCTCAGCAACCTCAGCAGCCTCAGCAGCCTCAACAGCCTCAACAACCTCAACAACCTCAACAGCCTCAACAACCTCAACAACCTCAACAACCTCAACAACCCCAACAACCACAACAACCACAACAACCTCAAAAACCAGAACAACCACAACAGCCCGAACAGCCAGAACAGCCTGGACAGCCAGAACAGTCTGGACAGCCAGAACAGCCAGAACAGCCAGAACAGCCTGAACAGGCTCAAGGCGAGAACCAAATGACTTCGAGCCCGATTTCCCCAGGAGATTCGTCAACTGAAAGTCAACAGCCCGATACTGAAAACGAAGTAACAGCTGGCACGAGTTCCCCGGGAGAGTCAACTTCCGGTTCGTCGGAAGTAACGGAAGATTCTTCCCAAGTTAATTCTCCGACATCGATGAGACCACCTCCCCCAGTCTCCCGACCGGAATCGACTTCTGGACAGCCCCCGATGACCGGTGGACCTTCCAGCAGCGGCGACTGCGAGACGGAGGGTTTCTTCCGTGATCCGAAAAATTGCAAGAAATTCTACCGCTGCGTCGACGATGATGGAAAACTGACGAGGTACGATTTCGAGTGCGGCGAGGGAACGGTCTGGGACGAGAAGATACAGACTTGCAATTACGCTTACGCGGTTCCCGGATGCGACGGCGAGGCGGCCTCGAGTCCGTCGCAGGGAGAATCGCCGACTGGAAAACCACCGGCGAGCGGGGGGGAGCAGGGAGAGACGAGCCCCGAGGAATCGACTTCCTCGAGCCCAGCGCCAGCAGCGGGGTCCGGCACTTATCTTCCCCCGACTTCGGAGACTTCGAGCGAAGGTAACGAGGCTCCAACATCCACGGAGAGTTCCTCGACGTCCGAGGAAGCCGCGCAAGAATCCACGACCACGCAGGCTTCAACGACGAGTCAAAGCTCGGAGAGTTCCGAAGCTACCACAGTCGCGGGAGTAAACGAAGTCTCCGGCGAATCAATTCCACCGACCGGAAGTAGCTCGGAATCGACTCCAGCAGCAGGAGGAAACGAGCCCGAACAAGGCGGCAATCAGCCGACCGGAAGTAGCTCGGAACCGACTCCAGCATCGGGAGAAACCCCGACCGAATCTGGCGAGACAAACAAACCAGGACCGACTGGCACTCAGCCGACCGGAAGTGGTCCAGAACCGACCCCAGCATCGGGAGAAACCCCGCCCGAATCTGGCGAAACGAACAAACCCCAACAGATCAGCAACCGGCCAACCGGAAGTAGCTCCGCCTGCGCGGACGAAGGATTCTTCGCCAACGAGAGCGACTGCAAGAAATTCTACCGCTGCGTCGGTGACGATCTGACCGGTTACCGGAAGTACGAATTCTCTTGCGCGCCTGGCACGGCCTGGGACCAAGGGCTCCTAACTTGCAACCACATAGACCAAGTGCCTTCGTGCATGCCTGGTACCTCCGGTAGCGGCCCGAACGCCCCATCGGAGAGTACCGAGAGACCTGCGGAGATGACGATGCCCGATTCAACAAGCGAGACTTCCGAATCTTCCTCGTCCTCTTCGTCCAGCAGCGAATCCTCCTCCAGCAACGAGAGCGATAACCGACCGTGCGACAAGCCGACGCTAATCAGCAACAAGGGTATTGTGTGCAAGCAGGCCGGTTACTTCCCTCATCCGACCCGCTGCGACAAATTCTATCGATGCGTGGGAAGCGGTACTAGATTTGGACTCTACCACTTCAATTGCCCGCCCACTACGATCTTCGATCCCCGCATCAATGCCTGCAACTATCCGCGGTCGGTTTATCCGCCGAGGGATTGTCAGACAGACGGAAGTGTTTCGAAGCCAACTCCGGCTCCAACGCCCGCGCCTGCTCCAACGCCAGCGCCTGCTCCAACGACCACGGAGTCCGTTACCACCGTCGGTAACGGCGAACAAACCACTTCCGGTCACTCGTTCGGATCGGTACAGACGACCTCGACTGAGGCTACAACGCCCGAAATGTCGACCGTGACTTCCGGTGAGACTTCCACGCAGTCCACCGAAGAGCCTCAGAGCACCACCGGCCAGGAGGAACAATCAACGACGACGGAGACGGCGACCAGCACGGAGACTCAGGAAACCACGACGACCCAGGAGCAGAGCTCGACGGCGACCGAACAGGGAAGCACGGAGAGTTCTACGGAGAATTCTACGGAGAATTCTACGGAGAGTTCTACGGAGAGTTCTACGGAGAGTTCTACGGAGAGTTCTACGGAGAGTTCTACGGAGAGTTCTACGGATGTTTCCACGGAGGCATCGACCGAGGCCTCCACGGAGACAACGACGACGAACGCACCCGAGGAAAGCAGCGAATCCTCGCCATCAGTGGAGACAACGGAAGCAACGGAGGTAACGACGCCGGCGGCCGGACCGGACACAACGGAGTCAACAACTGCGGCTGCCGGATCGGAAACCCTACCGTCGGGCGCGACTCCTTGCCCCATAGGAAATCTCACCGGCGAGCAGATTGTGCTCGTGTGCCCTACCGGCTTCAAACGACATCCAAAGTACTGCAATCTGTTCTACCAGTGCATAACCGAGACGAACATGCAGGTGAAGATATTGACATTCGCCTGTCCGGAGAAAACGATATTCGACGAGGCGAAGATACAATGCCTGCCGGAGAGCGACAGCAGCAAGCCGTGCATGGGCGTCACAGCCGGCGCCAGATTCTACAGGAGGGTCGAGGCAAATTCAGTGTCATTGGTAAACAAAATCTCTATAATATATATATATACATATTATAACAGGACGCCTTGCCCCCAGGTAGGGTTCTTCCGCTTACCGCGAGATGGCGAGTCGACGGAGCGCTTCGCGCAAGCGAAGTGGTCCCCGGCCGCTATAAAGGCTCTACCTATCCTATCCTTAGGGTCCTTTCCTATTCCACAGAAAAATTGACCACACCTCCTCGAGATAACCCCAGAATGGGTCTTCGTTGTAATTTTATTAACTCCTAGATTGCGTAAGCAACGTGTCTCTGAGCACAGTAGGTTCACAGTCGGAGAATATTCGGTCTTGATCGTCGGTTCGACCTTCGATCCCCGAATCGCAAGCCTGAAGAACTTCTTTGAATTTCCTAGTTCCCTTCCGTCATATGCGCGAGCGGCTAACTAACGGACAAATGCGTTACAGAGGAGTCAGAAACCCAGTTGCATCATTGAATCGAGCCTGAAATCCCGCTTTCCACACCTTGTCCAGCCGGTCCAGTACCGAACTCTATACCTTCCACTCGGAAGAAGACGATCCAAAAAGTCATGAGTTCGATAACCCGCTGCTCGGGAATATCGGAACGTTTCAATATACAGACAATTCAAATTATTAAATAATTTGACTACGAGTAATTATTTGACTGTGAAGACTCTTTGTTTGGGAGGAGAATATAATAACCCAATATCGTCTCTTGTTCGCAGATGAAAATTGATCAGACGGAGACCCTGTGTCCCGGTGTCGGGCATTATCACTACCAGAATGGTTGTAGCAACGTTTTCTACAAGTGCAAGCGAGACTCGAGGGACGCTCTTCAAGGCTATCTGTACAAGTGTCCGGAGAACTTTGTGTACTGGTCGGTGTCAAGACGGTGCGAGCGCGCTGCCCGGCTGCCGATGTGCTCCAACATGTCGCGCCAGAACGACAACGACACGTGGAACAGCAGATGGCAATTGCCGATCGAGGATCACAATCTCTCGGCGAGAATGCTGCGTTATCGCTAGTCGGTAAAGAGGCGCGTGCTACGCGACATTGCCAGGATTGTCCACGTACCGGATAATTTCGAAGTTCGACGGGGAATCTCCGTACGATTTTTACCGCGAGTCGTCTATTAACTTTTCGGTATAGATGTGAGCGACTGGCGGATTAAAATCGTACGCGACGTTCGGGGGTTTATTGGGTGGTGGGGGGGCACCGAAAATGCGCATTTCTTGTTTTTTTTTTGTCTTTTTTTTTCAAATTTTTCCTCGATATAAGGAATACTCCACGCGGTAGCTTCAAATTATTATCGCGTGAATGCGGCGTTCGCACTCGGCGAACCAGCGACTTCCGAATCGAAAATCATCTTCATTTTAATCATACGGTTAATTGTAGAATTTGTAAATATTTGAATATTCTCGATTCATCGTAGGTTAAACGGCCCAGTTTCTCAGCTCGATTCTCTTCAAATTCTAACAAATATATTTTACGAGCGTCAAACGCGTGTTTCCATCGCCGAGCACTCGTTTGGTTGCAGCGCAATCTCGGTAGCTCGGAAACTGGGTCATTCGCTTTATAATTGTAATTAGATAACTTAAGATTAACTTGGTATAACAAAGACGTATATAGCGAAGCACACAAGAACAACTGTGGGATGTCGGCGATATTGTTAACAAAAAAAAAAAAAAAAATGATATACGTTATTGTAATTCCCACCCACGTAGCAAAAAAGACATCTGGTATGAAAAAGTTATCTAAATGAGTTACATATGTCCGTCCGGATGGTAACTCTAGGCTACTCTACGTCCAAAAGTAGACTTTTTGGATGGGTTGTAACATTCGGATAGCGTCGAGACGGACATATGGAACATATGTAACATTGAGATTATTTTTTTGATAACAGTTGTTTGTGCTACCTGGGCATAGACGCATGAATCACTAACGTTCTTCCGTTCGCGCGCGCGCGTCTTACGAACGCGTCTACACACGCTTAAAACAATCATTATATCCGTCTACATTAATTATCGTCTATGATCTCCGTTGCGTTAAATGATGTTGCTACGAATAAATAAAAACAATCAAGAATATTCTCTCACCTGTATTCCACCGTCGCCGAGAATGAGTAAGCTGCATAACCGTCGTTATCGACACTCCATCGAAGACCCAATAACCCGCAATCTTTGTACCGGAAAGCGGATAAACGTACAATAGCTATTTGACGATAATCGTCCGTTTCCATCTCTCCACGCTTGGCCGTACGAAACAACGAGCAGCTTGGCTCTTTGTGTCCTAAGGAATGAATAATCCTTCTCTATGAGTAACGATAATAAATCTCGATCGGGTAAACTGCCAAATAAGCGTTGCAGGAAATGTTCAACGTGAGTGAACGTTGGGCACTTCGTGGCGCGATGATGAATTTAATGACCAAACCTTTGAAAATTACGCGATCCTCGACGTTCCGCGCTGAGTTACACGGAACTCACTTTTTTTTTTCTACGTCTCCAGACGACAATTTTAATAATAATTATCGTCACAAGTGTTCCTGTAAATGTAAAATTCTTGACGACAAGACACATTATCGTCTGACGATTTTCTACACACTAACACTTTCCGCGGAAGAGCCGTTAGAGTTTGAATAACAACCGAGCTTCCAGTGTCGCCCGCTTGGATTTCCGGTGGCAGCAGCTGCGGCGTTATGCACAGTTCGAAACAAAACAGCTGCGGCGTAAGCGTGTGAGAGAACCTTAAGATCCCTGCACCACGGCTAGCAGTCGTCTGTAGGAGAACGAAGAGAAGAAAAAAAAATGCGTTGCGACGTCAAACTGCGTGCATTGTAAAGTGTTTGTACTATGAGCAGGAGAACAACGCGAAGCAGTGCTCGAGTGTTCGCCCGAGGACAGACACGCGTTAATTTTTGACACGACGAGAACAACAAAAAATTAGCCTCAATCTCGGTGCTTGTGCATCTCTCTCGAATATTCTCGAGGCATAATCGCACTGCACCCTCCACCGTAAACTAGCTTGCATTGTGCTGTCACGAAGACTGATCGTCGTTTTTATTTGCAAAGAACGGACGAATTTTTAATCGAACGCCAGACAAATAAAAAATGTTGCTCATCATCGACTTGCCCGATGTCGTGCTCGAGACAATTCTCTTCAATCTTTCGTACGACGAGATTGCTAAAAACAGACTGGTGAGTGTCAATCGGTCGTTTAGTTTTGTCGATTATTAAACACTGGCTCGCCGCACGCATTCTCTGCCTACGCGCTCAACACAGTCCTTGAAAAAACACAATCATATTTCCGACGATTAATCGTCAGGAAATCGAAGTATTCGAATCGTCTTTACCTACCGAGTAGACTCGAAACTTTTTTTTTTCACCTATTATATGTTTCTCGCGTTTCTGTACATGCTTTTGAATTGTACGTGTTTGTACATCTTTGTACCGAGTTGAAAGAGACAAAATTTATGTATACATAAATTCATGTATGTTTGCCAGGTGTGCAAGCACTTCAATCAAACGTGCCAAAAATTGCTGAACAGAGGTTTCAGCCTGATAGAAAAGTATCACGCGCTATGCCTACGCTCGGTGAAGACTCAGCTGCCCCGGAGGGAGTCCGAAAGAAGAAATCATCCTCTGGCTCGCCACTGCGACGCTCTTACAGCAATAGAAACTAGAATCTCCATGCTGTCGATGACCTTCATAAAATACATAAAAATGCAGCTCTGTTGCTTTATACCGGGAAAGGTAAGTCTGGCAGAAATTTGCAAAGAGGAATATATCTGTACGCTAGAGAAAAGAGTATGGAAAAATGTCGCATGTTTGGTGTACCAATTTGGATATATACCAAATATGCATATTGCAAAATTTTATGAATAACATAGCAAATAATGTTTTTAGGCATAAACTGCTATCTTAAATTTGATGTACAATTGTCATGAAAAATTGGCCTTGAAGAGTGAACTTAAAGTAAATTATTAAAGAAGTAAAGTGTTTCTAAAGTTTTCAATATGTATGCTAATTTTTTATAACGATTGGTCGTTATGTTTAACATACCAGTTCGTGCATAAAAACTTGCGGTACCAGTAAATTAAATTTCATACGAACTTTTTTTTAGCATTGTACCAAATTTGTGCGTGAAAGGTGCTTTTGGAATGAAACGTTTTTAACTGTCCTTGTCGATTTTAGGTGATAGACGAGATATTCCGCGTGTTGAGGCTGATACAGGACTCGAAGACACCGCCGAGGACGCACGAGATACTTCAGGAGCTTCGTGACATCAGCAGCATGGCAATGGAGCATTTCGACGAGAAGATCCTGCCGGCGTTGAAGCACAACATTTGCACGTCGGCGGTGAGCAGCGGCGGGTCTTACGACCTGACCGGCGGCAGTCTGATGATACCTCATCACTCGTCGAGCTCGGGTTCGAGCACCTTCATAGTCTCCCACAGCGTAACCGCGGAGAGATGGAACAAGGCGTTCAAGAAGATCTACAGTAGAACGAAGAAGAACAAACTTTCGTTCATGTCGATGAAGAGCCGGATGAGCAAGATGCGCCTGCGCATGAAGAGGCAGGGATTTCACATACGAGCCCAGAGCATAAAGCTTCAGCAGCAGGCGAAGAAGATCCAGGAACAGGACACCCAGCTCGCCGAGATGAAGAGACACCTCGAGGACTGGGAGCAGAAGATGGGCGACCTTACCGCTGAGCTGAGCCGCGCCCGCGAGGAGACCCAGCAGACCGAGACGATAGACGGCTGCAAGAGAAAGCACATAGATGTGATAAATCCACGCGAGAGCGATCCCGTGCCGTCGAAGGAGCTGCAGGCCAAAAAACGAAAGCTCATCGTCGAGAGAAAATCCTCGAGCGACGCGAAAGACATGAAGTTCAAAAAATTCATGTCCGATCTGCTCTGCACGAACTCGTCGGACGAATGCTCACCGATGTCGCACTAATACACGTCGCACGAGAGCTCAGATTTCTCCATCGCGCTTTTATTATTATATCGCCGTCGGCCTTTCCACTTTGTCTCTCGTCTCATCCTCAAGAAATCGGAGCGCGGCTCATAACCTCGTCACGATAACACAATCTCTACTCTATTTGATAAAACGCTGTGTTAATTTTACCCGCAAAACTTTCGAGCTCAAACGCCTTTTTGCATGAATGCCCTTCCCTCATGTCGCGGAAGTTTGATACATCGATTTTTTGTGTTTTTTTTTTGTTTTAACTAATGTGCCGCCCGACTCACGGTTTTGTAATTAAAATGTATATCGTCCTACGCGAATCTCTGTCACTGCCGATGTATCAAAAATTACATTGTCGGAATACTATTTTTCACTTTTAAAACGAATTGATATTCTCTTTTTTTGGCAACAAGTGGCTTCGTCTCTTGTCTGTTTTGGAAAAAAGAAACAAACAAAAAACGTTTCGTACAATCAGTAGAATCACCTGATGTTCGTTCGCGAGACAGGACGCCGTTTTACTTTATCACCTTATTTTATTATTTCACGCTCGTCGGTGCCGATCGAGATTAAAACTAGTAGAGGAAAGTATCCATATAGAGATATTATGCACTGTAAATCGTAGTTAACATCGAACGATACTCATAATCCTAATTTAATTTAAAAAAAGGGACATAAATAGAATAAGATCGCCAACCGAGGGAAACGATTAAAATAACGCTGTGTGGCGATATTTATTACCTTAGTATTTATGGACAATAAACGAAATTGTTGATGAGAATACAATGAGAGTTTCTCAATCGATTGACAGCCCAGAGAGCAATTCGTCTTCCCCGAAAAGTTCGCTCTCGTTTTCCTCGTCGTCGTCCCGGCGATGCTCGTCCAACGTTTGCGAAGATTCGTCCGGAATTTTTTCCTCCGACGATATTTTTTCCATCTCATTATATATCGCGCTATGAGCATCGCGAAGATATCGCTGTTGCTTCTGTCGAATTTTTTTTCTAACAATCTGTTTGTCGACTTCAGGCAGAAGAAAGTTCTCCACCATATCGGCGACCATTTCTTCGTCGCGGCTCGTTGAGTCGCTGAAAAAGAAAATTCATTTGTAGATTCAGGACATCTTGAGCCGATAAACAGCTAACGATTCTCCGATAAGGTGGTTCGTTTTTTGAAAAGTTAGTACACGATTCACGTGATTGTACCGCAAGGACTATTTAACAGACTATCCTGACGTACTCATTATTCACTGATTTGTAAATCGATTCGTCGATTTTATCGGCGAGCTCGACGACGTATTTCTTGGCTTGTTCCTCGGACACCCAGTCGATACCCTCCTTGATTACATCCTCGAGATAAGCCTCCACCGTGTCCTGATTGACTTTCACCACCTGCCTGAACATTTCGTCTAATTCACGGCGACGATTGCGCTCCAGCTGTCGTCTACCGGACTCCTCGGCCTCTCGTCTGTTCCGCTCTCTCTCGGCGAGCAACACCAGAGCGTGTGCTCTTCGTTCTTCCCGCAGTCTTGCGTCTTCCTGCGAATCATATTTTGCGTGCATCGTTCTTCGCGGGCGAGAAGCACCGAGATTAATTATCTAAAGAAAAAATTGCGACCGCTAACTTTACTGAGAATATCCAACATCCCAGCAACGGTGGCTCCCTCCAGAGAGTCGAGAATCTCGCCGAGACGATTCTCTTTAAGGTACTTCTCGTTCTGCTCTCGATACACTGCGAGCATCGTATTTCTTTCGTCCCTCGGCGACTGTCCCGCGGAGTCCTCGAGGGTGTGCGTCGAGCGAAGTTCCTCTATCAGCTCCCTGCATCTGTCTCGTCCCTCGAACATCTGAAAAGTAATCGTGTCTCAGTCAAGAGTTCATCGCGAATTACCGTCGTCGAAATTTATTAGTCGTTCAACGAACCATGCACTGGACCGCTCTGCCCCTCGTTATCTTCTGAACCAACAACGAACAACCGTCCAGATAATTGTCCCCGTGATCGGTTCGACTCTTCATAGGAGTCACCGGTAGCGGCGGTACTTTGAATTTTCGTTTCAACAAGCTCGGTCTTCCCTCGCTCTCGTTGCTCCTAATGTTCAATCTTATCGCTTTCAGATCGGAGTGAAGTTTTCTCAATTTTTCGTCGCTCCATCTCGTCTGCCGTGCGCAGAGGTCTTCCGGTCCTGGCAGCGGTCTTGCTTCCTGCAATTGCTGGTCGGTGGGCAACCACTTTCTCACATCATCCGGTGGCATGGCTTCTGCAATATTTGTATAATTATGATTATAATTACAGTAAAAAATTATACTTATGATTAAAATGACAGTAAAAAATTATACTTATGATTATAATTACAGTAAAAAATTATAATTATAATTTTTACCGTCTATATAAGTTTCCCGAAGCAACGCCTTGTTCAAAGTTTCGTGCCGTCCTAGTGATCTATCACCGAATCGTATCTCCGGTGCATATATTAGCGAAGTTTTGTCGGCGTATCGTGTGATGATATCGGGTCGTAATTTTTTGCAAGACGCTACATTCGAAGCCCGATGCTTTCGACGCAATTTTCTCAACTCTCTCTGAAACTTTCCTCGGATATCGTTGATTTGCTTGTCTTTCCGTTGTCCCAAACGCCTGGCCAGTCTCTCCATTTGCTCGTTGGCTTTCCGTTCCTTCACTTTTTTTCTTTCCAGCGTCATCGATTCCATTAACTCCATACGCGTGTCCATCATGAATTGTATCTCCTGGAGGAAAAAAATGCATTCACATTGATTAATGATCTTATATATATTTTGAAAAATTGCCGATTTGTATGTTGGTTCGGATGTTTGTTCACCGCCTCTCCCCTTCTGACGCTGGTTTTCATAGCATAAAGAATGCTATAAAAGCCGAAATTCCGAAATTACAACATATAAAATAGAATTTCGGAATTTTGACCTCCATTCTATACGCTATAAAAGCTGAAATTCCGAAATTCTAGCAAATAAAATAAAATGTTCGAATTTCGGAATCCATTTAAAAAATAATGAAATCGGAGCAATGTCTCCACTCACAGCCTCGCGGAAAGCCCACTCGTTTGCCTCGATCGCCTCCGTGATGGCCGTGCGAATTTTAATGTTTAACGGCGTATCCATCGGCGGCAGTGCGTCCATCCACGCTTTTTTCATCCTCATCCGCTTGATTACCTCGACCTCGTGCATACCAGCCGGTAAACCGTCGCCCCACGTTATCTTGGCGAGGCTGAGTACCTCCGGATTTTCACCTGATTCGCCGACATCGAAGCTTGATGAAACGGTCAGTTGTTGAGTCGTACATTACTTTTTATTTTTACTAAGCGATTCTTACTCGTTCCCGGCTGCAATCTGTACGGCGCCTCCCAGGGTGACGTTTGAGTCTCGCTCTCGCGATAGATCGTCTGAGTTCCCTTGTTCGCACTCGTCCCTTCTCCGTCTTCACGATTTTTTTTCGCCCTCGCATCGTCGACGTCGCCTCCTGCTCCGCTACACGTTAATAATCCATAGCACCTGAAAATTGTCATTATTTTATTATTTCACTTATTCCATTTTATGTCGGCACACGATTTATAAAATAATATATCTACACTGAAAAAAAAATTCGTATGATATCTAATGTACCGGTCTGGAAGTTTTTATGCAAAAACTGGTATATAAAATTTCATGTATAATTGCGACGAAAAATGAATGTTTGGTGAATTAAAAACATTAGGAATACTTTACTTTTTAACAAGTTACTTTAATTTTTCTAATTTACTTTAATTTCATGAAAATGAAAAAGTATATTAATTTTTCACTAAAATTTTATATTAAATTTAATATACCAGTTCTTGCATGAAAATTCCAGTCAGGTACATTGAATACACCATTTTTTAAAATAATGTTTTCTTGCCTCGCTTTTTTTCCATGGTCCGGTCGTCCGTTCGCTCGAACATTGATCGATCCACCGTCGAACACTTTTGTCACGATTGAGATGGGAGCTGACTTTGCTTCGTTTCTCGCCATCCTCGTTGGCTGCGAATTTTATCCTGCCTCTCCACGACACATTCGCCGCTGCAACGGAGCGTGAAGCTGGTCGCCAACTAACAGGCTTTTGTTTTTCGCTGACAAGCCGGAGAAGGAACAATTGATCGATCAAACACGCGTTGCTACAGTCAAGATATCGCCGAAAGCACGCGAGGCAGTAAAACCATTTCGTTGATTCAGTTTTACAATTTATTCTACACTCTTCACAGGAACTTGCGGACAGAAAATCAATTCGAGACACCCATTTAATTTCGCTCATTTAATACCTCAGGCTTCAGCCTGTACGGAACTTTGAATTAAAAATCTATTTATCACGGCGCGTCTACTGCGCGCTCGTTTATCACATCGTAATATAAAGTTTATCTATTTTTTCGAGTATACCATATCGAATCGAACGACGAACATTTAGAAATGACCCGTTGATTGTTCGCGAGCTAGAATTTATCATATAAAAAAAAAAAAAACATCGAGCCCGATCGGTCGCGCGTCGATCGTGTAATTTTGATAAATCGACACCGGAGACCGTCGAGATCGAGGTTACCAAGATTAGTGTTACTTTATTTTAAACGACAAACTCCTTTGGAAGGATTTTCGCCTGACTCTGCGCCACGGAGCGTGGCCGATCGAGGTAGAAAAGAAAAAGACCGTGCGATAACTGTATGAAAATAATTGTGGAATGCATTCGATTCAAGCGCTCGGTCTCTTCAACGGTCTGAAAAACCCGTTCGCCGAGCCTCCCAAATGAGCCGGCCAGCTCTGCTGATGAGATATATTTTTGCATTTTTGTCCCGGCAACATGTCTTCCGGGCAGACGCACTCCAGCTTCATCCTGTAGACGGTCATTTGACCGAGAGGAATTTTAAAATTTTCCCTGGACGTGCCTTCCTGATAGAGCTTGTAGTCGACGCCCCTCTCGGCCAGGCACTCGACGACTACGGCCTCGCCGTCGCTGGCTTCAGGATTTTTCTCGTGCCTCGCTCTTATGCAGTCCAAATCCTGCTGCAGCAGAACCAGCGAGACCTCGGAGGGCGGCAGCCAGTAGGTCGAAAACACGAGATCTATCGACGTTCTACCGTCGGATCGAGATATCGAGGGCAATAATATTCCCGTCGGTGGTTGACGCTGTACGCCCTGGCCGGCGCTCGCGCCGTTCCCCGGGACGGCGCGTTTTTTCTCTCGCCCCGCCGAACGCTCGACCCGAGTCGTCTTCTCGCTTGGCCCGATTATCAAATCGTCGTGTATCCTCATGGACTCGCGTTTGAATACGCTCTCGATATTGGCATATTCCGCGTTCTCCTCGAACTTCCCGAAGATATCGCCTCGCCGGACGATCCTCTCGGGGCTCGTCGCACCAGGCCGCTTTCTTCGAGGCTTCTCGTTTTTCGAGCCGGGTTTCGTCCGCTCGGTCATCTCGTCGTCAACCATAAAATCTTCGGATTCGACGGTCGAATGCGGAACGTAGCTCGCGTAATTGCTTCCACCGTTCGTATAGTCCATGCTGGGATCGTACTGGGTTCGTGTCTCAAGGGATTCGTTGACCGCGACGTTATCGTCAGGCGGATCAAAGCGCTCGCTCCGCTGCTTGCGGATATCTTCCATGTGCGAGTTCTCCCCGGGATATCCGCGGTCCTCTTCGTCGTAGAGCCCGTCGTACTGCTTGTCCCCGCGAATGTCGTCGTTGCGCCAGTCACTGGGGTCGATCCAGCTTTCCTCTTGGGGTTTCATCTCGGGGTTCGGATCGAAATTCTTTCGAACCTTGTAAGGATCGTAGGTCTCCGCGGGCACGGGGAGATTCTCGTATCTGGCGGTCTCCTCGTTTTCCGTATCGGCTGCGTTCGAGGCGGAAATGTGCTTGCCGTAGTATCTCTCCGGCTCGTCGGGCTCCTTGCCGTCCTTAGGCTTACGAAAGCTCGAACTCTTTCGATGAGACTTTTCGATCCTCGGCGATCGCTCCGACACCAAAGTGAATCCCGGGTCCAGCATGCGATTCACGCCATCGGAGTTCGGATGGTTTCTCACGTAGTTCTCGGCCTCCTGTCGCGGATCCACCGAGTTGTTGTACTCGACGCTCTTCCAATCCTCGGAGCAGTAGAGCGATTCGCCAGGCGGTCCGACGTGCTGACTCAGCGCCCAGAGCCTCGTCACCAGAGTCGTGTTGAAACGCAGCTTGCACAGATCCGCTCGGGACTGGGAGAGCAGGCTTTGGCCCTGGAGAAAACGATACCGCTCGTGAGAGCCCTCGTGCTTCAGACAATTCGAGGACCAGTGCAAGAACCAATCGTTTCCGTAGTCGTCGACGCTGACCGAGAGACCGGACATTTGACCGCTCATACTGTCGGTCAGAGGATTTTCGAGCAGTGGTTTCCCGGTGAGACCGTCCAGTATCGTCGAGAGGGTGTAATAGTAGAGCGGGTATCCCGGTCCAATCTGATGCTTCACCATGAAATCCGGCACGTCGTCGTCGTTGTAGTAGCCCGGGATTGGAATGCTTATTATTTCCGATCCGGGAACTGTGTAGTTCCAGATCGGCTCCAGCGTCAAACCGTCGAAGGCTATTATCGAGGCGTTCACTGTCGCCACTATTATGTCCTCCGTGCCGTCCGACGTAACATCCGCGAGTATCGGCGGCAGCAGTATACCCTTTCCCTTGCCCCAGTAGAGTTCCCGTAGTTTCTGCAATCGAAACGTACACATAAAATGATATATAATTTGCTTATGTGTTTAATAAAAATGAATTCTATATATATTTTGGAAAGTTGTCGATTTCTTGATTTGTTGGTTTGGATATTCTATGGACCATGCGGCCCATACAAGCGCGCGAGTCAACATAGCCGCTAGTACAATACAATTAAAATATATCTGTACGTCGTAATAAATAAATCGAAATAAATACCATTTTTCCATGCATAAGGTCGCTGTACGAAACGACGGAGAGTCCTCCAGTTTTCTCCGGTGTACTGGAGACGATGACTAGCATGATTTCCCCGTCGGGATGAAGGAGACGCCGAGGGGCTATGAAGAGTTCCTCCCTCTTCGGAAAATCGACGCGCCTTATGATGTTTCCAATTTTTCCGGATATCACGAGAATCTCGCTGGAGCGCATATCGCCGGACTGCATGGTGTGCGAGGCTATGACGTCACCGACGTCGTCGTCGTCGACGTCGTTCATGTAGGTCGCATCGTAGACGTCGAGAACGCTCTCCTCCGTCGGTGAAATAATATCGTCCCGGAGCTCCAGCTTCCACACATTTGTTCCGAGCTTCCCGTCGACCGCGTGCAGTATTCCGCCTCTTCCCGTTATCAGACAATCCTTCACACCGTCGCTCGTCACGTCCAAGCCGCAGTCGACGTTGAATATCGCGTGAGCCGTCCAGTAAGTCCAGATTGTCTTGCCCGATTTACCATCCAAGGCCATTATTCCTCCCAGACACGGCTTCTGCCCGTCGAAGTACAAGTCGCACAGATATTCCGGAGCGTCTATCGCGTCCAATCCTAAAATATTTAAAAAATATAAAAAATATTGCTATTGAGTCTTCCGTACGACAAAAAAGAAAAAAAAAATACACACAGAGACTGAACAGCGTTGCAAAACGAACGTGTTGCAAATTTAAAAAATACGAATCACCTTGGCTCAAAATGTACCGGCAATCCTCAAGGGTGCAAACTCAAGCGCTCACGACACACCTAAATAAAAAAAACAATGCCTCAGAGTCGAATCTGTAAGGCAAAAAAGAAAATAAAATAATAGAAAAAATAACAACAAAAATAAAAACAACGACAGTGCAACATTGACAAAAAAACAATAACCAGGTCACGCACCCGTGCTAAATCCGACGATGATATCTTCCACGTTGTCGGCATTGACGTCGTTGCTGCGAAACGGGGACTCGGAGGTAAATTTCGGCAGAGTCCTGGTCCAAGCCACGGAGGATGCCAGCGAAGTGCATGGGACGACCTTGGATATATTGAGGCTCGGTTTCCTGGCGTCTCCGTCGAGCCACTTTCTCAGGATGTTCAGAGGCACGGGAAAGAGATTGACGGTGTATATGCAGACTATAATAAGACCCAGAAGGACGAGGAGCGCCAGGATGCCGTAGCAGAAGGGAGCGAGGAGAGCTCTGTAAGGTAACTTCTGGCTGTTGTCGATTCTGCAGGCCTTGATTTTTCGTCTGGGCGCCATCAGAGGCCTCTTGACACCGCCCTCCTCGTCAAGCTTGAGGCCTCCGTTCTTTCCGTCTCTTATGAAGACCTCGTCATCGACGTCGCTGAGATCGTCCTCGTCGAAGCTGTCGCGCACGCTGAGACGCGGCCGTGTCGGATAGACGGTCGACATTGCCGAATATCTGAAGAAAAAAAAAATTGCGCGTCAAGCAACGTCGAGGATCAACGACGAACCAATATTTACGACCAAAAATCAATAATCAAAATCATAAAAATCGACCATCACAACAATCAACAATCAACAATCATAACATACAAAACGCTTACAGGTTATAGGTGCGTCGAGGTGCGTCGAAGTTCGATTGTTTATTCGAACGATGAGAGTGGCTCAGGCGCGATCTTTCACAGGATAATTAAAGCACACCCGCGATCGAGTCGACATCGATGATTAGAAAAGTCGGAGAGATCTCGCTACCGTTCTAATCGCAAGATCTTTGAAAACAATTGTTCCAAAATTGCGCACTACATATTTCCGCGATATTTGGGGCGCGTTTCGATATCGGGTGCGAGTCGCCAGCGGCTCGTTCGTTTTCGCCGAGGAGCTCGCCCGCCGATAAAGCAGCCTCGCACAGTCAGTGCGTTCCCGACCGCCGTGCGGGATGGACGCGTGTACCATACTGTGAATTGTCAAAATTTCGTTTTTTAAAACTTTTTGAATCGTTCGTTGATATTTTCGTCAATGAAACACTCTGCGAAATTACTGCCGCGAGTGAGCCAAGGAAAACTCTGATCCTGAACGATCGGCTTCCTCGGTGACGAGACGCATCCAGGACTCAAAGCCACGAAAAGGATTTCTAGCGGAGTGCAGTCATGTCTGACGCTTTCGAGGAGATACAAGCTATCAAAATAAAGAGAAACAGCTTGCGAGAGAAGTTGCAGAAACGCAAGCGAGAGAGGCACGAATTGTTTACGCTGACTTCGACGACAACGGTATCGAATGTCGCCGAAAATGCAGGAACAGGTAGTTTCCCTTTCCTCTCCCCATCGCACTCGCTTTGTTTACAAACCTGTTGACAAACATGCGGTAAATCATCTCGGCGAATAAAAATAAAATAAAAGTTGAGGAACTAGTTTTGGCATTTTTTTTTTCGCAGGCAAAGCGTCGTCGTCCAATCACGAGTACGAGAGACACATACTGTGCATCCTGCACCAGTACCTTCCTGACAATCCGATAACGTCCGCGGACCTTGGAGTCCAGTTGCGCAAAAATTTGAGCGCCGATGTGTCCCATGGAGACGTCAAGATCATACTTGAGAGATTAGCTTCCAGGGATGTTCTCAAGTATGATATCGATGCGACTTTCTCATTAGGAGGGCAGTACTATGGTGCTGTTTTTTCTAGTGATCGAGTTATTTATATTTTTGGTATACGATCTTCGTGTTAATCAGTCATGGAAAGCCACTAAAGAGTCACAGTTATTTTTTTCCTCCATTTTCTGTGGATGTGTATATGTAGAGTATGTCATTACGAACATGCAAGTTATTTCTCTTTTTTGCATACAAGTTTTAAGTCAATCGGTCATGGAAAATCACTGAACATTAAGGCTATTTTTTTTCCGATTTGTGGTCGCATATATGTAGAATATATTTTCATAATTTTTTTTTCCCTATTTTTGATGGACATGTACGTACGTAGAGTATATTATTACAAAAGAGGGATTTATTTATATCTTCGGTATACGATTTTTAAGTCAATCAGTCATGGAAAGTCACCGAAGAGTTGGGGAATTTGTTTTCACATTTTTGGTCGCATATACAGAGAGTATATTATTCTAATTGTTGTTTTTTTAAATCCTCACAGAATGAAGGAAGTCACAGAGGATGGAGCACTGGGCTACACAGTGCTGTCCGTAGTAGGCAAGCCGAGATCGGACAAGTCATCGATGAGGAGCGCGTTGGACTCTGTAAACAGAGCCGAGGACGATGACGCAGTCGCGACCGAGGAGGCCGACGACGACGAGGCGCCCCTCGAGAAGCAGACGAGGCACGATAGAAAGCACACGGAGGACATAATGTCTCTGATATCGATGCCGACGATTCGCGAGAAGGAGAGCAAGAAAGTAGGCGAGCAGATTCTCGATCTTCTGTCGAAGCAGACGTCGAAGGAGAAGTCCCTGGCGGAGCGTTTCAGGTCTCAGGGTGGCGCCCAGGTGATGGAGTTCTGTCCGCACGGGACGCGGGTCGATTGCTCGAAGCTCAACGCCGGTTCGACCGGCTTCACGGGCAAATGCAAGAAATTGCATTTCAAGAAGATAATACAAAGTCACACGGACGAGTCGCTCGGCGACTGCAGCTTTCTGAACACGTGTTTTCACATGGACACGTGCAAGTACGTGCACTACAGGGTCGACGGCTCGACGTCGCAGTCTAGGGATAGCTCGAGGGAGCAGCCGAACGAGAGCGACGCCGGAACCGGAAGTGCCGCTGGAGCGAAGTCCTCGCTCGGCGATGGAGGAATGCCGACCGTTCCGGGTTCGGCCACTTCCGGCGGCGAGCTGACTCTCTATCCGCCGCAGTGGATCCAATGCGATCTGCGCTACCTGGACATGACCGTGCTCGGGAAGTTCGCCGTCATAATGGCCGATCCTCCGTGGGACATCCACATGGAGCTGCCGTACGGAACGATGTCGGACGACGAGATGAGGCAGCTGGGAATTCCTGCTCTCCAGGACGAGGGTCTGCTCTTTCTCTGGGTGACCGGAAGAGCCATGGAGCTCGGTCGGGAGTGCCTTCAGCTTTGGGGCTACGACAGGGTCGACGAGATTATCTGGGTGAAGACGAATCAGCTGCAGAGGATAATCCGAACAGGTAGAACGGGACACTGGCTGAATCATGGAAAGGAACACTGCCTCGTCGGTATGAAGGGCAATCCTCGGGTCAATCGCGGACTCGACAGCGACGTGATCGTCGCGGAGGTTCGCGCGACGAGCCACAAACCCGACGAGATATACGGCATAATCGAGCGCATGAGTCCGAGCACGAGGAAGATCGAGCTGTTCGGCAGACCGCACAATGTACAGCCAAACTGGATAACGCTCGGCAATCAAGTGGACGGCGTTCATCTCATCGATCCGCAGCTCATAAAAGCGTTCAGAAAAAGATATCCCGATGGTAACTCTATGAAACCCAATAAAGCTTCGTGATTTTATATTTTTAATTGCCACCTTTGTTTTATTTTTATTCTCTTATATCAAAAAAAAAATAATAATAATAATATGGATTGGTCAATGAGTAGAAAATTACAAAAAAAGAAATGTAAATTAGCCCTGGGACGAACCCTCGCTCGCGTATACACAAAGGTAAAAAAATATCGAGCGAGGATCTTTATTCTTCGACGGTGTTATATCTAAGTTATATTATGCGATCGTTTTCAGTCTCTATCACTGTTTCCGAAGATTTTCTCATGGACAACGCGACGCTCGCCAATCTATCGACCTTCTCGAAAGCGTCGATCCAGTGTCTTTTCTCGTGTTCGCCGTTCGTTATCAGCGTACGATCGGTTATCTTAAATCCCGAACCACCGAGCTCGCACTGAGAATCAACGACGATCTCCTCGCGAGGTATCACCGGATAAGCGAGATTGTAGATTCTCACGCGTGATTTTATCGTACGTCGGGTCAGAACAAAACACGTGTCGAAGAGGAAGCAGTGGAGTTTCTGCAAGTAAAAAAAAAGGACATAATTCAATGAACGACAGAAGTCCAAAGGAAGTTAATAGATCGAAGCTGACAATTACCAAACCCCGCGAATCTTTCAACTGCCCCTCGGTCACAAGTTCCGTGGCGGCCTCGATGCAACACGCTGGATCGTAATCCGATTTCACGTGTATCTTCGATCTCGCCAGTTGGCACTCCGCGTCTCCCATCGCTCGATCGATCTTCCTCAGCAGTTCGGACAGCATGTCGCTGGCTTGCTGAAGAGCTTTTCGGTCCTGATGAGATGACGGAGTTCTTCGGGTTATTTCATTGACGAGCAGAGGATACTTTACTACCCGCGATCTCGCAACATCGAGGTAGGTCCACAGATCAACGGCTCGCGGTGATTCCATTCGTTTTTTGAGAAAATCTTGAAAACGTCGGCTCCGCGATCGTTTCTCCTCCAGCAGGTGTCTCGCCCAGACCTGCGATCTGCAGCGGTCGAGGTACGGCTCTGTGAGGTTCGGTAACTGTGGGCAAAAGAATTTCGCGCGTTACTCGAAGAAGCCCCCAATGAGAAGAACGCGAATCGGCGTTCGCACGGTTTTCGCGAACTCACCCAGCCGAGCAACGTCGGCCCGACCGATTCCGTGAATCCCGAGGAGTCCCGCAGTTCGAGGAGCTCGTCCCTGAGCTTGGTGTGCACCTCTATGAGACGATCGAGATCGCCGAAGAGAACGATCATCTCTTTCGGAGTAAAAATGCCGGTGGGCAGCAGAGGTTGATAGTAAAAGTTTCTTAGAGTCCTGAGATCGCCGAGGAGAACGTTCTCACCGCAGTAGAGTTCGTATATGGCCTCCTGCCTCTTCACCTGGTTGCGACTCAGCGTGGAGCGTGGAGAATCATTGCCGCAGGGTCCAGCTACGTCCGTTATCCAGCTACGGATCGTAAGATTGCCCGCACGCTCGCAACTCTCTCTCGTTCTGTAAATTTAAACAAGAAATAAGTCAATTAATTAGAATATAATAGAATTTCTTTAGTAAATATCCAGTAAAGTAATGAAATAAATTGACCCTGTGATATTTGTACCAAAGATTTATAAAATATAAAAAGCATATGTGCGATATCCGTGAAGGAGCTTAAAAGTGTCTGCGGAAAAAACGAGTTTGTGTAAATATTTTTGTACTCAATCGATTGATAATAAATGCAATGAATTGAAAAATTAATCCAACGGAGGAGACAATACTCGATGCCGGGCTACCTCTTTTCAATGTTCCAGCATTGGCGTTCTCCTCTCTGTCTAACATGGATATCAACAAGTATAGCGTATGAAGCAGAATTTCTTTCATGAATATATTGAAAATTCCTAGAATTCATTGCTGCATGGCTTTAATGTATCGACTACTCTTTAAGATATTATATTTGCGGAGCATCGCTTTGTTGTTCCGGCGATATTTGTACCCAAGATTTATGAGGTATAAAAAACATATATGCGATATCCGCTAACGAGCTCAAAAGCTTCTGCGGGCAAAACAAATGTTTGTAAATATTTTTGTACTCAACCAATTAACAATAAATGGAATGAAAGATTAATCCAACGGAGGAGAAAATACTCAACGTCGAGCTACCTTTTTTTCAATGTTCCAGCATCCGTGTCGTCCTCCTCGTCTATCATGGATATCGACGAGTTGGCTGCGCTGAGGAACGATCTCTGCAGTCCTCCGCTGAGCTTACTGACGCTCGAATTCGTGAATAAAAAATTGCTCGCCAATTCCGTGATCCTTCGTCTCTTGCTCTTTTTCGCGACCGTCGAATCCAGGGAAACGTCCATGGAACTGATGCTGATCGCATCGCTCTTCGTTCGTTTTCTCGACGATCTCTGTGTGTGTGTGTGTGTGTGTATTATGTGTCAAAAAACGTAGCGCACATTATCCCGATAATTCTTTTGTTAATTTCAATATTTTTGTTTAATCGTTAATTTTCGACTGACCTGCCAGAATTTCTTTCTCGGCTCCTGAAACGTTTCGTCGAGAGTTGCATCGCAATCATCCTTCATTTTATTGAGGGAAAAAAAAAAAATTCTGATAGATTTTACCTCACCGTCGTCTTACGATCGTCCGAACGAAGATTCATCGTTCCGCCGATTTGTCGCCAAAAATTATTTTCCCCCTTCCGGCAGTTATAAGATTATAGTTTGAACGATGGGTTAATTGTTTGATCGAGTTTTCGGGACAGTTGCTGGATACTTTACACCGGAGAAAGCTTTGTGCATTCAATGCACAGGTGTTTTGGACACGCTCGTCTGGCTCTTTACACAACGAGCCCGAGTGGTGGGGCGATGCGCAGACGCGCCGCGCATCTCGCTCGCAGGCTTCGTCGTGCATCCGGCCGCCAGTCCGAGTGCAGTGGTACGAGCATCAACAATGATAATCCAGGCAGCACAAAATAAAATTAGATATCAAAAAGTGATCTCAATGGGTTCCGTATGTTCCTCTGGACGGTATCCAAAAGTTAGACCTTTTATATACGGAACTGAGGTGACGGTCGGCAGACTTCAAATAGACAAATGCAGAATTGGCAAACTTTTGACTTGCTCTGGACTCGCGTATAACCTTTATGATTTTAACGTCTTCTTTTCTGTAACCGTTACAATCATCGTTCTATAGTCTTATTTATTTACACTGTAGTTGCATGAAGGTCAAAAGTTTGCACAAAGCGACTCATTCCTGTACATAAATGCATATAAGAGCAACTTGTTCGCAGAGGACTTGTCCCGGTATCAAATAAATATAAACAATTAAATGCCATACAAATCCAGTCTACCCGGAGTCTCGTCATATTCGCGCAAAACGCAGATGCATTCCGAATCCGTAGTTCGCACCAGTTCCGTTGGGGCCATCCAAAAAGTTAACTTTTGGACGTAGGATAGCTAATAGTTACCATCCAGACGGAAATACGTAACCCATTTAGATTACTTTTTCATACCAGATGTCTTTTTTTTGCTACCTGGGAAAGTAGTCGTCGAAAGTATGTTTTAATCCCTCGTAATGCGAAAAAAGTATCGCTCTAAGTGTGAGTGTTACCGAAGCCGAGTATGAACCATCGAACCTCTTTATTTACCTGAGAAAACACGATGTCCTCTCCCATCCACGCACTGCGACGAGATGAAACCCATTGTCCTTCCACGACGCCAAGGTATCGCAGGTTAGTCGTGACACGAAAACTCAATGAAAACCGTGTATATTTTAGAATTAAGAATATAACAGGGGTGTCACAATTATGTGAAATACAATGCCGTGGCAAATCGTGAGGACCAAGTGTCTACAAATTTCTTTTTCTCAGATTAGTCGAGCCACGAAATAGTAGAAAAAACCGTGTACATGTTCTTCAAATGTAAGAATACAACATGCATGACACAATCATGTATAAGACAGTGCTGTAGCAAATAGCGAGGCACAAATGTCTACAAATATCCGAGGCATCGACGAGTTTCAAATACAAAGCGGCGTCGACAATTTTGGCGATCGGAAATGCGCGTAGAATAAAGTTCGCCGATACAGCCGACGGCGATGTATTCAGCCAGAGCAGAGCGACCATCAGATAGGGTATTACGATCGCCAGATCGTTCAAATGTCCCGATCGAATGCGTTCAACGTCCGGATGACCTCCGCCGCTTACGTGCAGCTCTGCATTCCGATTTTTTAACCACATTCTGTCCTCGTCGCTGTGAATCGTCTGTAAGTGTGAAATTTAAAGGAGGATTTTTAACAAATGCGATGATCGATGTACCGAGCGTGCGAAGGGCTTACCTCAGTGCGAACACGGACTTGGCCGGTTAACCACGTGACGCTCAATAACTGCAGTACCAACAGACTCGCCCACCACGAATACAGGGCCGTAAATTCTTTGCTAGTTTCCGTTCCACCGTAGAGAAACATTGGTAGTGAAATTCGATATCCAGCTTCGTCGGCCATTCGTCCGGACTGACGATGTTCGAGGCGAGGACTCGAACTGTTCGAGCAGGTCATGTGCCGGCTCGCCAGGAAGAACGCAAGGGAAGGGGAATCCCCTCAATCCCCTACCGAAAGAAATTTGTCCCGCCGGCGTCGAAGTATACGCTTAAGCAAATCGGCGACCGAGGATCGTGCAGCGCTAATATAATAGTTTGTAGAACAGTCTGTAGAATAGTCTGTAGAATAGTCTGTAGAATAGTCTGTAGAATAGTCTGTAGAATAGTCTGTAGAATAGTCTGTAGAATAGTTTATAGAATAGTTTATAGAATAGTTTATAGAATAGTTTACTTTATCTGTAACAAAATAGTTATTGGTATGGCAAGGTCGTAAGAAGGGAGTTCTCGTCGGTAGTCACGAGTCAGGACTCCCGTTTCTACGCACATGCTTTTCACATAATTTTTTCCCAACAAATTCACGAAAATCACGCTTTTCGGTTTTGATATGCGTGCGGAAAGGCACTTTATCGCACTGAGTGCGAAAATTGTTGTTTCACGCACACTTCGCGTACGCAAAACCCTCATTATTCACACCTTGTGAAGAAAATTTGGTACGTTACTCGTGCGAAAAACATTTTCTTAACGTGGACGATTGCAACACTTTCCTTCGGCCCCTGCAGCAAACTCGCGTATTTTACGTGCATGCGTTAGGAAACTGAAACGCTCGGCTTGTCAACACACGCAACAGATGTCGCGCCTTGAGGGACGTCCTCAGATGGACGAGCGCAATGAAAAGTAGCAATATTTGCGCAATAATTGCGCCAACTGCTACTTTTCATTGCGCTTGTCTATCTGAGGTCATTCTGTGTAACGCGAAACGTTCAATTAATTTTCGATATTTACCAACAAGTATATAATTTTTTAAATCCTCTGATATTATGGTTCTGCCACGTGGGTAAAACGGTGTGTTCTTTCTCTCGAAAATCACACTCGGTTATTCCAGTAGTCGGTTTCATTGAATTATTCATACGAGACACGATGACGCCGCGGAACACAGAATTATCTCGAGTAGACACCGTCGAGGTCGAATAGTTTTTCACTCTACCAACCTTGAGCTCTTTTTTTTATTATTAAAGTTATCAAACTATTTTACATTGATCTTTCGCATAAAACAAACTGCGATATTTGACCGATATATTTATCAATGAAATTACATTTAAGCGTAGTGACGGATCGTCGAGAATGTTTGATACAAAGTAACCAAAAATCCTCCGCCGAAAGCCAAAAATCTCGCCGGCTGGGGCAACGGACACACGGCGTAGACGAATGTGTGAATCAGTCGACATATTCCAAAGGTCTTTATGAGGAACGCGGCGCAGGCGGGATCGGGCGATGTTGTGAGCCACAACGTCGTCGATATTACCCAGGGCAGTATATTCTCAAGGTCATTTAGGTGGGCCCTCCGAACACGCTCGATGTCGGGATCGCTCGTAGAAACTTTCGATCCAGGTATCCACGGCGTATCCTCTGGCGAAAGGAATATCTGTCGAGCAGTTGTTTCATTCATGAAGTTCATTCTAAAAGTTAATTCTACAAAGCTCGCTCTAAAAGTTATTACTATCACTTCCATAAAGTTATTTGTTGAAGATTGCTATGAAGACCAGTCATAAAAAACGCGTAAAAAGCACAGTAAAAAAAAAAGTTGAAAAACGAAACACTCGAAAATTTGCAATGGATAAAAACTGATCTATTTTTTTTTTTTTTTTTTTGCTGTCACTGCTCTCAATATTTTCGCGTTTCTCTCTAAACTTCTTCTGGTAACGAATAAATTGGTTTTTTCGTCGATTACCCTTTTGGCGAATCTGTGCCTTCCGATCAGCGGCGCCATCAGCAAAATTTTCAGAACTAAAACGGCGGTCCACCAGGCGAAAGTCTTGTACGACGGATCGTTCATAATGTATGCTCCGACGGAGGACATTTTTTACAATGATCTGAGATTATGTTTCACGAAGACACCGACCGGACGAGCGTGATGAGAACACTGGGAGGGAATCTCCGCCATTCTCGGCGTTCTCCTTCCGCCCTCCTCTTTGTCGATGGACTCCCCACTCCGATGTCGAGTGGGTCAGTCGAGTAAACAAATCGGCAACGATACTGCGTAACGGCGATGCTCGGACTAAAAAGCCTTTTGCGAAATACTCGCCGTGAAGCGCATTCGTGTAACTGGAGGAGCGCGGATTGCTCTCTTACAATGATGCCGCGCATGCGTGAATATTGCCCCGTGCTTGCCGAGCGGAAAAATTAAAAGATTCATTCTCGTGGTCACGATGACTCGAGAAACATTGGCTCCGGCAATTAGAATTTTTATCTCTCGTCGGCCGGCGTGCTACACCTGTGGATATCCACTCGATATGTTAATAAAAGTGTTTCACGATGAACAGAACAAGAAGAAAATCATGAACGATTTAAAAACGAAGGTCGCTAAATAGTCTCGCGGGGAAAAAAACATTATCACGAAAAGAAAAAAAAGTTCTGATTAGCACTTAATTGCTCGACAAACGTGTTTCTCGTCGTCGAGTCGTGGTTCATCGAGCGTTTTGTTTAATTACACTCGAGCAAGATAAATCATTGTTTCGCCGACTTAAAGATTTGCTTAATGTTCTTTATTTTTTTTATAACACTCGGTTGTGAGGAATATTTCTTTTTTTTTGTTTTCTTCTTTTTCGCATTTATACAAAGCCCACTGAGCGATATTCCATCGATACGCAAAGCATAAAAGCCTACCACGATCACATTAAAATGAAAAAAAAAAAGAAAAAATTACGAACGATTTAAAAACGAAGGTCGAACAAACGGTTTTCCGCGCGCTCGTCACGGGGGAAAAAAAATTGTCACCGAATGTTATGAAAAGTTCTGATTACCACTTAATTGCTCGACAATCATGTTCCCCGTAATCGAGTCATGGGTTATCGAGCGTTTTATTTAATTACATCTCGAACTATAATAAATAATCGTTTCGTCGACTTAGAGATTTACTTGATCTTTGTTTTTTTTTTTTCCTTCCCTAGTTTTTCTTTTTCTTCGTTTTTTTTTTTTTTCTTCCTATTTTTTCCCCATATTTATAAACTCCACTGAGCGATATTGCTCTTCTTGATGTTCGACTGTATCGACACGTCGATTAGATTGTTACCGAGAAAGAAATCGGTCGCGACAATGTTCGTCTGTTTCCACCACTCGTTCTGAAACAACGACGACAAATTTCTGTTTATCGACTCGGCCATCTGCCGAAGTCCTCCGGATGGCTCGAAGATTATGTCGAACGGCCGGGGCGTTAATTCCGCCATGACTGCCCAAAGTGGGTTCTGACTGTTTCGCGGCTTCTTCGAGCCCATGAGAACATCGCCGAGGTACTCGGCGAGTCCCTGAGGTGTTTGCTGATTTCCCCACGCCTGCGTCATCGGTGGCCAGATCCATTGGTACTCTGCATTAAAAAAAAAAAAAAAAAAAAATTATTCTTTATTTATTAAGTAATATATCATAATAATGATATAATACAATTATAACGATATAATATATATTATATTGTTATATACAACATATATAAATGTATCTTATCATTAATATTTGTTCGTTTCGAAAAATGAAGCTTCTTATGATTTTTATTTAGAATTATTATGATTATCTTCCTACCGTTCACCGTGTGCTTGTCACCGTAACAAATTATCAATCTCTTGCCGCTGTTCCAAATGTCGTTCAAGGTGGGTCCGAGACCCTCCACTCCGCGATCGGGCTCGAGAATCAATCTTCCGAATTCTCGGTGAAGCATCGACACCAGACGACGATGCAGGCTCGGTCGCCCCTCGAAGCCCACCGGAAATCTGTTGACAAACAATTTTTTTTAAATAATTTTTTAATAAAAAATTAAAAATTAATTAAAAATTAAATTAAATTTGATTTTTTTTTTATAATTTTAAATAATTTAAAAAAAGTTTTAATGGGCAAGAGAAATCGTATAAAAAAATTCTATGCAATCGAATCGATCCTGTAGAAAATTCCAGCAGCCACAATAAAAACAATTTTATGAGTCCGATTTTTTTTTTTTTTTTTTTTCCAATATTTAGTTTCCATGGAAACCAAAAAGCGGAATTCACACGATTTATTGATCCGGAACCAGGGAATTTTTTCCGCTCTTCAAACATCTTTACCAACAATCCGTAGCATCGGATTTTTTTATGCGAGTATTTTTGCTCATTAAAAAAAAAATAAAAATCGGTTCTTTCGGTCCAAAATGCCCCCCCTTAATGAATTATCATTATATATAGTGCATCTACTCGAGTCATTGGCATAAATTTTTAACGACAAAAAGTCATGCGAGTGACTCGATGAAATTTTCAAGAACGAAATATAATTGTTGACCTGTGAAAGTCCATGATGACGACTTCCCCTCTCGCGACGTCGAGGAAGTTTCTCACGTCCTTGATTATAGCCGAAAGTGGGGTGATGCGTATCATGTCGTGATTAACCCAGAATCTGTCGGTGTGATCGACCTCGACATTGTGGCTCGCGTTGTTCGGTATGGGAGGATAATAACCGACCCTTATGTCGAGATATCTGATTCCGTGAACCAGCTGAGTCCAAACGTCCCGATCCTGGGTCAGAAGGTAACGCTGAAAAGCGTCTCGGCGTGTGAGGTCGCCGTGCTTGTAGCATCCCGAGTTGTGGGTTCCCGGAATCATCAGAGTACCGATCGGAAGTCTTCCCAGTTGTCTTCTGTTCATTAGAACAAAAAAAAAAAAATAAACAATATTTCGTCGTCGTCGTCGTTAAAATGAAAAATCGTCGATTTTTCATTTTAAAAATCCCTTTTTTAATGAAAAAATTCCCAATCCCTTTTTTTTATTTGATCTTTTAACTTCCTGTATTGTCGATGGTGTTACAATTTTTATAAAATTCAATGGGACGTAATAGATATCTCTCTTTTTTTTGTTTTTGTGAAAAACCGATCTTAAACGGAGCACAGCTATCAAACGGACGTCTGGCCCATCCAAACAAAAATATGAGATCACTCAACGTACATGTGAGTATAATCTGGAATTTTTTAAGAAAAATCAAACGTGACGCATTGGCTGAAAAAAAATATTTTACTCTATTTTTCATACAAATAGACGTTTATTGCATTCAAAGAAATTTACAAATTTTTGTTTTCAAAGGTTCATTGAAAACTGCAACTTTTATGTTTTAATCATTTTTCTGCATGACTAATAGTTTTTAAGATATAGAGAGTTTTTTTTTTAAAGTTCAATTTTTCGATATCTCAAAAAAATACGATCCAAAAATTCTGAAAAAAAATTTACAAAAACCCCTTGTCAATGATCATGAATTGTGGTGAAATTGCAATTTTTTTTTTGGAAAGGATCGAGTTTTTGACCGTTCGATTTCATATGCAATACCTCATACATAATAAAAATCCAATTTTTTTTATTTAAAAAAAATTCCATCAATTATGAGACATTGTATTCTTCAATATCTCGAAACTCCTGAG
This sequence comes from Amblyjoppa fuscipennis, assembly GCA_963575735.1. NCBI lineage: Eukaryota > Metazoa > Arthropoda > Insecta > Hymenoptera > Ichneumonidae > Amblyjoppa > Amblyjoppa fuscipennis. The sequence goes on along the minus strand of OY754495.1, from coordinate 15,835,950 downwards.
AGGGTCTTCGAAAATGTCCTCGGGATATTGTTTGAATTTTATTTAGAGTCTATACCGCACGTTATATCCAGGGGCGCGTAAATTGTACTTGCCTCAGGTCATACATCCACGTAGGCCATATCTGCAAGCAGGAACTCGTGAGGATGACATTGTTTTTGTAGAGGGCGGCGTGATGCTTAAGGCAATGGGGACCGGGCAGGGTAGCGCCCCCGGTCGCGTCCCATCCACCCGGCAGGGGTGGTCTTCCCACGGTGATGTTGCTCCTGTAGTAACCCTCCGGATAATCGACGAGGGTCAAGATCAACTCCGGTTCGAGCGTCTTGTCTGAAAGAAAAAAACACAAAAAATTAAATAAGAATTAAAATTGAAACAAAAAAAAATGAAATTGAAATTAAAAAAAAGAAAGATTTAAGCAATAATGAAAGTTAAGAATTTTATAATGAAATTTAAATAGAAAAAAATAAATAATAATTGAAGTTAAGAATTGACATTTGAATTTTTTTTTTTTTTTTTTTTTTTAATTGGATGGCAATTAATTGGTAAAATCGAGAATCGAGAAATTTCGATAAATCGCATACTGTGCGCCGGATCGGCGGTAAAAACTTTGATGGTATCCGGATGTTCGACGCTCGGCGGGCAATCCAAATCCCAATTGATTTCGAGCTCGGCGTCGACGACCTTGTCGCTCGCCGCTATGGGTCTCCATAGAGAGGACACCGTCAGCCACACTTTGCCGCATTGAGTTGCCACCGCTGCAACCATTAACGTCGATCGATCATTCGACGATCGTTTATTCGCTCTGGGGCGAATCAACGTTCATTCGGGAGAATTATCGAATCGTCGCTTCGAGAACTCATTATCGACCCGATATTAATTATTAAATTATTCACATCCAGTCAATTTAAATCAAATAGTTTTTTACATCCATATTCGTAGACCGATTGGACAGGGGAAAAATTAAGTTTCAACTTCTTTTTTTTTTCCATACATAATAAAATTATTTCTGCAATCAGAAACACTCAAGCTAAAAAAAAAAAAAAAATACTACAGTAAAACTATAAAATTAAAATTTGAAAGAAAGGCAGCAAAAAGCTCACCGATATCGCACGATGCACCGAGAAGAAACAACAAGACGATTCCCTTGAGCATGATGACTGGAGTTTCCGTCCGACAGGGGTCGACCCCAGCTCGAAGAATTTTTTTTTTTTTTTTAAACGCTCGCAAATTTAATTGCCTTAAAAAAAAAAAATTATTTAAAGAATAATTCTTGGAGTAATTTTATCCGTATGTGTGTGTGTGTGTATGTTCGATGTTCGATTACGGCGTAGCACTAAAAACGGGGCACCCCAACTAAACCGAGCTCGACGCAACTGACCGGCCGAACGACCGGTAACCGGACTAGTTTAATCGAGACCCACGCACGTATAACCGCGGTTCGAATCGCCTGCATCGTGCCATCCTTCCCATCACTTCCTCGGACGCGTCAATTGCCCGGTGGGGCTATCGAGAGTGCGCGTGTCTCTCTCTGCCGTGGCTCGGGTATCTCCTCTCCTACACGAAACGCCCTGGTGCCGCACGCCGTCCCTCATCCCCTCCGCGCCGCGCGGACCCGCTTTACTCGAGCCCGACCTGACTGAGAGCACCATTAAATAACGTTTCCTGTCATGTCAGGATACAGTTCCACGAGGACCCACCTCTCGGTTTTCATTCAATTATATCACCCGCTATGTCGATGCGATGAAAAAAAAAAAAAAAAATATATGAAATTTTAGTCTTGGCCATATCTGAAGACCCGATGTAGGAATCCGGCCCTAGGTCGAATTCCGTTCAGGCAAAAAATTCACTCGAACATTAATCGGGTTTCCATTACGCTTGAAATTATTAGTGAGTTTTTTAAAAATCATTTACTGAGAGATATACAGTACAATATTTACAGATGAACGCTCGTTTACAAACGTACGTTAAAAATATAGCTGTTTAACATAAATACATATATATATATATATATATATCAATACTACAAAGACCCCGCGTATCGGTACACAGTTTTATATTCGTTCGGACTTTTTTCCACTTTCATTTTCTTTTCTTTCTCTACAATGACAATAAATTAGTTTCGGTTTTCTATCGACAGTCTTACCCTTAGTTAACCCTAGCTGTTCGCTTTGCCGGATAGAGGTATCTTCTATGAAATAAATAATTTTACAGTATATACTATTTTACACGAGTTTCGTTTACGCTTTTTTTTTGTAAGATCTACGGATTAACGTTACGCAGTATTTAATCTTCTACGCTTATCTCTTAATCGTAAAAATCGTATTGATCGTTAGTCGTTTTTATACCTTTTATTTTTTTAATATTTAATTTTTTTTTTATTTTAATTTTGTGTAATTCGGGTAAATGCCGATTAAACGTGGCGAGTAACATTTCAGTGGTAGAAAGTGTCGTGTGTACACGAAGGACGTGAATGCAATTTGATTTGCTGAGGTAGATAATTTAATCAGTCTATAAACAGGAGGGGTCAGGTCCGGCCAGTTATCGTATCGTTACAATAGTTATTATTTTTTTCCCCCGGCTATCGTTTGCTTCGGGACCTCGGGCTCGATTCCATGCGAAATATTCTCGTCGCTCGACACGTTTTTATTATTATTCGTTTTCAATTATCCGTCCGGAAACGATTTCTCAATGAAATAAAAATAAAAAAAATTTCGTTAGTTCCTCCGATTTCCAAGCGAAAAAAAAGTGAGTACGAAAAACGTACAGAATCGGGCCCCTCGTCGTCGTGGTACCTTTGGTACATGTTTGAGTAATTCAATCGCATTCCACGCTCATTCTCGCGTTTGGCATTTGAACATCTTATTTTTATCTTCTCATCAATAATCGTTGTAAAAAAAAAAAAACAAAACACCTTGGCTCCGGTGAGGCTGTCCTCTCTAACTTCTACGATAGTCTATAACGCCCGAGACTTCGTTTCTTTTCGTTTTGTTTTTTCTAAAAACTAAAATAAATACAAAAAAAAATCTACTTCCCAACGCAGTGTGGCTCGTCAGGAAAAATATAAAATTCTTTTCTTATCCGGGTTGATTCGTTTTTTTTTCTATGTACAATACTTTTGGTTGTAATGACCTCGGTTGCGACGGAATCCCTGAGTCAGCGGATTCCGACGTCTCCGACGGTCGTCTCTCCTCTGGTCTTTGCTTCCTCTTCTCCGCGTATCCCTAGAGAACTCGGTTAATATTTGGTTGTTTGCTTGGATCGAACGGACGACACGATTGGCGATACAAATGGAATGTTGACGAGAGCCAGGCGACGGATGCGAGGAGGTAGAGAGTAGATGATTAATTTTTATAGAGCTCTGTAATCGCCGTTACCGGCGGAGCTCGTTCGGGAAAAAAAGAAATCAATTGTGATCCGTGCGATCTGCGAGTTTGAGATTCGGTAGTTTTTCCTGAAGTCGATTCTCAGTTGGCCTGCTGCGTCAAGAGATTGAGCAGCTCGTCGTGATCCATGTTGTTCAACGTCTGTATGTCGATACCGAGGGCGTTCGCCACGCTCTTCATGTCGAGACCGAAACTCTTGAGCAACTCGATGAAGTCCATCTCCTCGCCGGTGAATGGATTGTGGAGCTTTGGACAACTGTGATTGCACTGCGGCCAGGTACATCGCTCGATGAGACGGTATTGGCATCCCTGCGAGCATTTTCTCTTGTTCGACGGAATCACCGATCTCTGGGGACGCGTGCCGTTCACCATCGCCGTGTGGTTGCCGTTGTGCTTGCCACTCTGCTTCCGGCCTGAAATTCGTTTTCAGTGTTCGTTAGAAAAAATTGGCGTTTTTTAGTAATTTTATTTTAGTAAATGATTCGATCAGTTCGATCAGTTCGATCAGTTCGATCAGTTCGATCAGTTCGATCAGTTCGATCAGTTCGATCAGTTCGATCAGTTCGATCAGTTCGATCAATTCGATTTGGGTTCTTTCTCACCTCCTTTTCTTCTCGCGTGTTTCTCCTTCTTGACTCTGCCCTCCTTGTTTCTTTCTCGCCGTTTCCCCTTGTGCTTTCTCCTACGCCTCTTCTTGTTGCCCTTGCCCTCGGACGATCCTTTCGTCGGTCTCTTGTCGTCGGGCTTCTCGTCGATGCTCGCCGAATTCTGATTACCGACTATCGGTCCCGTGCCATTTTTCGTGCCATTTTTCGCACCCGCCACGCTCGTCCCGTTTCCCTTCAACGTCCCTGATCTCAGGAGCTTTCGCACCGATTTCGCACACGCCTGGTTCGTCTCGACTTGTGTATTCGTACTGAAAATTAAAAAAAAATACAAATTCCATTTTAGATTTATCCAGTTTGATTTGTTCATTTTATTTTTTTCCTTAATTTCGATCCCACTCACTCGTTGACTCGGTGATTGCCTATGTCAGCCTGTTCCCAACAGTGCAGCGACTGCGGCAGCGAAATCTCGTCGATCTTCACCAATTGCCAGTCCCGCTTCGTTAGAACACTGTGACTTATGCAACTCGGAGCAAACACCGCAGTTACGTTCTCGAATGTTTGACGAAGACTGTCGCCCATCTTGTGAATGTAATCCCACTGTTGTTTGGTAACTGGCGCGCCGACGTTGTCCGCGGTCATCTGCGCCTCGTCGAAGAGCCATTGGAACACGAAGAGCGGCACTGCAATCATATCGTCAGGATTGTTAATAATGATCTATTGATCTATTGATTTATCTCAATTAATATGGGGAAAGCCCAATTACATTGAGCAACAGGCCAGCCTGCCGCCCAAAATACACAGTGAATGAAAAGTGACCGTGCATTGATCGTTGGAAAACAACAGTAAAAGAGATTCGTGATGTACACTGAAAAAAAAAACAAATTATTTCCACTTTACGCAACAAATTTTTATTCGGAAGGAAAGTATCAAAGACCATGCTCCTAAAGTGGGACAGTGAGTCATCTAAAAAAAGGTGGCCACTTATTAATGGCCACAGAGTCTCTGTGGCCACATATTAATGGCCACAGAGTCATTTCTGAGCCCGATATGAAGGACATAATTCGCATGAAGATCTCGGTATCACAGCTCGGCCTGACACCCTCTCTAAACCTGATCAGCGACGGTAGCTCTCGAGACTCTAAATTTTCATTGACAATATTGCATAAAAACATGAGATCTTATTGCGACTTTTTAGCGATTATAATTATAAAAATAAAATTAGCAAAAAAAAAAAGAAAAAACGATTACCCACCGGACAGGGTTGGGTACAAACGATAGCCAAAATAGCATCGCCAAGGCTCGTGGGAATGTCGAGTCGCGCATGCTTGAGGCACTCGAGCTTTCCAGAGATCCATGCCCTTGCGAACCGCGTCCATGGGCGATAAACCGTTCGGCTCGTAGGGCGCCCTGTCGAGAAACCATCCCGAATCGCTCACGCCCCGAATAGCGATGTGTTTCAACCCTAAAAATATATTTTATTGAATAACATAATAATAATCAATTAGAATCTTCGTATCTGAGCAGGCTACAAAAATAATTTGCGGCTGATAATGCAGTCTCACCCAATTCGTGATTGACGAGATTTTTTACGTGATCCAAGTTCAGCATGACTCCGGTACCACCGGCGCTGCTACCGGCCAGAAGAAGCGAACTCGCCGTGTTGAGACCCAATGGTACCAAGTCCCGAACAACCTGCGATACGATCTCGGCACCCATGAAAGAAAACATTTCGTCCGGCGATGATTCGGTGCCGCTCCAACTGTCGCTCGTGCAGTAAGGCACGAATCTAAAATAAAAAAAAACAAGTTCGTTAAAAAAAAAATTAACAAATAAATCAAGCGGACGAAAAAAAAAAATTGTCATTTCGACTGCTCTAACTTACACATGATTCGCGTTCCACCAGAAAGGATTCTCTTCGGGGTTCGCCGAGAGCAGACCTCCGACTGTAAAATAGAATTGTAAAATTATTTTAATATAATAATAACAATAATAATAATAATAATAATAATAATAATAATAATAATAATAATAATAATAATAATAATAATAATAACAATAATAAAAATGAGAATTGATTGAACGAAATACGTTCTTTCCTCACCGTCACGTGTCTCCGGCCACTGCGTCGAAGTCATGAGGTGTCTTAGTCTCAACCACCTGTTTCTGCAGCTTTTCTGATCGTAGCAGTACCATCCGCCCTCGAGGAATATAATCCATCTCTTCGATCCGTGGGACTTTCTCAAGTAGAAACCGGCCTGCGAGCCGTCGTTGCAAGTTATCGATCTGTTGCTCAGATACACCCGCTTCAGACCCCGCTGCTCCTCGAGACCGTACTTCTCGAGTATCTTAATCAATTTCTGTATCGTGTTGCTCTGGATCGGCGGGGCGGTCGTCGACGCCGACACCGCGTTCGACGGTTCGTCCTCGGCGCTGACCATCGCCAGGAGAATCACCGCGAGACATATCTGAAACGATATGATACATTACTAAATGCAGATTTATTATTTGTCGATAAAAAAAAAAAAAAAAAAAAAAAAAAAAAAAAAAAAAAAATCCCGAGCTAAAAATGTTCATAGAATAATATAAAATTATTTAAGAAATTAATAACAAAAATTTGATTCGGTGTAAAGAAAATGGGAAAAAAATATTGTTTCAATTTCATAGTCTTCTTTTGGAGATATCTTTGTTGTTGCTTGTTTTTGACACTTTCACCGCATTGAGAAAGTGACAGAAAGAGAAAGGAAAGAAAAAATAATTGAATACAAATATATTATTTGGCGATCCAAAAAGAAGTTCTTAATATATATATATGAAATAAAATCAATGAATAAGAAAAAATGTGATTCGGTGCAATCGAGCGAGAAAAAAAAAAATTATTGTTTTAAATTTAATAGGCTTTCTTGGAGATATCTTTGTCGTTACTCGGTTTTTTTTTACCCTTTCTCTCCGTTGACGGAGAGAGGGAGGCCTATCTTGATGGCTCGCCACCTCACTTCGAATCTTGCGCCGAGTCTCGCTCGTCGTACCGTCTAAGGCGATTAGGGTCAAGTTCCAGAACGGTAGCCGCGAGCGGAAACACCGTAGAAACAGAAGCTCGGGACCCGTCGGAAGATGAAAGGCACCGCTTTGCGGCATCGGGCATCTCCTCTCCGCTGCTGCTGATGCTGCTGCTGCTGTGCGCTCTGATGCAGCCAGGAGCAGCGAAGCAACAGCAGCTTGACGAGAAACGGAGCCTCTCCGATGTGATACGATCGGGAGGCATAATGACCGGCAGCCACCACCGCAACACCCGATTAGAGTGGCTTCGCAAAACAATCAGAAGAAAAACTCTTCTCTCGGTCAGTTCATTTTTTTTTATTTTTTTCATTATTTAAAAAAAAATTGTCTCTTCTCAAACGGCGGGCCACTTTGGCCTGTTTTGCTCACCCCCCCCCCCCCCCCCCCGCAGGGACAAAATCTTCGAATCCGAGAAACTATGAATTTTTGAGTCTGAAAGTCGCAGAACAATCAAAAGAAAAACTCTTCTCTGTCAGATCGTTTTTTCATTTTTTAAATTAAAAGAAAAAAAGTTCCTCTTCTCTAATGTCGCGCCATTTTGGCCCATTTTGCTCACCCCCTGGGAAAAAAAAATCTTCGAATCCGAGAAACTATGAATTTTTGAGTCTTAATGTCGCAGAACAATCAAAAGAAAAACTCTTCTCTGTCAGATCGTTTTTTCATTTTTTAAATTAAAAGAAAAAAAGTTCCTCTTCTCTAATGTCGCGCCATTTTGGCCCATTTTGCTCACCCCCTGGGAAAAAAAAATCTTCGAATCCGAGAAACTATACATTTTCGAGTTCGAAAGTTGCAAAACAATTATGAGAGAAATTTATTTCCAAGTCGGTTAGTTTTTCCTTTTTTTTTAGTTATTTAAAAAAGTGTCTGTTCTCAATGGGCCATTTTGTCCAAATCCGCTCATCTCAGGGACCAAATCTTCCAATCCGAGAAACTATGAATTTTGAAGTCTAAAAGTTACAAAAACAATCAGAGGAAAAATTTTTCTCCCAGTTAGGTCGTTTTACCTTTTTTGTAATTATTTTACAAAAGGCGGGCCATTTTGGACCATTTTGCTCGCTCCCAGAGACAAAATCTTCGGATCCGAGAAACTATACATTCTCGAACCTGAAGGAGGTAACTGTTCGTGAAAATTGGACAGTCAAGCTTGATGATTTACAACGCTATAAAGAGCTCGTTGCGCAATAGGGTTTCAAAATTTCGGAATGGCAAAATTGTCCGTGGCTATGTCGAATAGTTGCAACGTTAGATTTAGCGACGCGTTCAGTTTAGGCGGGTCCTCGAACCTTCGCGATTTTTCGAAACCCCAACCCACCGTCCGATCCGATGATTTACTGCCTCGACCAAAGTTGAAATTCGTCGCGGACTCCGGGAAAATTTTTGTACCGTAAAATTTCGTAACTGAGACGGTCGCGCGACGGACCTTCGATTACAGAGTTTTCACGCAAAAGTACCAAAAAAAAAAAACTGTCGACAAGAAAAAATTGTATCCCGCCCTCTCCCGAGGAGAGGAATGATTTAGGGTGAAAAATTTGTCTTCCGGCTCGTAGTAGAGAAAAGAATGTGCAGTCAAATTACCGATGAGCAGGCCAAAACGGACTACCTCATGTCTTTGCATTTTATGTGCTTTACTATTATGCTTTTTACCATTAGGTGTTTTACCATTATGGGTTTTACCATTATGGGTTTTACCATTATGAGTTTTACCATTGTGAGTTTTATCATTATGAGTTTTACCGTTATGAGTTTTACCATTATGAGTTTTACTGTTATGAGTTTTACCGTTATGAGTTTTACCATTATGAGTTTTACCATTATGAGTTTTACCATTATGAGTTTTACCATTATGAGTTTTATCATTATGAGTTTTACCGTTATGAGTTTTACCATTATGAGTTTTACCGTTATGAGTTTTACCGTTATGAGTTTTACCATTATGAGTTTTACAATTATGAGTTTCACCTTTAGGTGTTTTACCATTATGGGTTTTACCATTATGAGTTTTACCATTATGAGTTTTACCATTATGAGTTTTACCGTTATGAGTTTTACCATTATGAGTTTTACCGTTACGAGTTTTACCGTTATGAGTTTTACCATTATGAGTTTTACCATTGTGAGTTTTACCATTGTGAGTTTTACCATTATGAGTTTTACCATTATGGGTTTTACCATTATGTGTTTTACCGACATGGATGTTCAATCTCGGATGGAATACAGGAGTTCGTTTTGCCCCGCTCTCTCCCTTTAAAATCTATCGAGCGATAAAGCAAGAAAAATTCATTCGGACCTTTGAGGCCTAAAAAAAAAAAAAAAATGACGAAGATGAAGCGACGGATGGATATGATCGGTACGGCGAAATGAGAGAAGAATTAGAAAAGAGAACGGGAGGTCGCGCGAGCGGTCGGCGCGTTTGAAGCCTTCCTCCCGAGAGCCCCGTCACGTTCCTCTTCCTCCTTTATTTTGAACGGTCGCGCGCGAGCTACGATACGGACAACCGCCGCGGGAGAAACGGGACGATCGGGTTCCCTTTGTCAAGGGATCTATCTGTCTTTCTCACGAGGGCTGCGTGCACCTCTTGTGCGAGAAGTAAAATTCGAACGAAACGACACGGGAACGCGCCCTTGCCGTCCCTTCTTCGCGATCGGCTGATTGAGTCGTTTCACCGATCCCGAGGATTTCGCCGTACGTCGCGGTGGAGACGATCGGCGACCATTAGAGAGCAGAGGAAAATTGATTTTTTTTCTTTTGTTTCTTCCAAGAACGTGGCAAGACGAGGCATTATAAAAAAAAAAACAAAAAAAAAACAATTACCTGAACCAGGAATGGCTCCGGTAGGCAGGCAGAAGACGAGAAGACAGCTGCGCCGAGAGCACCAAGTGTATGGAAAAAAAATTTTTTTAAATAAAAAAAAACAACGTGTACAGTATAGCAGCCTGTACGAGTGGGGCGAGAGATGTCGATTGTCGGTGGCGCGCCGTAACTCTTGATTACAGTTTATTCCGAGTCTCCTCCCGTTAAATTTGAGGCCCTGTAATCAGCGGGAGTTCACCCGCGTGCCGAGGTATAGGCATCGACCGAGAATAATATTAAGCGGAGTAAGAATAAGGAGACGAGGAGGACGAGGGAGGGGGGGGGGGCGTAAGAAGAGGAGGACGGAAGAAGGAAGAGGAATAAAGAGGAGAAGAAAGAAGTAAAAGGAAGTCGAGGAAGAGGAATAAAAATAAGAGGAGGAAGAAGAGAAAGGAGAGGAGAGGAAGGAGGAAGGAAGAGGGGAAAGAAGAGGAGGAAGAGGTTAGTGAGTGAGAACTGAAGAGGAGGCGGGGGGGGGGGGAGAGGAGATTATAGGATAGTGAAAAAGAGAGAAAGCGTGTCGAGGTATTGGCATCGACCGAGAATAATATTAAGCGGAGTAAGAATAAGGAGACGAGGAGGACGAGGGGGGGGGCGTAAGAAGAGGAGGACGGAAGAAGGAAGAGGAATAAAGAGGAGAAGGAAGAAGTGAAAGGAAGTCGAGGAAGAGGAAGAAAAATAAGAGGAGGAAGAAGAGAAAGGAGAAGAGAGGAAGGAGGAAAGAAGAGGGGAAAGAAAAGGAGGAAGACGTTAGCGAGTGAGAACTGAAGAGGGGGCGGCGGGGGGGGGGGGGATTATAGGATAGTTAAAAAGAGAGAAAGAGCGATGAACGGTATAGCGGAGAGCAGGTGGGCAAGATAGGATATACGGAACGCGGCGTGGATCGCGCGCCACTCCGGTGTCGGCGAGTCAAAGAGATTTTCTCCCCTTCCAGAGCGCGACGGGGGCCCGACCGCCTAACAAGGGCTGAAATATGACTGCCTCGACGCGGCGGCGTCGGCGGCGTGCTCACCGACGAGCTCCACTCGGCGAGGGAACGGGAGAGGTAGCGAGAGACGGAGGAGGCGAGGAGGAGGCTCCTCAACGTGGAGGAAAACCCGAAAGGATATCTTCCAGAACGCCGAGGAGAGCCGAGCCGCGACCGGATTTATTGGACGTCCCCCTCTGTCTTAGACTCTATAAAGTATCCCGTGTGTGTATATACGACTGATCTATCTCGTTAATTTTGGCCGCTCGGGCGTTTTATTTTGTTTTGATTTTTTTTTTTTTTTTCTTTTTTTTTACATACTTTAGAACTAATGGCGATAAGAATCAAAGATTTTATTCGACGACAATGGCCGGACAAATTAATTAAACAATTTTTTTTTTATTCAATTATCTCGTTAATTTTGACCGCTCGATCGTGGTATTTTTTTTTTTTCACGTACTTCGGAGCGAATTGCGATACCAATTAAAAATTTTGTTCGAACAATAGCTCGACAAATTGATTAAACGATTTTTGTTTTTTTTTGTCGTAAGAATCTCATCGGCTCTTGCATGCGATTGCTGAGTCTTGATGATTTATTGTCCACGTGCCAGAGTAATCTTGTGGACGATTAATTGAATTAAAACAATTTTTCTTGTCTTTTTTTTTTACTCATACCGAGATTACTGATAAAATAAAAAATTTGACCCCTCAGCGGTCACCCTTAGGTACATAAACGTAAATCTGTTACGCCGATCGTCAATGGGTAAAAGAGATACAGCCCCTTAATAATAATAATAATAATAATACGCATAAAGATAAGACAAAAATCCTGCGTTATCTTGCGAGAGTAACCGAGGCAATCGTTCGCCCTTCGTCCAATAAAAATCGAACATCCGCCGATTACCGTAAAGTGCCAATGCAAGTTCAACACCCCTCGAATAAGGCCACGTCCAAGAATCGTGCCATACTCTCGATAAGAGAACGGTCGAATCTACGATCAGTACGTGCCTACATAGGTATATATGGCATATAGAATACAGTAATGGTACAGCGGGGATGCATATAGGACAAACTATACTGCAACTAACCCACATACAGCCGAGAGAAGATTGATAGAAGCCTCGGTTGGTTGCCCACGATGCGCGTAATGAGAATATACGACATTGATAATTTACTAACTGATTGCTCCTCTTACAGATAAAAGAAAATAGAGCATTTCAACAGCTATATGACTTAATTATTTGTTGATCCTAAAGCTCTGGGGCATCGTCTCTTCGGAGCCAACACGAGATACAAAACTTAAATGAGCATGTGCGACGCAAATACATAAGATTCAACCGGAACTACTTCTTAGTACCTAATAACATGTGTTGCCTTTAGAAATTATACAAAGTTAAATTAATGATAGTAATAATAATAATAATAATAATAATAATAATAATAATAATAATAATAATAATAATAATAATAATAATAATAATAATAATAATAATAATAATAATAATAATAATAATAATAAAAACCTCCCCTATCTTACAAGGGTGAAAAGATAAAATATTTCGGCCTTTGTGCAATAAACATCGAACATCCGCCGATTACCGTAAAGGGCGAATGCAAGTTCAACACCCCTCGGATAAGGCCACGTCCGAGAATCGTGCGATACTCCCGATAAGAGAACGGTCGAATCTACGATCGGTACGTGGCGATACATGTATACGGCGTACAGAATATAGTAATGGTACAATGGGGATGCATATAGGATAGTTGGTGCAAACTATAATGCAACTAGCGTATATACAATCGAGGGAAGATTGATAGGAGCCTCGGTCGGTTGGTCACGATGCGTATCGGGTATCCGGTGAGCGTGACTGTTGTGGTGGCTGATTCTGCTGCTGCTGCTGCTGTTGCTTCTGCCGCTCTGGGGTGCTCTGGGCAATGCGGCCCTGGTAGTGGTGGTCCATCGGAGTAAATATATTGAATCCCGCTGTTGAGGGCCCTGCGGTAGGATTGGTGGCGGTGTCTTCCGCTCTCTACTTGAGCCGCGTGCCCGCTCGCTCGTTCACGCCCGAGGTGCGCCTTTGATGTGCCGCCGTACACCCCGTTCGCGCTAACTCCACTCATCCACCTCCCCTTTCTCGATCTCTCACGAGGTCCCACTCCGACGGGACATTTTGTCACGTCCCAGTGCGAATTCGTTCCGTGTACATGGTTTTTTTTTAGATAGTTTTTACCGCTCGTTCACTGTTTCGCCCCCTTTTTTTTTTTACAACCTCGACTCGCACCCCCTCTAACTTCTCGCGAGGCGAGCGACTGTGGTGTTGGAGGGATTTTTTTGTTTTTTTTTCGGTGGATTTTGGAGGTGAGAAACTATTGGAGCAGTTTCGCACTTAATTAACGGCAGATCGGATTAATGGTAGTTAAAAATTGATGTTCGAGTGATTTTGTGGAGAGGAATTTGTGGAACATTTGTTTTTAAGTGTGAAATCGTTCCTGGCGTGAATTTTAGGATTGGGCTTGTTGTCTGTCTTCAATTGAATTATTAATTTTTTTCATACTTGTATTGATCGTTAATTGCTCGCAGCTCGATTATTCAATCTTTGAGGAACTGGACGACTCGGTTTGTTCTATTTTCTTTTGGCGGAGAGCCATTCAGTCCGAGAGGCAATTATGACACCGACGGTCCACCGCGTAATCCTGCACAGAAGCGTTTCGCGTACTATCGCAAAAATTGTTCTCTCGATTCTTAGACGCGATAGGGAAAAAAAAGAAAAAAGTGTACGTGTAGCAAATAATTTCTTGTCCACAAAGCCCAACAATTTCTTTCTCATTCATTTGATTTATTTACCAACGAACTCTAATCTTTAACTATAAATATCACGAAATTATCAAGAAAATGGAAGAAAATGAAAATCGTAAGCTTGTGCACGTTCGTTAAATGTAAAACCACGTTTTCCCGTACGTTTAACAAATATTTCTTGGCCACAAAGCCTCAAAGTTTCTTTCTCGTTAATTTAATTTATTTACTTGCCGATGAACTCTGGTCTCTATCTGTAAAATATTGTAAAGTTATTAAGAAAATGAAAGAAAAAGAAATTCCCTCATGGACGCTAGTTAAATGTAAAACCACGTTTTCCCGTACGTTTAACAAATACTTCTTGGCCACAAAGCCTCAAAGTTTCTTTCTCGTTAATTTAATTGATTTACTTGCCAATGAACTCTAATCTCTACCTATAAAATATTGTAAAGTCATTAAGAAAATGAAAGAAAAAGAAATTCCCTCGTGGACCTTAGTTAAATGTAAAACCACGTTTTCCCGTACGTTTAACAAATATTTCTTGGCCACAAAGCCTCAAAGTTTCTTTCTCGTTAATTTAATTTATTTACTTGCCAATGAACTCTGATCTCTATCAATAAAATATTGTAAAGTTATTAAGAAAATGAAAGAAAAAGAAATTCCCTCGTAGACGTTAGTTAAATGTAAAGCCACGTTTCCTCGTGCCTGCCGGCGTACAAAAAAAAAGATATATATATATACAAAAAACAAAACAAAAAATGATATTGAAGTTAATCCGAACGCGGCATCGGGTCGGGGTAGCGGGTCCGCGAGGACGCGACGAGCAATTATTTCACGGGGTTTTATTTCGAGAATCCGTCGGGAGGATTCTTCACGCGTGCTCAGCCGGCACGCGGACTCGGCGTTATACCGGTGCTCCGGGGCCCTCGCTTTGCGGAAGCACGAGCTGGCCGGTGCCGGGTTTCTTCAAAGGTTCTCCGAGGGGAGAAAGAATGGGGATAAAGAAGAGAACGCCGAGTTTGAAACTTAAGCGCGCGCGCGATCGTCCGCGCGCGCGCGTTTGCGAATGAGAGAGATAAAACTCGAGAAAGAGGCCTCTTGATCGACGTCGCGCCTTGCTGCTTCTGTTGCTGCTCTCTCCCGCGTTCGGCCGCGCCGTCGCTTTAGACGCTGCGCGGACCGCGCGTGCACTCGGGGCCCTTCCATCGCGCTTGGTCGTCGTCGCCGTCGCCTCTCCGTCTTTCCCACTCGCGGTCGGAGTCAGACAAGCCGATAATGAGATTCGTAATTGCGCCTCGTCGAGTTCCACAGGTACGCACACGCTTCGCAGTGATGTACACACCGTTGCGATGCTGGGACGACGGGTGGAGAGAGAGAGAGAGAGTTAACCCCCTTCGGGCAGCAGAAAATAAGCGGTAACGGCTTCTGGATATCTCGATCGTTGGATCTTAAATTTATACCGTCTCACTTAAACGGCTAGTCATCGATGGACCGGACCGATTATTGTCCGACGGCTCGACCCGTGCACTCTACTCGACGCGATTCGACGCTGAGTCAACACCGACGATAGAGATTATTCCAGTTTCGACGATTCCTCGAACCCCGGCTCGTGACGTTTTGACGAATTTAGAATTTAGATTCATTCGTGGGTCTCTTCTCACTGTCGTCGTGTGTAGCTGAGCTTCCCAATTCTTCCGTCCGAGCGCTGGCGGCGTTCATTTGCCACTTTTTCCTAACCTCCGTCGCCGAAAGTCTCCGATCGATTTTTCTCCGCGCAGAGGTTCGTGCGATGGAGGGAGAGGTGAAATTTTCACTGTGCTCTGTCGAGTGTGTCCGATAATTCCGTATCCCTGGTTCGAGCTCGTTTCGTTCCCGGTGGATGGTCCCGCTGCCGCGTAAGCAGCGTAACACTGGCCCCGAGTTCGGCGCGCAAGGTGGACTGCGGGCCGGCAGTACGCGCGCGCGCTCGACCCAGCGAGCAGAGCGAAGTCTTTTGATCTTTGCCGCCGTGAGCCAAAGGCTCGGGCCGGAAGATCGGCAAAAGATTCTTTCTTTTTTTTTTTTCTCCGGAGCACCGTCGAGAGTTTGCGCTCTACCGATGGCGCTTTGGCTGCCGATCGGGCTGCTCGGAGGTTAGATGGCCGCTCCTCGACGCGAGACTCTCGACGGAAGGCACCGCGCATGCGCGTATGTACGTCCCGTGCAGCGTGCAGTAAAGTGTACGGTGTTCCCGACGAGCAAACCCGTCGTTCCGAACCTCCGCCGAGACGTCATACGGAACTGGTTTTCGTCTGTTCGCTCGGATAGCCGTGACGCGTGCCCGTCCACGTGTTACTACAATGTACCGGCAACTACTGTATTCTGCGCAGGCATAACCTGCCTTCACGATTGTGTTTGGGCGAGCTTCCGAGATCGCCTTCTTCTCAACGCGACTGCGCACCTTTCTTCTTTGCACAAAGTAACTCTTTGTATTATTTAGTTCTATCATTGGTCGTTCTTACTCGGTGCTACAATATAGGTTTCGTTTTTTTTTCTTATTTATAGCTCGCATGGAAAAACTAATTTTAGTCGGAATATATTTTCAACAAAACTTGTATTATACAGATAGATGTATCTCATGTATATAGCGATATCCTCAAATAACATCTTTTCGAAGTTTCGACTTCCAGCATTCCCGAGTATAACTACTCGGTAAAGTTTGTTCAACATTGAAAAAAAAGTACTTGACATCAAGATGCTACCGCGTCTCTCGATACACCTAAGATATTGATCTCCACATAAAAAAAAAAAAAACCCCAATAACCGTATTTTCATAAAAGGACAACTTTTCTCATTGTCACATAGCGCAGGGTGTAAATTTTAACTTCGCACTCCCCTCACTCCCGAGAGTCTTCCTTTAGGTAGTCTCGTTTGGATCGAGGGGATGATTATTCGTGGGCAAATTTGACGAGCTTTGATCTCATCTATTCCCGTCGTAGAGGCGGAAGGAAAATGGTGTTGTTTTCGCCGTCGCCGGTGACGGGAGCGAGGCGAGGCTCGGCCGGTAGTAAGCAGAGGTCCGGCGCTCGCGTTCGTCGTCCTCGGTGGTGGGGGGGGGCTTCGAAGGAAGGGCGCGCGCGCTCGCGCCTTACGAACCAGGGCGATAGAGCGAGCGAGAGAGCGATTCGTTGGGAGGGGGCGAGGCGGGGGGGGGGGGGGCTGACGGTGAGCGAGACCAGTAGAGAGTAGAGTACGGAGAGGAACTGTGAGCGCGCGGCGCGGCTCTTTTGAAGTCGGCCGGTACCGTGTGTAATTAGGCTGCCTCCCACCCCGCCCTTGGCCTCTGATCTCGCCGCTGTGTCGCTAATTGCTCACCGCCCCCCGAAGCGAGGCAACGCCAGCGGAGGCACAGGGCCTCGCACAATCCGCGCGCTGGGCAATAACGATCGGATCGGTCTCCCCTTGACTCGACCTCCTAGATCAATCGCTGGCTATCGGTTCACGCGACTTCTCCAAGACTCTCGATAACCAACCTCGCGGTGATGCTACGCACGGGCGATGCTGCCGCCAGGACTCTTCCATTGCACGTAAAATAAACATTCTTACATTTTTTCTTTTTAGCAAAAGTTTTTTTTTTTTTTATTAATCCAATCGATGAAAAAAAAAATATATATATCGGTCATTGCAACAGGGCAGTGTCGATGAGTCGATCGCAACCGTAGCACACATCACAAATTTCGCTATAGATCACTGCCCAATTATCTTTAAAAGAAGAAAATATTTTTGGACAGATGTTTCGTGAGGCGGAATATGGAATTGAGTCTCGTTTACGTCATCACATATGGTTTTGATGATAAAGGATAAAAAAAATCAAGTGATCAAAAATAATAATTCAACCGAGCGTTAAGAAAATTATTTTTCTTTTAATCAAAATAATTGTAGACAAAAAAAATCCTCGAGGGTCCTTCACGAGTGCGGTACTATGTTTTGATTATTGGATTTTCTTTTTTCATTCTTTTTTTTTTCTCGTACAACATTTTTATTACGTTAATCCGATCGACAGAGAGATATGTTTATGGAAAAATCTTTATTGGGACAGAGAATATAGAGGCGTGTTTTGTTTACCTCGTCTGTTATTGTTTTGAAGACAAAAGATAAAAAGAACTCATCGAATCGTAGAAAAGTGTATCTCTGTCCTTGGCTAATGACCGTACGACCGCGAGAGTCCTTGGCGAGCGTGGGGTACTGCGTCTTGTTTACGACGTCACATGGCGCTGTTTGAGGGGCGAAAGAGAAAACAAGCGAAAAAAAAAAGAAAGCAAAGAGAGAAAAAAGCAAACAACAACAAAACGGTGGCACGCGCGTTCAACGAAATTGGTTTTGACGCGTGCGTGTGTGCTTCCACGCAAGGGGATTAAAAGGGTTCAAAGGTGAGTTGGAAACGACGCTGAGGCAGTGTAGGGAGGGCTCAAACGTTGTGCATCCCCGGGCGTTTAGTCGGTGCTGCTTCGTCCGCACAGTGACGAGTTCAAAGGCTTGCTCGTTTCGGCCTGTGTGACGCGGGAGAATCCCGAACATATGAAAGAGACCAAAGGCATGCAGCGATGTATGTGTGTATATATATATATATATATATATATATATATATATATATATATATATATATATATATATATATATATATATATATATATATATATATATATTAATACGCGGGAAATGGAAACACAGAAACTGTGTGACGAGTGTTTTTCAGAGTGCTTTTTGGGTAAATCATGCTCGGCCGCGACGATAACGTTGTGACAGCTTTGGGCACCGGAGTATCAAAGCGAAAGGGCTACACAGCCAGTGGAGTTTGCAATCTCCATTGGCAAAACCGTTTCTCGCTTCAAAGGACGTCATTAAATTCAATTTAAAGAAATCTTTGTTTATTTCAGCATTGATATTTGAGGCTTATAATCTTTCGTCACTTGTGAGGCTCATTTTCGACCTTCGACCATACGTACATCATTTTATACGATCAAAAACAAAATATTATCGATTGAGAGTCGATATAAAAAATCATTGTTTATATTCCAACATTGACTGATGAGACTGATAATTTTCCGTCAATTGTTATAATATAAATAGTAATAAATTTATTTATATAGTAATAATATTATTACTATATTAATATAGTAATAAATTGTTATAATATAAATAGTAATAAATAGTAATAAATTTCTAACAATAGAAAACAAAGTGTTATCGATTAATAGTCAATGTAAATAATCATTGTTTATATTCCAACATTGACTGATGAGACTGATAATTTTCCGTCAATTGAGGTGGAGCCTTTTTTTCCACCTTAGACCATACACAAATAAATTTCTAACGATACAAAACAAAGTGTTATCGATTGATAGTCGATAAAAAAAAAAAGATCATGGTTTATTTCAACATTCATATTCGAGACTGTTAATATTTCGTCATTCAAGGCAGAACCTCTGTTTCCACTTTCGACCATACATAAATAAATTTCAAACGATAGAAAACCAAATATTATCGATTAAGAGTCAATATAAAAAAAAAAATCATTGTTTACATTCAAACATTGACATTTGAGACTGATAATTTTTCGTCAATTGAGGCTGAGCCTCTTTTTCCATCTTCGACGACGCACAAGCGCATAAGCTTTTGTCGATAAATACCAAAAAAATTGACGATCGAAAATCGATGAAAAAAAAAAAAAAAACAAAAACAAAAACAAAAAAAAATACCTGCAACAGTGTCCTCATATCTGCGAAACCGGAACGTCCGGCCGGTCCTCCGACGTGCCTCAAGCCTCTTCGATCCTTTTGTTTATCTTCCGAGAAAAAAAAAAAAAAAAAACAAACCGTAGTACCCACGTGATAAATTAAATCACCCGATCGATGAATCGCGCACAGTACCTTGTCATCGTCATTCTTTATTTTTGTATGAATTTTTGTGTTTTCTTTACAACACAACGAACCAAGATGATTTCAATTGGTGCAAACTTTGATTATAAGGTAAGCGGTGATTGCCGCTCGATAAATCGTTTCGCTCATCGTCGAAGTTTCATTGTTTGCCAATGTATCGACGTTTAATTTTGCACATTGTCGGTTTAAACGGAAAATCGTTCGTCGCACCGTCGATTATTTACGGGAATACACACGGAAGTTATTAGTCACGTGGAGACGAAAAATTCGCGTGGCCAAAAATAAAACAAAAATTCAACGTTCGTTTCGGGGATCGGGCGGGGGGCGGTGGTGGGGGGAGGGGACGGCGGGTGGTGGGGGGGTACTCGTGCGTCCTCCACGAGAGCGCGCACAACACTGCCGGTTTTCGTATTGCCCCGGACAACTCTTCTCCACTGGCCTCGCCTTCGGTCGCTTCACTCTTTGGCTCTCTTTCCTCGGCTCGCCCGTACGGCTTCGCTCTCTTCTTTTTTTCCCCCGCACCCTTTCTCGCTCCTCCTGACACACCACGTCTCTCTGTCGCCCTCGTGTCTCTCCCGGCATCCGCCGAACGCCCGCTTCTTCCCGTTTTTTTGTTTGTTTTGTTTTTGTTTTTACGGCTCTACACCTTGCGGACTGTGAAATCGGAGGGACGCTCTTTCTCTCACCGACTTGGCTCTATTTCCGGTTTATCGGAACCGTCATATTTACATGCATATTTATATATAAATATATATAAATGTGTATATTTATGTGACGTCGAAATTTTTTTTTTAAATCCAATTTTTTTTTTCTTTTTTTTTTTTTATGTTATTTGTGACGATGCAAAATTCGATTTTTTCCCCATTCGATTTTCATCGCCGTTGCGATGTGAATATGCATAAGTAGGGGGTGAGAGTTTTTTTTTCGTTTGCTTGTTTGCTTTCTTCCGGAAGTCTCTTCTTGTAGCGTTACTATTGTCAGGATATTTTATTGTATTTTGTTTCTTTTTTCTTGCTGTTGTTGTTGTTGTTGTTGTTGTTTTTTAAATCAATTGTAAACGTTGAGAAATTCGGTTGTCGGTTCTTTCGTTTCGTCACTATGTGGTCCCGTCGTCGTAGACGTTCGGCACTGACTGACAATCGTAACTGGTCAACCGGCATCGAGTAACCGGCGGCGGGTTCCCTCGGTGTATAGTGGCGACGATGCCGAGGAAGCTGCAAGACGTGGTAGGGATGGACACCCCCCCACTGAACTTCCAACTTTCCTTCCTCTGGGGTTATCCGAGTCTGTGTCCGTGGCAACGCAGTTTTTCTTTTGGCGCTCACAACGCCGGCCCGTTGATTCCAATCTCTGTCATTTTTTTTTTACCATTTTTCGCGAAACATTAGATAGGATAAGGGTCGGTGTGATATGGCCATTGGTTTTTTAAACAACGAAAATTTGACGTCTAACGTTTATATAATGTTTACATTTTCGTTGTTAACAACTCCAGAGACATTGAACTAAAGTAATGTAACTCTGTGAACTTTGGGTATTTTCGATGCGTCATTTAATTGCAGATCTGCAAATAAATATTTGCGATCGGCCATCTGACCCGGAAACTGCGGTTGACATGGCCACGGTGATAGCGGTAGTCAATTGAGCCTAGAGAACGATCGAAATTGCACAAGACATTTTTTTTTTTAAATTATATTTCATGTTGTCCGCATAATCTACAGAATAACGATAAACACATCTGTTAAATGTTTCAGATGCTAAACTAAAGAGAAAACAGTTTTACTGGCCATGTCACCCGGATAGTGCGGGACAGATGGCCACTGGGTCCACCACCATTGACGGAGGCGCCTTCAAATGAACGGAGTTCAATCGGACACTTGCGTGCTAGCACATTCATAAACGTCACACCACCATTTCTTTACATCTTTTCTCATCAGTGTTCAATTCTTCACTGTTATAAATATACAGCAACGTTTCTAACGGACTTTCATTGGTACGTCGTCACTTATCTACACCGCGTCCCATCTACACGCACAGAATTACCATATTTTCAAACTTACACTAAAATTCTGGTGTGATGAGCAAACTTACACCGGTGCTTGTAGTCACATGCTGAATCGCACGCATGTTCAATCGTTCACTCGACTTACCGGACTTTTGCGCACCCCCCAATGCGAGACAATATGGGTTCGAGCGGTCGTCAGTCTTGTGTAAGGTTGTCCGTATACCAATGAAGTAGCCGCGGTTCTCAATGCTAGGAACAGCTTGAATCCATATTGCCTCGCATCGGGGGATGCGTAAAAGTCCTATAAGTCGAGTGAACGATTGAACATGCGTGCAAATCAGCATGTCACTGCAAGCACCGGTGTACGCTTGCTCATGGCGCTAGAATTTTAGTGTAAGGTTGAAAATATGGTAATTCTGTGTGTGCAGAAGGGACGCGGTGTAGATAAGTGACGACGTACCAATGAAAGTCCGTTAGAAACGCTGTTATATATTTATGACTTTGAAGAATTGAACAGTGATGCGAAAAGATGTAAATAAATGGTGGTGCAACGTTTATGAATGTGCTAGCATGCAAGTGTACGATTGAACTCCGTCCATTTGACGGCGCCTCCATCGACGTGGCCATCTCACCCGCAATATCCGGCTGAAATGACCATCCCCTCGCTATTGCAGGCGGTGGCCCACGACCATTGAGGTGGCCATATCAACCCCGAAACATTGGGTGGCCATATCAACAATTTTCCGGAAAAAATATCCACTGCTTAAATGTAGGGAAGAAATTTTTTTCAAATAGATTTACTACACGCCAATATTTTCTTGAAAGATCCAACTATAGTGTGCAATATTGATTTACCAGCAACATTATAATTTAGTATGTCGAAAAAAACTTAATGCACTGAACAGACTGTATTATCATTTATCCAATGAATAGCAAGTGAAATAGACTATATTATATTTCTTTTGTAAAAGGCTTATTCCCGTCAATATATATAAATGAACATACAAATATATATATTAAAAAAAATATTTTTTCACATTATTTCAAGATATTGTTCATATTATTAAATTTTGTTTTTTTTATGTTTACTATTGATAGATTTTTTTGGCGATTACACAGCTGATTAGGATCGACGTCGGAGGGGGCGTATAAAAAAAAAAAAAAAAAAAAAAATGATCGTTGCTACCGAAGTTATAATACGCGATTTATACGGCCAAGTAGTATAGTGGAGGGTTGTGTGTGTATGTGTATGTGTGTGTGTGGGGGGGGGGGGGGGGGCGAGAACCAGGAGAAGTCGAATTGTTGGCGGCAGGTCGTAGAGGCAGCAGCAGCAGCGCCCAACAGCGGGATGGTGATTATACGGCTGTTAAACGTTAGCCTGGGGTCGCCTTTCCGAAGGAAGGTGGCTGCGGCCGGAGGCGGAATAAGTCGGCCGGGAGCAAAGCCAAGTGAGAGCCAACAGTTCGGGGAGGGATTTTGCACCGAAGGCGAGGCAAGAGGGAGATATCCTGTGGACGCGAAGTAAAGATTAAGAAGAAAACGAGGAGGAAGAAAAAATGAAAAAAATGAAAAAAAAAAAAAAAAAACAGCGAAGATGGGTGTGCGGGCTTGCAACATAGTTCGTGTGCTTCTGTCCTGGAGAACAACGCGTTACTTCGACTCGATAAATGTTGGGAAAAAAAAAAAAAAAAAAAACGACTTCCATCGACCAAGTTTTGCAAATATGGAGAGATAAAAAAATTCAATCATCGACCAATTTATTCGGATCGAATCCGTGGATGTTATTTTAGATTATTTATAAAAAATGATAAAACAAAAATCCCATTCATCAAATTTTGCTGTTATGAAAAAATGAGAATAATTTATGAAAAATTTTTTGAATCATTTCGAACGAGAGATATTATTTTTTTTTATTTATTTAAATTTCAATGACAAACGAAGATTCGTGGTGCCACGGGGAGTTTGCCGTCGGGTCTTTTAGACGACGAATCTCGGCGGGCATCACGCCGAGAGAGAAGAGATCAAAGGACCGAAATTTTAAATGTGGTGAGAGGGATAGGAGGAGAGAATGGGCGTTCGAAATATTCGGCGCCGACAAAAGAGAGTTTATATAAGAGAGTAAGAGAGTTTCGGGCTCGGGGGGGAGGGAAGCGCAGTGGCTTGAGATCTCTCGCAGGTGGACTTGTCGCAAGTCGATGTGCGATGTGGGGTAACCACTTGTTCGCGTTCGCATTTTGCCGACGGTGAGACGAAGTGTGTCGTCGAGGGATTCGGAACGAAAGTGGAAAAGAAGGGACAATGAGAGTCCCTCCGGTGTTCTCCGCGGTTACAGCTCGTAGTGCGATTCGCTACGAGGCGGCCGGGCCCTTAAACGTCGGTGCTTAGGCCGAGAGCGGGGCAAAATGGACTTCCCTGAAAAATGCGGGGAAAATTGGTAAAATTTCATTCCGAAGAACTCACGACTTTCCGACAGCACTTTAATGATTTTTTTGGGCAAAGTATTGTCAAAATAATTGGATTCATTGAATACAATCTAACCAATCGAAGTAATTAGACTGTTTGGGGCAAAATGGATCATTCGAAATTTCGTAACTAATTTCGTAAAAATCGTACGAACATTTCTTGTCCACAAACGTTCACAATTGTTTTCCTGTTAATTTCACAAAAATATCCTGTCCACTTTGCAAAAATGTCTGTCAATATTACGCATACTTTTTTAAATATTAACAACAAAAGAATTGTGGACGTTTGTGTACAAAAAAAGGGGGTTTGTTAAATGTACAAATCTTTCTTACTGTCTAGGCTCAGGGTAGAGTGGGACAAACATGGAATTCCCCGAAAACGTAGTGAAAGGTGCCAAAGGTTTTAATCCTGAAAAACTTACGATCATCCGAGCGGTACGTTTAATTATTTTCTGAGATAAAATATTTTTTAAACATTAATATTGATTGATCCAATTAATTTGATTGATCCGGATCGGATAATCCAATGAATCTAATTAATCGGACTAACGTTGATCCAAAAAATGCGAAAGACTATTTGGAGCAAAGGGCGCCACTCCAAATTTCGTTGTACTTCGAGACGGTCCATTTTGCCCCACACTACGTCCCTCGTATGCGCGACTTTATGGCCATATCCACTAGCGGAGGGTGAAAGAGCATCGATGATACGCGTATAATGACACCGGGCGGCAAAATTTCTATTCACCGATAATTCCTCGAAGAAAACCAGAGGCGGAGTTATGTAACCCTCATAGGTTTCCACGTTGGAACGGTGACGGTGAAGGCTCGCCATAGAGGCGCGGTAGCTTCGAGAGTCCGAAGCGCGCCTGATATCATTAATCTTCATTTGGAGATCCGTTAACACGCAGGTGCCGGACGACGCCAACGTCCTGCTCCGAACGGTTCAACTTTGAGATTTTCGTGAAGTAAAAGGGACAGCTACACATTTTTTTTTTTTTTTGTCCAAATTTCAATCGCGATCCCTCCCGAGTAAATCACTTATTGTCCCGATCATTTAGCTGCACGCAGCTCGGCGCGAGACCCCCCACCCCCCCCTTTTTCCCCAAACTCCCGACTCGTACTCGGTCGGTAACAAAAACTGTAATCAATTTTTAATTTTAATTTTTATTTTTTTTCCAAGACTACCAAACTTTTTCTCGGAAAGGCGAAATACGCGCGCCCATATGACACGCGATATAAATGTATATCGGATGTATTGCCACTTATATAGCGAGTCCTATTCGGGAGAAGAGAAGCTCGTGCCGGTGCTCTCTTCGCGTTACGGTACACCGCGAATGATCATTAGCGGCTCGAGGTCCGAGCGTCCGGTACGTACGGATACCGCGTACAACACAAATGTACGAACGAGACGGTTTTCTTACAGCTATCGTGCGTGTACGCTAACCCCCTCCCCCCGGTACACGATATAATACCGGTGTATATATATATATATATATATATATATATATATATATATATACGATGTGTGCGCCTTGGCGCGCTCGTCGCTTCTAAGGAACTTGTCCGCGGGGCACCCATCGATTCGAGAAAATAAAGCTTCGCTCGGGCGCGCGCGCCCGCGCGCGAGCCGCCTTTTTTGTATCGGCACCTTTGCCAAGATCATCGTTCTCCGTTTAACTCCGTGAAAGAACGAAGAAACCGACGCCGCCGCCGCGGCCGCAGAAGCGGGCTTGCCGCTAAAGGGGTTTACCGCACTCGTCGGGCCGGTGCCGCTGCCGGCGTCGGGTCCTTTTGCCACTCACATGTGTACAAGCTAATGGTTGTTGTATAAGCTTGAAAAATACTACACCGAGTGTACAATGTCGCGGTTTACGTTTGCGAATTATCTTAACGTATCTTTGGCGCTAGTCGCCCTGACGTATTTGTACTAATTATACGAACGGCGGGGGGGGGGAGAGCTTTGCATCGGGCTTTGGAGCCTTTTTTTTTTTTTTTTTCTGTCCAATCATCGTCGGCGAGACTTTGGAATTGAAAGTTTTTTACTCGGGAGACTTTACGGTTCGATGTCAGCTCGGACAAGATATTCGGCGAGCTACTCCGAAAGACATCGCTCTAAATTTCTAAGTCCTTTGCGGGGCGGGGGAGAAGGAACAAATTCAGAATAAAACGAACTAATGCAAAGTTTGATCGATGAAAATGTTGTATTTTATTTTATTTATTTATTTTATTATTTATTTTTTTCGAAATCATCGATTTGGTACTTTATTATTACGGTTTACTTATCCTTATCGAAGACGGCAGTGTCTTCGATTCGGTTATTTGCTTTCGACAATGGGGCATTTTTGTGTTTCGGCAATAATTTCGACATTGGTTGAAGTGGTGGGACTAAAACACGCGAGAGCACTCGCGATGAGTGCCGGCGCGGCAATCGTTTGGGCCTTCAGCCCCTGCCCTCACCCTCTTCGGTGTTTATGAAATCGGTCCGGTGAGCCGAGAACTATAAAATCCAGGACGAACGGCCGCGAGCGTTAATTCAACATCGAGTTTACGAGGCGAATCGAGAGCCTCGATTTCTTTCGGAATGTATAAAGCACCGCGTGTCGGGCGCTCCACTGTTAAACACACGCATACGGCGAGCTATATCATTGTGTAGAGCATAGACTCACGTGCGTCGATACAGAGTAAATAAAACGTTGATACATTTTTATCTCGTTAATTGAAAATTTTTTTTTTTTTCGCAACGAAACGTAATTTTTTATGCATTAAAATCGTCAAAATACCAAGGAAAATAACAAGAAAAACTAAAACGCTTGCGACAATTTTTAATATTTGAGACTGGGAATTTTTTCACATTACCATAATACCTTTAAGAACAATCAGTGGTGGGCAATTTTCAATGAAATTGTTTTATTAACGTAAGAAAAAATAAAACATGTTTTGCTGCCTAAAATCGATCACTGAAGTCCCCACGATAGCAGCAAAATTACAACTGCGCGTGTGTAACTCTCTTCATTTCCAGCGTTCAATGGAAAATTCAAATAGTTATCAGTTCGGAAGATACCAAAACGCTCTCGACGCCCGATAACAAACAATTATCGGTGCGTAATACAAAGTTTGGAACTTCCGCAAAAAGCCTTATCCGACCCGATGTGCAGTGAACTTCGCGAGGGTTTTATGAAGAAGCTCGTGAGTTGACGAGAACGAGAGAGAGAGGAGAGACGGCACAGAGATGCGGAGTCTGCGCGAGGAAGAGGAGAGAAACGATGGAGGGAGTCGCGAATAGGTGAGAGCGAGATTATTACAAGACCGTCGAGGAGAGTTTGAGGAGGAAAGAGAGAAGAAAAAAAAAGTGGGGGGGGGGGTGGGGGAAAGACGATACGGAGGTGGAGGATATAGAGAGATCGTGGAAGGGATGAAAGGCGCCGACTGCCCTCTGGCCTCCCCACTTTCTTGGCCTACTACTACACCTGGTGATGCCGTACGCGGGCCGTCGGTCCCGACAATATCAACGTCTTCTCCTCCTCATCGCTCTCCTCATTTCTATCCTTATCCTTATCTCCCTCTTTCTTCGTCTATTCTGCCGTCCTGCCGCATCGAAGCCCGACGTCCGCGTATAATGAAATCAACGCTATCGCGCCACGTAATGCAATCAACGCGACTTTCGTTCTTCTCCTTCTTCCGTCTTCCTCCTGGGGCGCGACCGGCAGATCGCCGCGGATAAAGAGGACCCTCGACGATTCCACTGATATTCGGCTCCAATAAAGAGAAAAAAAAAAACAAAAAAACAAAAATGTTTAATGGAAAATCGGGAAACTCGGACGTTAGAACAGATCGTACGTTTTACAAACATTTCTTGTTCAGAAACGTCCACTATCGAGAACAGATCGTACGTAGAACAGATCGTAGATCCGATCGTAGAACAGATCGTACGTTTCAAAAACATTTGTTGTTCGTAAACGTCAACTATCTTCCCGTTCATTTTGCAACTTTTTTGTTTGTCAACGAAAGGTGTAACGAAAAAATTGCAAAAGGAAGATTTGTTCATCCTCGCCTACACGAAATGTGTTATAATGTACAAACCTTTGTTTTTTTTTTTTACCGGGAGGGAAGATTCCGCTCGAACGAGGGACAAAAAATAAAGCAAACATCGAGAGGAGAGACTAAAGAGAAATTGAAAAAAAAAACAAAAAAACCCAAAAAATTCGTTGAGCTATGATACGCCAACTCACGGCGGAGAGTCTTTTAGGAGAGCCTTTCGGCTAGAAGATTAATGAACTGTCGTGTGGATGTTGCATCTATTAGGTGGGAGGGCGAAGTGGGTAAAATGATACGGATAGCTTGTGGTCGCGTCGATGATTTTTTTTTTTTTTTCGTTCCTCGTGTGTTTGCTCCCGACCAACCAGTCGGATCGATTGCGTGTTTGGGAGAACGCACGATAAATAATTGAGGCTCGACTACGAGCGTTTGAGCGATAGGACGTGCCGCTGCCCGCTTAGAAAGCTCGGATAATGATCGGGAGGCACGGATTACCGAAGGAAGTTTCGAAGAATTTTTTTTTTTTTTTTAATTTTTTTTTTTGATCTCCTCCACTAATCAGTTCGTCCATGTCGTTTTGCTTCGTCGCAAGTTGCACGACGACATCGATACGTCCGCCGGGTATATCGGCTCGTAGTCGTGAGTAACAGAAACACGAGAGCTCACGGAAAGATCGGAAACGCCGTAATTCGGTGAATGAAAAAAAAAAGTACGATTTAAAGAATAATTATAATGATTTTTAAACACGTTTCGGAGCGATTGGCCAGTTCGTAGAATTTTTTATTTTTATTTTATTTTTTTTATTCGTGCCGTTTGTGAAGAATTTCAGACGAATCGTCGAAATTCGTGTCTGAAATTGCGAAAACTTTAAAATCGCGCGTGCCAATTAGAAATTTTGTATTAAAATTATTTTTATAACAGAAAATTATTTACGGGAACGAGATATTTGGTTGAAATTGTACATTATTTCATCGCTCTACGGCCCGATACATGTAATTCGCTCAAATAACGAGGATAAGTGCGCAATAACGCGATAACCGGGCCGATCTGCGGCAGTTAAAAATCTTCGTTATTGCGAATTTCAAGTTTCGCATGTATTCGTAATGTCGTTACGGAATATAATGTATCTTGTACAGCACTGTTAATGGCAGCTACGATCCTACCAAGCTGCACTTTAAGGTATATATTTGGGATGGAGGTGCTCACTCGGGATTTTTGTGGCGGGCACGTTCGGTCGTTTGCGGCTAACGTGCGAGCGAGAAAGTATAAAACGACCGTAAACCATCGCAACATCGGTGGAGGCGGGGGACTAAGGATAGGCTGCATTTAAAATTCGTTTATTGGCTTCGCGCGAGCGCGCGCGTTACGTTAGCATGCCGAGAGCTTAAATTAACGTCAGTGACTGCTGTAAAATGTCAAAAATTAAATTATTTTTAAATTCTCGCTCGAGAGACTTGTCAATGGCATTTTTTTTCATTAATTTTTTTGATTTTCGATTCATTTTTTTTTCGATTCAATTCCCGACTCGCGATCGAAAATTCATCTTTGGTCCGTTTCACCGAAAATTACACGTGATCGATCTATCGTTACGTAAAAACTTCTTTTCCAAATTTTGCTATTCAATTTCTGACTCGCGATTGAACATTAATTTCGACCTTTTTACGGAACGCTGCACGGTATCTTCAATTTCCGCTTTTTAAGCTTCTTTCGCGATCTATCGATCTATCGATCTATCGATCTATCGATCTATCGATCTATCGATCTATCGATCTATCGATCTATCGATCTATCGCCTATACCATTCCCCTCTTTTCATTGATTTTTTTTTTAAATTCGGCCTCCCTCGGTTTCAAAAATCTATATTTACAATTTAATCGAACGCCACTTGTTGACGATCCGCCCCCCCCTCCCCCCCTCTTCCTGCCACCGCGATCTATCGATCTATCGCGCGCGTTCCTCGGGAGTCGCGGATCGTCCCCCGACGCCCCAGTCCCTCTCCGAGCTTCGGTTAGCGGGGTACGGCTCCTTTACACATCGGGAACGACGAGGAAGAAGACGCGACGACGCCGGTCAGAGTAGTAGGATGAGAATGGCGAAAGGACAGGGGCGTGGGGGTAATGAGAATCTTCATGCTGTAGCGCTGGAGCGAGATGACAAGCGGATGGGTGGCGTGCGCGCGACGGAGGCAGGTGCGCATCGGTGCTCTCGTCGGCTCTTTTGATCTTTGCCGAAGGTGGGAGAGTACGAGGTATACAGCTTATACATATATACACAGCACTGTATATGTATATATATATATATATATATATATATATATCCTTGTGATGCACGGAGTGCGAAAGAGCACAACTGATGCGAAAGGACGACAGTGATAGGAGCGAGGATGGAGCGCAGTATAATAGTATAGCTTATAGTACCTCAGTGTATTTACAACAGTAGTGTAAAACAAGAAAGTGGGGGCAATGGGGGTAGGTTAAAAAATATATATGTATATCTGGCATATTTTTGTAGCAATAAAATAAATATCGAGTCTAAAATACTCCCGCCTCTTAGTCAGTCTCAAATCGATAATAATAATAATAATAATTAGTATATTTTATTGATATCGGTGAAGATGGTTTGTAGATTTAACGAATATTTATCGTTCGAAGAACGATATATATATATATATTTTTTTTTTTTTTAATTTAATATTCTCATTAGTTTTATAGTTTTTTTTTTTTTGTTGTTGCTAAAAATAAGGTTCGCTGAGTCTCGAATATCACTGCCAGAGATCTCTTGCTATAAGGCTCGCGGTATAATAATATACCATACAGTGCCTCAGTGTATTTACAACAGTAGTGTAAAACAAGAAAATGGTGGCAATGCCGGTCGGGTAAAGAAAAAAAAAAAAACAATACATATATATCTGGCATGTTTTTTTTTTTATAACAAAAACAGCAAATGTGGAGTTTTAAATGCTCTCGTCACTTATTCACTCCTAAATCGACAGTAATAATAAATATATCTTATTGATATATGAAAAAATTGTTTGTAGATTTAACAAACTTCTGTCATTCCGCGAACGAAATTTTAACGAATTCTCATTAATTGTATACTTTTTTTTTTTTTTTTTTTTTAAATAAGGTTCCCCGCTTCGGAATTATCACTTCCAGAGATCTTTTGCAATAAGTTCGATTCGCGTTATCCCGCCCCCCCCCCCCCCGCCCCCGACCGCAGTTGCCCCTCGTTGCCGCGATGCCGCTAGCCCGATCGCGACTCGCGAGAAGAAGAGGCCGACGAAGAAGGGACGAGGCTGATATGCTGCTGCCAGTGGAAGGGTCGGAAAGAAGCGGCGGCCGTGTGCCTTCGGTGAGAGAGGGAGAAAATCGCGCGGTGGACCACTATTATGTAAACATCATCGTGCCTTTCATCTCGCCGCCCCGTGACGGCGAAGGCCTTCTTCTTCTTCTTCTTCTTCGACGACGACGACGACGACGACGAGGACTGAACCAGCTGGCCCTTCGCTCTGCTCACCCGCTCGCCCGTTCACCCATCGCGCGAGTTCGCTCGATCGGTACCTCGCGGTCTAAACAAAATGCACAACGCGAGAGAGAGAGAGAGAGAGAGAGAGAGAGAGAGAGAGAGAGAGAGAGAGAGAGAGAGAGAGAGAGAGAGAGAGAGAGAGAGAAGATGGCCGGGGCACGACCGCGAAGAAGGGTTAAGCTAATCTGCGAAATTAGCATCGGACACAGCTATGAACTTTAGCTATTACAGAAACGGCGGGTTCGACGATGTTGAGAAACCACCGCGCTTTTTCGGCCTTACGAATGGAGCACTGAGGCACTAAGACTCGAAACAACCCCCCCCCCCCCCCCCCCCCCCCCCCCGCCCCTCCACCCCTTTTCACGGTTACACGCTCCGGAGAACCGAGACATCGAACAGCAGCAGTTTATACGGTAGCTGTAAAGCAATCCGTGAAGAAATATTCTCGGAGATTGTATACAAAGTGGCGTGTTGGACTTCCCTCTGATCCTTTGAAGCGATTCTTCTTCTTGTTTTTTTTTTTTTTTTTTTTTTTTTTTCGTGCTCGCTATATTGCGGTCGCTGATTATCATCCTCACCGTACCCTCATTCATCCGAAAGTAATAATCAATAATAATAATTTTTCATAAATTGCAAATAATTTTGGTGCATTCAGCAAGTTTTTCGAAGAATCAGAGAGAGAAGTAGAAGTCGAATATAAATATTGAATTTTTTTTTTTTTTTTTTTGCTTCCTCCTGGAGTGCTCGAGCGGGTTTCTCTTCGGCTTCCGCCGGACCGCACTGGAGCGTTCGCTCGTCCGCGGTAAGACTCTGCTTCGCTGATTATCATTCTCACCGCTCCCTCGTTCGTCCGAATTTAATAATCAATAATAAGAATTTTTCATAAATTGCAGCAATTTTTACTGCGCTCGGCAAGTTTATGTCGACGGCAAAAAATGTCGACTGTTCGAGCGAGTTTCTCTTCAGCACGCATCGGATCTGCATTGCAGTGGTTCGTGTGTTCCGTTAATTGTTTATTTCGCTGATTATCATTCTCACCGCTCCCTCATTAATCCGAAAGTAATAATGAATAACAATAATTTTTCACAAATTGCAAAAATTTTTGTGGATTCGGCAATTTTTCGAAGATTCACAGAAAAAAAAAGTGAAGTCGAATATAAATATTGATTTCGTTTTTCTTTATTCCAGTGTCCAAGCGGGTTTCTTCTTCGGTGCATCCAACGGGCCGCACCGCGCCGTTCGTCATTTCGGTAAGCCTCTACTTTATAGTTATAGTTATTGCGAGTTAGCTTTGCGCGCAAAAAAAAAAAAAAAAAAAATTTACCTTACCGCACCGTCGAGCCGAGTTTCGCCATGAATCGTCGTTAATGCGTTCGCCAAATCTCTTGATCCTTTTCACTAACATTTTAAACTGCCCTTTATAATCCATTTGGCGGATGTGCTCTCCACCCGTGCGATCGTCGAAGTGTTACCGCGCTCATCGGCCGCGACTCTGACCAAAATCGGTTAATGCACATTTAGCACGAAAAACTCTCACCCGAACGAGCTGACAACGACTTTGGGTCGTTGAAAATTTAACAAAATCGACGAATTATATTCGCGATCTCTCCGTTACGATTATTGTCATTTTTAACGATTATGATTTTTAGCCCTCTTGACCCTCTTGAATCTTGATCTCCTTCGAGAGATGGTGGCCACTCGAACTCCTTTCCGTTTTATTCGAAGCTCCCAAAGCCGCTGCAGCGAAGAGGGAGCAAAAAAAATGGACCATCGCGACAAAACGGACTATTTTCACTCTTTTTTTTTTTTTTTTTTTTTCTCAAGAACAAAGTCTCGTCGCAGACGCGACCGTCGGGCATCGGTCCGTTTTAGGCCCGCTCTTACCTACGCGCCTCGGATTACCCGTGAATACAACAATGCTCGATACTCCCTTGGAAAAGCGTTCACTCACAAAAGCCTCGCCCGTGCGAGATAAGGGCGAGCCTTTTGCGCTCCGAGCGACTCTCGAAACTTAATGTATTCAGGATTGGTTCTCGAGTGGACCACCGTTCACCATCTCCCTCTCGGGAGGAGGTTCTGGACACGTGTGCTCCGGAACACGTGCACGCTTCGAGTCTTTTCCCTTTAGATAGGAGAAGGTATAAGAGAAAAAAAAAAAAAAAAAAAAAAAATTAAAATCCACCATTTTTTTTAATCTCGACGAGATCAGCTTTTTTGATCAAGGGATGTACGCTCTATAGCTACGAGGGAAAAAAAAAATAGAACTTTACCAAACGTACTCTCGCTATCTCTTCTACGTCTGTGAAAAAAAAAACAAAATAATAATAATAATAATAATAATAATAATAATAATAATAATAATAATAATGAAAAAAAAAAATCTTTACAACGAATCAGAGTTGGAGCGGTGGGGTTGTTGGCCGTTAGATAAAGGCGGAAAATCCGAAGGAAAGCCGGGCGTAGTGAGGGGTTGGTTTCGGTGACGGGGCCGACACAAAGCCGCCCCCCCCCCTCCCCAACGAAATTCTGTTGAAATTTCGTTCGGTAATATTAGAAAAGCACATAACGCGGCGCGGACGTTAAAACCGTCGGAGAAGAATGAGAGAAAGATAGATGTAGAACTGATGGCAGAGGCTTAACAATGCCGGTCACATGTCACCAACGCTTTGAACCGTGCCGCCTACTGACGACTCGTTTTCTTCCTACCAAGAACCCCGTGGATATATCCTATATATATATGTGTGTGTGTGTGTAAGCATTATTATTGTTATTATTATATCGCATGAATAAAATCAGAAGGGCGTATGGTTTTACATGAAAAAAAAAAAAAAAAAAAAATAGGTCGGTGTAATTTTTATTCGCGCGAGACGACCCACGAGAACTCTACCTTTGGGGCACATTTATTCCAATCGGATGTTGCGAGTTGCAGAGGTGGACGATGAGTCCGGAGTTACGAATTTAATAGAGTCGATTGATTAGAAAATTTTTAAACTCAAATTAAATTTCTTCCGATTGTTTCGAGTGTATCCGATGAAAAAAAGGGCTCTTGGGGGCAAAATGGGGCACCTCTCAATGTCGCTGGAACCGCGGAGTATGAATTTGGTAGCTGGGACGCCCAGTGTGCGCGCTATTCCTGGTGACCATTTTGCCCCAGTCGCTGTATGAAATCACAGGGGCGTGTGTCTCTATAGTTTTACGTGGAAAAAAATATGTCAGTGTGACCTTTACCTTTGCGAAACATTTTTTCCATCGCCCGAGTATTGCGGTTTGTAGGGGTGAACGGGGCAAGACGGGTTCGGATGAGTCCGGCGTTATGGCACTGGCTGTTATAATTGTCTATTAATGAAAAAAACAATAAAAAAAAATGGAATGTATAATTATCTCGAGTATTCGAGAAAAATTGCTAGTGGGGGGAGGGGGGGGGGGCAAAATGGGGTAGCTCTCAGTGTAACTGGAGCCATTTTATTTTCACACGCTCGGTGTGCGCGTTATTTCCAGTGACCATTTTGCCCCAGTCACCCCTAGGTTCCAGTGATTTTTTTTTTTTTTTTTTTTTTTTTTTCCTGTTGACCGTTTCAATCCGTGCAGTTAACCGCGTCCCAATTTTGCCTCGGGGTTCCCTGCCTACTGAATTCTCGCTCTATGAGCCACGCGATACTCGTCTATAGGTACGATGACAATTGCGAGGTCGTCTAGTGTTCCCGGCTTCCGTTTGCCGGCGAATTCATCGTAGGCAGGTTTCACGTTCGATCATCCCCGTTCTCGATCCCCTTTCGTTCGCGAGGGGTTGGTTTTGCGGTTTGCGGCATCCACGAACGTTATTCGAGGCGCCGGCGGGTAGTTATTGGAACGGCGGAGGAGAGACGAAATAATGAATGGAGTTTCGATAGCTCAATAGGATGTGCTATCGTTTTGGTGGTTAAATAAAAACAATGATTCAATGTCAATTTGTGGGGCAACTGTAATTGGAAATTAAAAAAAAAACTATTAAATCATCTATAACGACTAACCATGTTCATCTAAGGTGTCGAACCACGTTGGAGTTCGCTCAAGGATGAACTAGCATTTGCAAAACATGCAAAAATCAATTGGGAAAAAAAAGGAACGACAAAACCGGGGTTCGACGTGGCGATTGCGGACGCTGCTTTGGCAACTCGTGCTTTAGCAGCGAATTTCAGGAGCTGCTTTGGCAACTCGTGCTTTAGCGGCGAATTTCAGGAGCTGCTTTGGCAACTCGTGCTTCAGCAGCGAATTTCAGGAACTACTTTGGCGGCGTTCGTGTACACTGGGAAAAAGAAATGTTTGGATCGACCAAGATATAGTGAAATACGCTCGAAGGTGTTATTTGGTTTGTACGACAGAAATGTCTGTTCGAATCGACTGAAGCGAATAATCTTTTAACAAAACAATGGTTTATTTGTGACCAAACAAATAACGACTTTGAACGGCATGTCACCGCGAGTTTTGGTCAATTCAATCATTTTTTTTCTCAGCGCAAGGCTCATCATCGGGTGTACGGGACGCACAGTAGTTTGGGTAGTTAAAAAAAAAAAAAAAAAAAAAAAAAAAAAAAAATTAACAGAAATTTGTTGGGCAATTCTAATTGGAAATAAAAAACAATGATTATATCTATCACGACCACTAACCCGACTGATCTAAAGTATGGACTCGGCATTGCAAAAACATGCAAATATAAATGGGACAAAAAAAAAACACAAACAAAAAGTAAAAGGGATTCGAAGTGGTGGCTTCGAGAGCTGCTTTGGCAGCGACCCGTTCGTATAAGGCTCGTCACTGAGTGCACCGAGTGATCTTGGCTGGGTCTCTAGGTAAAACCGCAGCGGAAATAGAAACCCGAGGAATATTCAAAAGATCGGAAGTCCGTCTCTGATGTCCCGGGATGGACATCGCGGATCTCCACATCCCCCCCCCCCCAACCCCGGTAATCGGAAGCGGTGCGGGAGACCATCTGCAGATCGCTGGAACGTGCGGTGAAATCGGCATGAAAATGCGCAGCGGCGGTGTGTCGTCGCCTGTTAAGAAGCGATCCCCAGCCGAACGGGATGCTGCCCGGTGCGTTTTGCTCCGATCCCTCCGATGCCGCGAAACGTTTTCTCCCCCGTTGCGTTACGTTACCGGCATATCGTTTTGCTCGATGGCTCTTATGCCGCTGATGCTGATGCGAGCGATAGCTCCCCCTCTCCCTGTATACATATATATATATATATACATACATCTTATATGTATGTATGTACGTATGTATGTATGTATGTATGTATGTATGTATGTATGTATGTATGTATGTATATATGTATGTATGTATGTATGTATGTATGTATGTATGTATGTATGTATGTATGTATGTATGTATGTATGTATGTATGTATGTATGTATGTATGTATGTATGTATGTATGTATGTATGTATGTATGTATGTATGTATGTATGTATGTATGTATGTATGTATGTATGTATGTATGTATGTATGTATGTATGTATGTATGTATGTATGTATGTATGTATGTATGTATGTATGTATGTATGTATGTATGTATGTATGTATGTATGTATGTATGTACGTACGTACGTATGTATGTATGTATGTATGTATGTGTGTATGTACGTATATATCTATCCGTCTCTGTGGAGGATGGCAAAGAACCCTAGCGAGGAAGATGCTGCGCGCATGCGCGCGAACGGCCGAGCGAGCGCAAGCCCGATGGCCTCTTACACGAGGATAATTACCGTTCTACGTCTGTGCCAGGAAGAGCGCGAGCAAAAACGCCGTAATCGTATACGCCGACCGATCATAATGGTTATGGGGGCTCATCGCGAGAAACCCCGTATAATTAGCGCCCCCCCCCCCTCTTCCCCTCCCCCTCAACCCCTTCGCTCTTACTTCCCTCTCCAAACCCCCTGGAGCCGCGGAGTTAACTACGGAGTCAACTATACTTTGGCATATAGTGCGTGCTGCACGTACGTATTCGCAAGTCGGGTGAGAATGGGACACGGGGAAGGCGCAATCGTCGTCTTGACTCCTGACCTGCGACGATGCTGCTTTGCCATTTTTGATACGTTGATTTTAGGTCTTTTTTTTTTTAGTCCGGAGGAAGTGGGCACCTTTGGTTATTTTGACCGTCGATGCAAGGCCAAAACGGAAGTGGGGGGTTTTTTTTTTCGGCGATTACCACTTTTTTTCTTGCTGTGAATGATGGGAAAGAAAAAATTAATAACGACAAAAAAAAAAAAAATAGGAAGTTTAGTGGATCATAAGTGTTTTGGTAAATTCATACATCTGGGTCATTGACAAGTCAAAGAGCTCGAAACCTCATCTGAAAGAGCGAATAATAGAATTTTCAAAAATGTACATTAATAAAGAAAAAAAAAAAGTATAATTTTCTCTTAATTGATTTTTTATGATATGACGACGTCTTTTTTTTTAATCAATAATGACACAAGGAAACGGAAAGATAAACGAAAAATCGGGGGAAAAAAAAAAATTGTTTATGACAATACAGTGATATCTCATAGACTTATTTGTCGTCATTAACGCGCTGATGAAATTTTATTGGAGCAAGTTTTAATTAAGGGCATTTCACGATGGGTTTTAATGAAGGGTAAGCGTACTATAATTTTGTACTCCTTTCAAGTAACTTCTCCTCGAAATTCTGTACTCGCTATTAGAACTTCGAGCTCGCACGGTGGCAAATCCCTGTCGATCAGACACGTCTCAAAGGTCAGATGACCCATCAAAACGGCAGCAATACGAAACTCGTTTATACCTAAAAAAAAAAAAAAAAAGGCCGTAGCAGAAATCCAAAACAAAAAAATTGATTTCATCGAAAATCATTCCAAGAATCTATCGATCAACAATAAAACAATCAAAAAATTAATTTGCTCGACAAATTTTCCAAAAAAAAAAAAATGTTCTCAACAAATGTTCTAAAAAAAAAAATGTCGATTCGAACGATATCTTTTCGTTTCACGAACAATTCTTACAACTTTTCTTGTGCAACGATCGTCGGAAAACTGCAACAAGTAGTTTACAAGAGAGACAATAAGTTGCCCGTTTTGCCCCCAAATGCGAATTTTCTAGTCGAGTCGCCCCCTTGCCCAACGCCACATTGTGCCCACAAAGTCCACACAGTGTTACATCGGTGAACGATCAAAAATGTCCGTCCGCTGCGCGATCGATCAAACGTCTCCGCGATCGTGGCCGAGATGCGCGGTGTGACGTGCGCGATTCAATCCGGCGATTTCATCCGGGGTTAGCGCTCGTCGGGTCTCCTCTCCCGGGGGCGCACCGCGTGATAGATCGGCCGGTATCCACCCTGCGATAGATCGACCCGGGGACCGAGGGAACGGGGACCGATCGCCGATCCGCGCCTTCCCAATAGGTTCCCGATGCGCCGTCCATTGCCGAACGGAAAGATCGACAAAGACGCGGCACACCGCGGACAGGCGTTCGCCACGATGGATGGACATGCCCGTTTCTTTATTTCTTCACGTTCTATCGGCTCCGATCGCCTTCCAACCGGACCCGCCGAACGGTACGTGACAAATTCAAAAGAAAAAAAAAAAAGAAATACTGGTCGGGTCTTTGGCAGATCGTAGTCGAAAATTTGTCGCATAGGTATTTCGCCGGTGCGCGAGCGCCGGTGCGAATAATCTACTGTGCGAAGGGTGATACGAGGGACCCGGTCGGGCCGCCACGATCGTCATCGCTCACGCAGCCCCGCGCCAACTCTCTCGGGGGGGGGGGGGGGGGGGGGGAATACGCATGCTTATGGGTAGGTACGCCACCTCGAGCTTTCGCGAATCCTCCTCCTCCACCTCCGAACCGACGGTGAAGAGATCGTTAAGTGGTCAGCAACGCCGACCGCGGTCCGGCACGCGGTTAGCGCCGACAGGACCTCGCGGAGATTTAGGAATTGAGATAAAGACTACCACCGCAAAATTCCGACGAAGATTTTTTATTTTTTATTTTTTTTTTTAATTTTTTTTAAATTTATTTATTTATTTATTTTTTTTGGGTACGGAGAAAGCCGCGATAATTTTTCGAGGCTAATGGGAGATGGCGAGTTTTGGGCGGAGGGGGAAAAAAAAATCGATCTCTCGCGAAGCTCGATATATCGTGGCTAAAAGATTTGGGAAATTTTTTCATTAAAAAATTAATGATTTACTTTTTGTCAAAAAAAATTAGAAACTTTTGATCGCTGAATCTCCAAAATGAGGCTCGGGAAAGGCGCTGGCGGGCCTTTTTCGAGCCGCCTGACGATGCAACGTTTCCGGAGACCAGCTCCAAATTTTCGGTGATTTTATTTATGTGCGTAAAAACGGTGGTTCATATTCACCTTCGCTCTATCCGCGAAATTGCGCTACGACGTTCATCAGAAATTAAACTTAAATTGTAGGTCGAACTGAAACTGTACGTGCGTTAATTGAAGGCCCGGTGAAAAGGGAATTTGTCGTTTCTCGCAGAACTTTGAGTAAAAACTCGCTGATATTTTGGGCCGATAAAAAGAAATCTCGATATCATGGAGTACATGATAAAGAAATACCGAGATAAAGAAATTGTTGGATTGAGCAAATGGGCGGTGAAATACGTTCAAAGATGTATTTTGTTGGTGCAACAAAAAATGTTTGTTTCAATCGACAAATTTTGAATAAATTCAAGCAAATAATCGTTTAACATAACAATGATTTATTTGTGCCAAAGAAATAACAGCTTTGAAAGTACGTCAACGCCACTTTTGATTGAACTAACCAATTTTTTTTTTTCTCAGTGTAAGCATTTTGTGTTTGTTCGAGAATATTTTTTTTTATCAAAAAATTAGAAATTCTAGATCGTTGCAGTTCTGACAATGATCGGCCTCGAGAAGCTTGCCAGGCCCGAAAACTCTTGTCGAGCCTGACGATCTAACACCCCAAAATCTCGATGATTTCATTGAAATGCGCAAAAACTCTGGTCCGGTATTCAGCATCGCTCTATTCGTGAAATTGCGATCCAACAGTGATCAGAAATTGGACTGAAATTGTTGAGAGTACGTTCGTTATTTCGAAGTCAGACGGAAAGGGAGCTTTGCTGCGGAGTTGGTGGTTCCTCGCGCAGCTTTGAGTTAAAACTCGCCGATATTTTTGGCCGATAAGAAGATATCTCGATATCTCGGAGCGGGTATCTTGTTTATTCGAGAGCGCGCTACACGGGCTATTCGAGAGCGCGCTGCACGGTCACTTTCCTCATCGTCGACTTCATCGTCGTTTTCTTTTTCTTTTTCGTTTTTTTTTTTTTTTTTCTTTTTTTTCACGCTACACGGCTCCCGGACACGCGGGACCTTACGTCTGTGGCATAATTAAGGCGATAATGACTCGTTATAAGTTTCGACGGAATGCGGTAGCCGCGGTCGAAACACTGCCACTCGAGTCGGCGAGGCCTCTTTCGCGATGCGCGAGTACATATCGCATACATTATAATATCTTTGGCTCGACATCTTTGGCATTCGATCATGATCGTCGCGGCGCCATAGGAAATTCCGGGGAATTTTAGCTGCCACGAATTAACGATTAAAAAAAAAAAAAAAAAAAATCACCGGACGCTTGCCTTATTTTCATTCAAAATTCCGTAGACACGATCGATTTTTCGTCGCAAAAAATTCAACCACCCTGACGAATTGAGTCCATTCCATGCGATACATTTTCCAATGATCGAAAGTAATAATAATAATAATAATAATAATAATAATAATAATAATAATAATAATAATAATAACAACAACAACAACAACAACAACAACAACAACAACAACAACAACAACAACAACAACAACAACAACAACAACAACAACAACAACAACAACAACAACAACAACAACAACAACAACAATAATAATAATAATAATAATAATAATAATAATAATAATAATAATAATAATAATAATAATAATAATAATAATAATAATAATAAATAATAGTTTGCCCTCATTTTCGCAATCTGTGCATGCAATTTTCTGCGCCTAAAGTCTCATTATTCGGATAATGTGCTATTACTTTGTATTTTTATTTAATTGAATTTATTAATACTATGAAATTATTGATACTTGATAGTTGTATCCGTTATTTAGTACTTCGCATCGAGGGGAACATGTCCCACGCTGAAAATAAAATTCGCTTGCGGGCTGCCAAAGAAAAAAAAAAAAAAGAAAAAAATGTTATCTCAACACTACTTTCAATTCTTACAATTCCATATGACATTGAAACTACGACGGCAAGATTGTCAAGTTGATGTGTTATCGTTTTCTATCGCGTATGGAATTCAAAGAATTCAAAGTAGAATTGAAATAAAAATTCTTCTCTCTGGCAGTCCGCAAGCGAATTTTACTTGAGTCATTGATCTTTTTTTTTTTTTTTATTATTTTTTATTTTTTTTTTTTAGTGCAGGTCTCTCAACAAATGTTTCTCCGTCTCTCTTATCGATAATAAATAACAACTGTTTTGAAAATAATAATAAATGAATAGCGATTTTGTTAGAACAAATTTTTTTCATGCGGAAATTAATCGAGCCAAATAAACGGCGCAAAGTAGGCTCGAAAATTGAATTTTAACGACTTTATTAGCTCTACCCGCGATGAAGAGACGGTGGATGAGAATGACGAGAAAGCAAGCACGGGAATGAAAGGCATCGGCGTCACGGGCTCGTGTGGGACGGATCACGAAGGCTCAAAGGGACATACCGCGTCTCCATGGATTCCGCTCGGTTGGAATTGAAATTGATTTTCGGTCGACTTCCATTACTCAAAGAGGACGAGAAAGATGTCGGTACCGACAAAAGTCAGGAGCGATCAGTTCTCGGATAAGGGACGGATCACCGAGTCGTCGCCGGCGCTCTTTCGCTCGCCCGGTCCGCGGGAGGGGGCCCCCGGGTCGGCTGTGTCGCCGCTCCCGCTTCTGCCGTTGATGATGGCTTATAAGCGATGCGCCGCTTCTGGTGATCCCGAAGTGGCCGAGGCTCTCGCCGCCCTGTCCCGGCGGACTATCCGGATCCCGATGGAGCCCGGATTCGTACGGAGCAGTCGAAAGCGGTTTCCCGTGAGACAGAGAGGAGCGAAGAGAAGAGGAGAAGAGCCCGCGCAGCCGTGGCGAACGAACGGAACGCGCGTCGTGCCGTCGAGAATTCCCGGCTTGTTTACCAGCAGGAGAGGATTCGTGACTCCCTTTGCAGCGTTGCCGACTGTCCCGCCGACGATGAGTCCAACCGAGAGGGATATAACAAAGACTGAAACGGACAGAAGGAGAGAGAGAGAGAGAGAGAGAGAGAGAGAGAAACCGAGGCGAGAGAATCGCATGGAACCTTCGGGGTGTATACCTATGCGCGAACCCTTATCGGGATCGAAGAGTTTTGGAACACCCGGACGGTTGAAAAAAAAACAACAACAAAAAAAAAACAAAAAACCGCCACGTAGCTTACCGAATGGGGAGGAACGATTTTCCATCGTTAGTTTAAAAAAAACAAAAATTGATAATTGATAATTGATAATTGATAATTGATAATTGATAATTGATAATTGATAATTGATAATTGATAATTGATAATTGATAATTGATAATTGATAATTGATAATTGATAATTGATAATTGATGATTGATGATTGATGATTGATGATTGATGATTGATGATTGATGATTGATGATTGATGATTGATAATTGATAATTGATAATTGATAATTGATAATTGATAATTGATAATTGATAATTGATAATTGATAATTGATAATTGATAATTGATAATTGATAATTGATAATTGATAATTGATAATTGATAATTGATAATTGATAATTGATAATTGATAATTGATAATTGATAATTGATAATTGATAATTGATAATTGATAATTGATAATTGATAATTGATAATTGATAATTGATGCGAACCCTCTTTAACTGGATTATTCTGTTACCGGGTGAACTTTAGCCTTCGGCGATGCTCGCCGATAGTTTACAATTCGAGAGTTAAAAGGAGCGCGGGATCGGGAGGAATCCGTGCGTAGGAGGGGTTTGTGAGGTGAGTTAAAGAAATGGAATGAAGCGGCGTCGCGGAGGGAGGGAGGGGGGAATGGAAGAGACGGTCCATCGTCAGCGGCATCGGCGACGCGGTATGCAAAGCGAAATAAGCCCCGAGTATACTGTGTAAGCGAGAGAAAGAGAGATAAAGAAGAGAAAACAAAAAAAATATATATATATATAAAACAGAGAAGTAAAGGAGAAGACACGATGGTATCGGTCGCTTGTTAGGCCATCCAGACCGCCACAGCAGGGTGCTCGGTGTTGAGCAACGCGGTGGCGTCGTCGTCGCAGACGCCCGACGCCGACGCGTAAATATTATAACCCCTTCACGAGAAAAAAACGAAACGATATGGATTATATCCAAACTGGAAGCGGGACGCAAACGGAGTCCGGTCGGACGCCCCCCCCCCCCCCCCCCCCCCTTGAGCTTAGAACCGTCGCACATCAAAACAGATCGTTAAAAGTGAAAACAACAAAAAAAAAAAGAAAAAGAAGAAATCACACTGAAATACAGAAATATACACCTTACCGATTCGCGCAGATCGACGTGCTGCGCAGTCGTCACTGCGCAGATCTACGGAGTCTCTCGGGTGAAAAAGCGATGAAAGAAACAAACAAAAAAAAACTAAAATTTAAATAGGAGGCCCATTAACATGATTCAAAAGAGCCATCTTCGTTCATCGATGTAATTACTATAGTCTCTTAATAGCTGTTATAAATTTGTTTTACATAGCCCATGATAGTAGCTATAATGGTGATCCGAAGAAGTTCTTTCCAGTGGGATCGTCGTTAGCGTTATTATTATTGTTATTATTCTAATGTTTGATTTACGCTTCTGGCGTCGAAACGAGCCAGAAATAGTCGTAGAAATTCTACGCAGACATTATACGATTGCCACGAGCACACCCAAGACGAAACCTTTAGGGGAGTTAAGAAGGTGCGATAAGCTACGAGGCTCTCGTCCGATGAGGAGGAAAATCTCTCTCGACTGTCGCCTACGTGGCGTTCGTCGCTTCTCCGTGCCGGTGATAGCGATAACACCGCGGATGGGTTCGGTGCGGGTAAAAGGGAGAGCATTAAAATTTGTAACAGTAGTCACCGACAATGGTTCGACGTGCGAGTACCTGCAAGGCCTACCATAACAGAGTACATAATTGCTCT
The DNA here is from genome assembly GCA_963575735.1 of Amblyjoppa fuscipennis. Classification (NCBI taxonomy): domain Eukaryota; kingdom Metazoa; phylum Arthropoda; class Insecta; order Hymenoptera; family Ichneumonidae; genus Amblyjoppa; species Amblyjoppa fuscipennis. The sequence continues at coordinate 15,791,130 of OY754495.1, read as the reverse complement.
CCGATGGAAGCTTAGTGTAGCTATGTCGCTTCGCGCTCATTTCGCATGAGTTCGAGAAAAATTAGAGAAATTTTCATGTACCTCTCGACTGTATGAAAATCTGAAAAAATTCATGCACATTAACGGCACCGAAAAGATTATTTTCGCATAATAATAATTTCAAAATGTCATTAACGAGTTAATGAAAAAAATAATTGTTTAACAAATTATCGGGCAAACCAATTTTTTTCTTCAATGAAAATGATTCGTTTATTTTTTCTGAATACGTATGAATTTTTTCAGATTTTTCAGTCAACTTTGATTTTTTTTTGTTTTTGCACACATTTTTCCATAAAAAAAAAAAAAAAAAAAAATAATCAAAGTTGACTGAAAAATCTGAAAAAATTCATACGTATTGAGAAAAATGAACGAATCATTTTCATTAAAAAAAAAAAAAATTATGTTGCCGGATAGTTTGTTAAACAATTAATTTTTTGATTCATTTGTTAATAACATTTTGGAATTATTATTATGCACAATTGATCTTTTCGGTAGTTTTAGTATGCATGAATTTTTTTTTTCAGAATATTATACCATCGAGAAGTACATGCAATTTTCTCTTATTTTTCTCGAACTTATGCGAAATGAGAGCGAAGCGACAAAGCTACCTTGAGGTAGTCCTTGCGAATGGTGTTCACTTCGCATTAGTTTCAGAGAAATGAGAGCAAATTGCAAACACTTCTGGATGTCATAAAAATCTGAAAAAAAAAAATCAAGCATATTAAAGGTGCTGAAAAGATTAATTTTGCATAATAACAATTCCAAAATGTTATTGACAAATTGATGAAAAATAAAATTGTTCACCAAATATCTCGGAAACCTAACTTTTTTTTTTTTTTTTTTAATGAAAATTATTTGTTCATTTCTTTGAATACGTATGAATTTTTTCAGATTTTTAAATTCACTTTGATGTTTTTTTGTTTGTTTTTGTATGGGAAAAATGTGTAGAAAAACAGAAAATTCAAGGTGAATTAAGAAATCTGAAAAAATTCATAAGTATTCAGAAATATGACCGAACAATTTTCATTAAAAAAAAAAAAGTTATGTTTCCAGGATACTTGTCGAAGAATTTGATTTTTCATCAATTTGTTGATAACATTTTAGAATTATTATTACGCAAAATTAATCCATTCGGCATCTTTAATGAAATTGATTTTTTTTTCAGAATTTTATACGATCGACAAGTGTCTGCAGTTCCCTCTCATTTCTCTGAAACTTAAGTGAAGTGAACACTAATCGCATAGTGCTCACATGCTTGAGACACTATGTGAGACACTATGGTGTGCGAGAGCGATAGCATCAACGGCGCTCTCGGCGATGCGAGAGAGACACACATGGAAAGGTGTTTCACATGCTCTTGAGGCTCAGCCGCGGCCCGCTCTCAACACCGATTATCCGAAAGAAGAAAATGTTGTCGCGTCTCCGAACAGTCGTAAGGAGACGATCGGTAGAGGCCTCTCGGTCGCCGCGGCCCACGGTCTTTTCCCTTTCATGTTTTAACGGAACCGCCTTATCGGCTAATTATAAAGGCCTCGGGCTGTTGTACAAATAGCCAGGGTTTTCAGTGGATGTCGGAACGATAAGCCGCGCCAGCGGCTACCGCGCTTTCACGAGGCGGCGTCCCGTCGCGCGGACGAACTATGAATAATCGTGTCGGTTGAAAATCTTTAAATTCGGCCGAATCTCCTCGAAATTTTCATTACTTCCTCCGAATTATCTCGGAGGATCGATGTGGCTCGTAGAGAATTTTTTTTTTTTTCACCCCAAAAAATAATAATAGCGCACCTTCGCGGACGAGAAACGTTTGAAAATCCACGAACATTTTCACGCGTCCGCTGCTCAAAAGAAGCGACTTTCCCCCCCCCCTCGCAAAAATAGTTCCAAGCTATTTTGTAGTGAGAAAGAAGAAAAATGAATCCAGCCGGGTTTTCGCGGACGAGAAACGTTTGAAAATCTGCAAACATTTTCATCCGTCCGCCGCTTGAAAGAATCGACTTTTGCCCCCCTTAGCAAAAATAGTTCTAAGCTTTTTGTTGTATTATGAAACAAGAAAAATAAATCCAGTCGGATTTTCTTTCATTCGTTTTATTGTTTAAAAATGTTTAATTTTCTTTTTTCTCTCTTGTAGCCGACTTCGGAAGACTCATCGACTTCGTGCCTCTTCACCGTAATAATCTTCATGATCTCGTGTTTCCTCGTCGTTCGCCGTGTCCGTCGAAGTTGCCATCGATCGCTGAGAGACGGGGGCTCGCATGCGATCGAGAGAAGAGCGGCGCTTCGTGAAGATAAGAGGCCAGGCCGCCTCGCCATTGCGGTGAGTGAAGCGTTTAATTTATTTACGAGCCGATTCGAATTCATTAGCATACCAATAATATATTTCCGCCGCGTCAATCTTTTATCGCTCCCGCACGAGAGTTCACGGGACGCGATACGGGACAGGTCCGTGAGCGAGCGAGTAGAGAATAATACATCGCCGATCTTTCTGCGAATTAGTACATACGTTTATAATACACTCTTAATTATAAACTATCCGGTTACGATGTCGGCTCGACTCCTCTACCGCGGGACAAACCATCCTCGGAAATATTCTATTAAGAATTCATCAGCGAGCACACGGGGAGTTCGTAAAAAATCCAATTAACTTCGAAATTATATTAGCAATCGACCGATAAAAATGTCAATGGCGATGATATACGAAGTGACGATACGGCCGACTTCCGCTTGTTCGTCCGAGGCGGCTCTTATCGGCAATCGTTCAATTAATCAATGACTAATTTCATTGGCTACGATTAATCGTTTTACAAATCCTAAATAACTTTTCTACATATGGTATAATGAATATTTTATTATAAATATGTTATTATAGACATATTGTGATGACATATTTTATCGTATGTATCAACAACTTTTACATTTGCCGGGATACAGAGTAAAAAATAATTTTGTAAAATCGGAGTACAAAGTTTCGTAGAAATAATTTTGTTAAATAAGTGACAAACTCGTTTGTTAAAGTTTTAATATACAAAGCTGTCCTTTCATTTGCCGTGCCATTGACAATTTTAGTTTGTACTTTTTTTTTTTTTTGTAAAACTAGAAACCGCATGGTGGGATCGGGAAATTAACGAATAAAAAATTGTGGACGTTTGTGGACAATAAGTCGCTGTAAAAAGTACAAATATTTGTTACTGTGTATTAGGATAGAACTGGGATATTTAGAAAAAATTACGAAAAGAAGGTTGTCGAAATGAAAATTATTTCGGAGTGTCGATTCGCTCCGGCGTAGATCGAGCGATCTTTCGGAGGGTCCGGGACAGTGCGAGACGAAATTTCGAGGGCGAGAGACATTTTGCCGAAAAGATGGGCAAAAGTCTCGTTAGCATTTTCGGTGCACCTGTCGATTTCTCGCTACAGGCCCGATAAGATCGCGACGAGGTAAGCGACATTCATCGTTCGGTCACATATCTAATGGAGAATGTGAGTGTCGCGTGTGCGAAAGAACCCGACGAGTAACGCGGCTTCGACGGGGTAAGAGGCCTTCCTATCCGCTAATAATAATGCACGCGACGGGACTCTCGCTGCCGCTGCACACACAGCGGCGCAAGGTGGGCAGGGATTTGAAAAAAAAAAAAATTGATGCCTTCGAGGCAGATCGAATTCGTTATCGCGCCTCCGCACGACACGAGACGTCACGAATATTGTGATGGACAGTGGAAAAACAAAATTTTATTCGTATTTTTTACTAGAGTCATGTATTTTCGTGTCAAACTTTTGAGATCGGCTAGACAACTATACATTTACGCCAATTAAACGAGTTTGCATTTACGTTCCGATATCGTTTTAACCGTTTATAAGCAACTCACCGATTGAGCGTTATTGGTAAAAAAAAAACCAAAAACAAAAAATCACCAAGGTTATTTCCTTGAAAAAAATGCAACGTGATCTTTCAAGAGATACTCAAATGCATGTATGGGTAAAATTTTATCTTAAAATTATTTTACGCAGTACAAATTTTCTGAATTTTTCACATTTTGGCATTTCCGGTTTTCTCTTCATTCGACCAGCCAGTAGCTAAATGTTATAAAAATCATGCAGTTCAGCGAAACACTTTTGAGATCTGCTGCCCAGTATTAACAGCAATGAAACGAGCGTTGCTGCGCCAGTGAATTTTTCAGCATTACAAAATCATAAAAATTACTACGCTATCATAAATTCCTACGCCCTCGCACAAACATGCTAATAATTGGTCCTTGTCCTGCATAAAATGTCCAGATGCTATTCCGTAATGTCAATTTTTTCTAAATGTGCTCCAGGCATTAAAAAAAAAAATAAGACCCGCTCTATCTTAAACCATACGGACGAGAATATATACATATATATACGTATATTTTTTGTACGAAAAATGTAAAGTGTTTGTACTGCTCAAAACGGAAGTCTCAAGGTCCGTCCGGTTCGCCGTTCGCCCGGCCCACGAGGATGCGGCAAACCCGGTTAGTAAGTTACATATTCGAGGTGCGTGACAGAGCGAAAGACGCACTTAGGTGGAGTCAAATAGAGGCGTCAGTAGACCTCCATCGGCAGTCGAGAGGACGATCGACGGGGGGTTGAACTGACTCGTTGTGCCCTTGTTAGCGGCGGTGCGGTCGTAGAGGCCATCAGAAGCAGCGGTAATTTAGTATACAAGACCTCCCACGCTTTCACTGTTTGTACAGGACGGACACCTCACTCTCCGCCTCGCTTCTTAATAATTGCCGATGCCTTTTTCGGAAGTTTCTATGAATCATTCTACCTCGGCGCGACTCCGAGGAGCCGAGCGAGCCGGGCGATATTCTTCTGTCCGCCGCCAGGTCTCCCCTCCCCCTTAAAGTCGTAAGTCGTGTGAATCCGCTTCTTCGCTCTCTGACGCCATCCGCGCAGTTATCGTGCATTCGTATCAGCTGGAGAGAAAAAAAATTAAAGGAAATATTAGAATTCAAAATTTTTCTGTCCTGGACACCTCAAGAGGAAGCACGTCGATTTCATGCAGAAAGAATGCTCGCTAACGAAAATATCGACCGATTGTTCCTAACGGATATTGAAATACAAACAATTGTACAAACCGATAGCTCAATTTTTTTATGAAAGTCGGAAATATACATAAGAAATAGTGAATAAGTGGTAAAAAAAATAAAATGGAACGCCCGCATTTTTTTATAATCGGTTCCGAGAATTTTTCCGCATGACTAGAAAACCGTTACGAACAACCTGTCTTGATACCTGTCAAAACACGTGCCAGTTAATTTTAAAAAAGAAAAAAAAAAAATCCGTAAAAAAATGTCAAGGCGTTTCGCAATTTTTCGCGTTTTTCAACGTCCTCAAACAGCACGATAAAACGCTTCTAGAACTTCGGACCAACCTTTATTTTGTGTATTTTTTCCCGTAGAACACGACGGGCATCTTGGATTCTTCCTAGCTCCATTGGGAGCCGCGATATCGACCTTTGAAAATCACGAAAATCGACGTTTTTTTCAAAAGTGGCTCAAAAAACGAAAAATCGCTGTTCACTCGATTTTTTTTTTGTTTCAAGGCTATACTCGACGTATTTTTTACCGCTGATCATGAACATAACAATTATTTTACTCCCAACCCAACATTTTCTACTTAAATCACAAAAATACGATTTTTGATGCATAAAATCGAGATCTTTCTCACTTTCGGCCACTGAACTAGATCCATACGTCCCAGATTTAGATGTTATACATCCAGTCGACCTCCGCTCACTTCCCCAAGTCCAGTCGTCGTAGTCCCGTCGATTAGTCCGTTACCAAAGATTGGAAACGAAGAGTTTGGACGTTTTGAAAAAATGTTGGCCCTGAAGTTGGCCAAGTACAAGATACTTTGTATTTTATAAAAGTACTTCAAGTACGGAAATTACTTCGTACTTAAAGCCCTTGCGATACTTAGTACTCAGTACCTTAAATACTTTTCGGTACTTCGCCCAGTTCTGCCTTGATTATCTCACTTTTACATCCCTTAATGATTGAATTCACCTGCGCGATTAATTTCAGTATCGGCTATGTCGTTTTGGCATTTCCTTTGACGGTACCGGAATCCCGACTACAACATTGCTTCCACTCGAGGAGGGGGTACTTGCCGAGTCCTTTTTTTTTCTCGGTGCTGGCACGCTCGTTCAATCTCTCCCCTTCTCTCTCGCCGAGCTTCGTTCCTAGGACAATAATGACACAAAGGTACCGCGGACGTACCCTGCGGGTGCCATACTCTCACTCTCGGCTTCTCTATCCGTGCCGCTCAAAGCGGAGCCGAGATCCGTGAACACGTTTTTGAGGCCATAGACGGAGAATGACGGACGGCTCGCAAATCCCTCTAAACCTTCGGGGGTAAGCTTCGTTAACGCCATTATGAGACGAGTCCAAATATTGTTTGAATTTCGCTCGGACCTACAGCGAAGACGACAGAACGAAAGATTGGAATAAACGCACCCTTATTGTCTGCCCGCGCTACGGAGGAGAGGCTCGTGGGTGCGAGAGCGCGAGTGGGCGAGCTTCGGGTTATGTTATTCGTTATGGATGAAATAAATCATTGACCGGTCCCGGGTGGTCCGTTGAGCGAACAGTGACGGACAGATTTTTTTTTTTCCCTCGAATTCGACACGATGTTACAGTCTTGAATAGCGGGGATCGTGCAGGGACCTTCTGGGGTGTGATAAACAGGCTGATAAGCGATATTTTATACGAAGCATCGGCACGCTCAAACGTCTCGGAGTAAATTCTCGGATCTTCGTTAAATTTCTCTCCGGTGTCCCGACGGCCAAGGTAGAAAAGAAAAAAAAAAGCTGACGGTTATATTGAGGATAAACGCCGTGGAGAATATACAACCTATTGTCTATGCTGGAGCGTTATATACGGCACAATTTTTTTTTTTTTAAGGGAAAAGGGGGAAAAGAGCTCTCAATAAGTTATGGCTTTATAACCATCCTCCTTGATGGTCGGTAAATTCGAGACGGGTATTCAACTGTGTGGTCCTTCGAGACTCTATATATTTTTTTTTCCTCACTTAGGATTCGATATTTAAGGCTCAATAAGTACGCGACGGTCCGTCGGTCGATTATTTTCAATTTGTATAATAATTTATAAAATCTCGATCAGAGTTAAATGGATAACAGTGGATTGCACAATTTTGCACCGGTAAAAAATATTAAGTTGCACAAGAGTTGAATTTACGAAATTTTGTGATTGTTGCTCTTGTTGTTCGGAGGATTTTCGTCCTTGTCGAATTTCTCGAGTATGTTTAGTCTGTTGAACGAGCCGATAATGGATCTCGGAGCGGAAATCGCTCGACCGAAGCCACCCTCACCGGTGCTCGAACTCTGAAGGCTCTGAGAGACTTTGACCGGTTTCGTTTGTATCCAGAATTTGACCAGGAACATTAGCTCCGCTATGAGAGCCTCCCGAGGTGTTATCTGCCGACAAAAGAAAATTGCATTAATCACGTGTATTGCTGAGGATTATTTTTTCTGGACTGAAAAAAAGACACGTTTGGAATAAAAATTTGAGGCGTCGTGGCGCGTTTTACCTTTTCCTCGACGGCGACCTTCTTGACGTTCCAGAAAAATTCAAATATCGCCATCACGATCGCACCGATAACGCCGAAGAGTAAAACGAGAAAAACACCGCCGACGTTCGCCATACCGAGCTCGCCCTCGCCGCCACTTCCGCCGCTGTCCGTGGTGCAATTTTTCGCTCCCCAGGACCACCATTTTTGTTTCAGATCTCGCAGGACACCGCGTTCTTGGAGCTTGAGAATGGTCTCGCTGATCCGGGTCCGATAGGGCGAGTCTGAAATTTTTTATACCCACCCAAAGTTGAATTTATTCTTCAAGGTTTCTCGCAGATTTGGCCTTGACCTTGGGCCTTCGGCCATAATGAAACTCACTCGGAGGGGTCGCGATTCCGTAGCCCTTGTTGTCCAGCAAACCACCGACTTGCATCAAGCTGCAGTTCTTCTTCTCCGCGTACTCGATACCCGTCGATTCCATCAGAAACGCGTAACCCCTTTTGCTCTTGAGAACCCTATCGACCCCCTCCTGGTTCGTCGCCGTCAGGGTCGACGGCCTCGATTCCGACATGGCAGCCCACATTCTTTGATAATTCGTCAAATTCGAACCCTGAAGAAAGAAAGAAAAAATGTTAAAAATAAAATATAATGAAAATGTTAAAGTTGTTAAAAATTAAAATAAAATTAAAAGTATTGGGCGGCCTGACATGGCGGCCCACAATCTTTGAACATTCGTCAAATTCGAATCCTGAAGACAGAAAAAAAGAAAGAAAGCGATATCATATGATAATTGCTATTTTCAACTTTTATGAGAAGACGATATGAAAATTTCAGTTTTCAACTTTTATGAGAAAACGATATGAAAATTTCAATTTTTAACTTTTATGACAAAACGATATAAAAATTTCAATTTCCAACTTTTTTGTTATAATGTAATCCAGCATTGTTCTTTCTGTATTGCATCTTTCTATTCTGTCTGATTTTCTTAATTCCTGTACATCGTTAATCAAAAATCGGCGGCAGGCCGAAGCGTTTATTCGATCAATATTGTAAACCTGCACGATTTGAAGCATACGAGCAGCATATTAACAATTCTAAAGTGAAACTACGAAATCGCCTAGTTCCGGCAGTAAAAAAAAGGTAAGTACGGCGTTAAAACTGAGTCCAGCATCCTCTTAACGGTCCGCATCGCCAGATAGATAGATAGATCGATAGCATTTTTTGTACAGTTGAACCTGAGGTCCTCTAGGCACATCCTCCAGGTACATAAACTAGAATAAATGTAAAACGAATACAAAAATAACATATGCATAATTAACCGAACATAAAACGAAATAAAATATAAAAGCGAATAATAAACCGAATATAAAACGAAATAAAATATGAAACCGAATAATAAACCGAATGTAAGACAAAATAACAAAATGGTAACGAAACGATGGTAAATAGTGCACGGCGAAGCGATTAGTGATCACCCATCCAGGTACGGGCCGTAAACGATATTCGTTTGCCTTGGATGAACTCTCTTTACTCGGGCTGTTTACCATGAACAATAAATAGTTACGACACAACAATATATTCTTTCACGCGACAACGAATATTGTAATTTGACGACGATAGTGTTATCTCGGTAGTGATTGAGGAGTCGTTTCAAGCGTTACATATGTAAGACGATTTGGAATTGCAATAGAACAGCAATCGTAATAACATGAGTATTTCCTCTTCAATATATTGTGCAACACGCCGCACCGACTTTAAAATAAATATATATATCCGCGGAATTTCAACTCTGTAGAAATGTAGATTTTGGAAAAAAAAAACTATCATCCCGCTTGAGATTTGGTCATCTACTGTAGACCAGTACTCGATTGGATGCTTGGATGACATTTTTTTTCTCAAAAATACTCCAAATATTATAATAGCATAGATTTAGTAGTTTAGATTGACTCGACGTTTTCGTTAAAGTCTCGCCGGAAGCGTACGATGAAAAAACAATCGCCGATAAAAATCTGTGAGACTTGACGGGGGTTCGATCGTTACCAAGCGGACACACGTGAAAATTTTTTTTTATTTGCTTCTGGGGACGAACGAAAAGGAAAACAATCGTCTGACAATCGAACAAATCAGGGGGCTCAGTCAAAGTGACTCAGGTTTGCGGTAAGTTTGCTTTTACATAATAACCAGATAACCAGATCTACAAGTCGATGAGCCCCCAACACGATTATAAATCGAGACAATTCATTTTCAGGCTTTTGCCGTAAAACAAAAAATCACGCGAGACACTCGATAACATTTTGCGCGATTCGGCCGATCCAAACGAAGCAGTTGTCGCATCTGAAAAATCTCGAAAGATCAAACGAAGCAATTGTCGCATCTGAAAAATCTCGAAAGAGTTAACAGGTGAGTATCGAGGATTTATCCTATTGATGAAATTATGGTTTGTGGACCAACAGACAATACTCGAATGGATGCAAAAATGCTTTCCATATATTAATCGAGAATTATGGACTATAGATCGTATCAACACATCTTCGACTTTTAAGAGGGCCCGCTGTGCCGAGGAACGCAACTTCGGCATTACAATTTCCGCCAAGCAACAAAGACATGATCTTTATGAACACGTCTCACTTCGTGCAGGCCCGAGAAATTGTATAGGACAAAAGTCCGCGAAGGCCAAAATGCTCAATAGTTCACGTAATACTCGCACGTGTGAAAAAGTTCAGTGTAAAAAGCATCGAGAGTTCATTTGACGATTACAAAGTATAATGATTTTCCCGAGACGGCCTTATTTACAGCTGTGAAATTTCGAGTGTGCATACCGGCAAGTGAAGAAAACTATGTGACAGTTCGACGATTGTAGTATCTTCGTCGTAGCATAATCAATGCCGGTCGGTAACGAACGACATCGTTGCAATAAAATCGTTGAACAGCGCGTCGTACAAAGTAGTTTGCAACGTTCACAATAAGACACCAAACCACAGAAACAATCGGAAGGCGTATTTGATTTCACAGGTAGGGCAAAAATGGTGAAAACGTCCAAGTCTATATACAAGTTATTTACGCACTAATCCGAGTGGGTCACATTCACCCTATGTCGAACTAGCGAACTACCCGCGCCGTTGCCTTATCGTCACGGGCCAGATTTTCTCCCCCATCAATTTTTCGTCGTGTGCAATCGAGTTGTACCGTTATTGCTTATGTGCGAGCGCCGCTTGTCCATTGATCATTGAATCTTGGATAGCGAAACGTAACAGCGAAGATGAATCTCACGGTGTTGATCATCGCGGCGATAGTTGCTTTGATTCTGTACGCCTTCGGTGGGAAACTTTACCGATTCTACTTGTTTTGTCAACGGTTCAATAAATTACCCGGACCCGAATACGCGATACCATTCTACGGCATGGCGTTTCAGATGATGTCGGTATCGAAGGAAGGCAAGTGACAGTCACTCACAATATGGTTCAATAGATCGGTTAAACGACGATCTAGTAACTAACAATGCATTTGCGCACTTCGTCCGCAGGTCGTCTCGATTGGCTCCACGATTTATCCAAGCAGTTCAAAGGTGGATTTATGCGAACTTGGCTAGGCACCATGTCAACGGTACACATTCGCGATCCAAATCATATCGAGGTACAGCCTCGACAATCTAATATCAGCCACGGATATTTTAATATCATGAAATTCGATAGCCATCTATAGTGGCGAATTTTCTTTAACGTCTGACACTCCAATAATTACTATATTTAATCGTTCAGGTAATAATGCGCAGTACCACTCAAATTACGAAGTCTATGATATACAAATATTTAATGCCGTGGTTGGGATTAGGTCTAATCACCTCTACCGGTACGTTTGGTTCTTATCGAGATCCTACGAGATTCCATAACATTTTGTATAAAAGGTTCAATTTGAAAAATAATTTTCCAGGCGATCAATGGTTCAACCACCGGAAGTTGATTACACCGGCTTTTAATTACAGTATATTGGAAGAATTTGCCGAAGTGATGATCGAAAAAGCAGCGATACTTAAGAGTTGCATCGAGCGCGAGATAAAGAATCACGGTGACAAGCCGTTCGAAATATTTGGATTGTGTATGAGATGCACGTTAGATATCTTATGTGGTAATTTTCTTGAATCACGCTGAGTGCTATAGCTGCTCCAGTGTTGTGTGCGGTTACTATTGATCCACGTTGCGTATTTAGAAACGGCAATGGGCACGAATATTCACGCTCAAGAGGCCATCGAAGATGGGTATATAGAAGCTGTCCACGCGTAAGTGCTAGAAAGAAGAAAAAAACATCCAAGGAATTATACAATTTTTGTGATGTTATTTTTATTGCGTATTCAGAATTACTAACGGTGCCGTGAATCGATACTACCGACCCTGGTTGATGGTGGATTGGATTTTCTACAGGACTTCACATGGTAAATCCTTCCAGGCGTCGGTCGATATAGCTCAAGATTTTTGCACTCGCGTAAGTCATACTTTGAATTTGCATATATTTTGGGTGGCCAAGAGAAAAGAAATATGTAGTCTGCAGGCAATGGTGTATAGTAGATGTGACTTGCAGGTTATCGAGAGAAAGCAAAGGGAACGAAAAGCGGGTGGCAAAGTAAGCGATGAATTGGAAGAGAACAAAGTAATGGGTGAGTTTGATAATCTGCATAATAATTGAAAAAGAAATAATTGTCGATGGACAATATGTGTGATTTTTGACGGGGTTGGAACCTTATCAGGCAGACGCAAGCGCAGGGCTTTCTTGGATCTGCTGCTAGAGGCGAACGATAAAGAAGAGAATCCTTTGACGATCGAGGAAATCAGGGACGAAACCAACACATTCTTGTTTGGAGTGAGCTTGCCCTCGGAACTCGTGAACAGACCCTCGCATATATCAGCCCTCGATAATGCCGACGTGATATCTTACGAATGTATTTTCAGGGATACGATACGACTGGTGGTCTTCTCAGCTGGTCACTTTTCTGTCTCGGTAATGAGCCAGACGTGCAGAGAAATGTACACGAAGAACTTGATGATATTCTCGGCGATTCAGACGATGCTACGACCTTGAAGAAATTGCCGAATCTCAAATATCTCGAGAGGGTCATCAAGGAAGTACTGAGACTTTATCCAAGTGTAACCACCGTCAGCAGATACCTGTCAGAAGATATGGAAATAGGTAAATTGTCTTCTTCGCAGTGGTTTCACAGAGAGCAGGACGCTTCTTTGTTGAGAAATCGACTCCTCTTTCGCTCTCGCGCTTTTTAGGTGGCTACACTGTTCCTGCGGGTGCATCTATGGACATTCACACTTATCAACTCCATAGAGATCCCGCAGTATGGCCGAATCCTCTACGCTTCGATCCCGATCGATTTCTGCCGGAGAACGTTAAAACACGACATCCATATGCGTACGTGCCATTCAGTTCGGGTTTGAGAAATTGCATAGGGCAAAAGTACGCGATGCTCGAGATTAAAACTATACTTGCACAAATATTGAGACATTTCAGTGTAAAGAGCGTCGAGAAACATTCGACGATGCTGAAGTTAGAGTCTGTGACGCTTAAGCCACTCAATGGCATTTACGTTAGTATGACGAAAAGATCGACTGGACTTAAAAAATGTAAGTGATTATTATCATTATTATTATATACAATGAAATGAAAAAGCTTCGCGAATAAAAGAACATTATGAGACGGTCATATGAAAATTGCAATTTGCAACTTTTATGAGGAAGTTATATGGAAATTTCAATTTTCAATTTTTATGAGGAAACGATGAAAATTTCAATTTACATCTTTTTTTTTTACCAAAACATAGCTTCGTCTATGAGGAAGCAAAAAGAGAAAAATAATGGCTACTCGGAGAACATACTGCGAAATATGAAGCGGTAGATCCTCCCTTAACAGCTCCATATTTGATCTTCGTTTGTGCCGCAAGTTGGTCGACGTCGTCGATGGACGCGTCCTGCTTAGTCGATGCGAGGAAAGCGGCGAGATTGGCCGTGTAAGAACTGACCATTATGAGGGTGAAGAACCACCACATCCCCGCTACCATGCGAATCGAAGGTGCCCTATTAAAAAAAAAATCCAACAAATTACTTATCAAACTCCCTCGATTCGAAAATTTGTCATTTCGATCTTACAAACCCCACTTTACAAACGTAGACGCAAGAAATTGAAAAAAAGTACACATCGTCAAACTTGCCCTATATATTATTATTTTTTGGTTCAATTTCTTGCCTCTTCGTTTCTAAAATCAAGTTCATACGACCAAAATCACAAATTTTCAAATCACCGTCCGGTAAAGTCCGTTTATCGTGTCGATGCATATTCGTCGATGTTTCGAGGACAGAATCCCGCAGTACGTAAGTTTATCGTCTGTACTATAAACTCGAGAGTAAAAGGGACGAGGGTCTCTTCGGTCCCGCGTATGCAAACGATGCTCGTTTACCGACGGTGCTCCCCCCCCCCCCCCCCTCGTCCCGGAGTACCTACGAGTTTACGAGTACTCGAGACGTAAACAGCGAGAAGCAGCACCGGGGCGGTTTGTGTGCGCCGAGCAAACACGCACACCGGCTACGACCGAGGAGAGTCTTCGGTCGTCTTTGCTCTTCTCTGCTCCTCTCCCCGTCCTCCTTCGAACCCGCGTAGAGGATATAGGAGGTGGACGCGCGCGAGAAGAGTTAGCGCCGTCGGGCCCGCGATCGCGCGCCGCGCTAACAAGTGCAAAGCCGCCACGAATACGCACGCGTAAACAGCACCTCGTTAAGCTTAATTGCCGTAGACAAAAAAAAATCATGTAAAAAATATATTCGTCGTGGTTCCGCGGCCTCTCGCGGCTTCCCGCGGCAAAGGGCTTCACGCGCCTGCCGGACCGCAACGCGAAGGTACCCACGCGAGTTGTTAGTCTTGCGACTGAAATCCCCCCAGCGAATGGGAAGGAAACGCAAATAGAAAAAAAAAAAAAAAAAAAAAAAAACGTGAGGAGGATTTCCATAGTTGTACCTCGGAAGAATATCGGAACCCTGCTGCATGAGGGAGCCGATCGTCAGCCAGAATGAGTTCATGAGATTCCAACTGTTCTCGAGCTCCTCGGGCTCCGCTGCGCAGGGATGAGAACTCACCCACTCGCCAGGCGCCATTCTAAAACAGTAACATTTTTTTATAACAATAATAATAATAATAATAATAATAATAATAATAATAATAATAATAATAATAATAATAATAATAATAATAAATATTGAACGGTATAAGACGTGCAATTTTCGAAATTGGACGAGATGGATTATGAGATACCGGTCCCGATCGATTATATCTGATACAGCATCGATTAAAGAATAATTGCGGAAACTTTATTACCGAGCCAGAGCGAATAGCATGATAGACACAGCGACGAAAGCGGTCGCCATGTACATCCAGACGTCGGTAGAGAAGGGCGACAAGAACGAGAAGAGTTCGGGAACTTTGTCCTCCGGTTTTGCGAACAGTATGCTAATGCCCAGATTCATAAAGGGCATCGTAAAATCAACAGCGCTCTCACGGGCTTTCGTGATCGTCAAGTCGCATATGGCCATATCGGCTTCCTAAAAAAAAAAAGTTACCATAATGATTTCATCAAAATATTTCATCGAAATATTTGATTAATATATTTTATTAACTTTTTTTTTACTAACATTTTTTATCACTATATTTGATTAATATCTTTTATCAACATATTTTATTGATTTTCTTTTTCGATTTTTATTTATGTGTGCCTCACGTGATCGAGAAGCCTCTTGATCAGGCCGTTCCACTGTTTCGTGTCCTTGTTGTAAGTGCCGTACTGCAGATCGCCGACGATCTCGAATTTGTACTTTATACCGAGCTCCTCGGCTATGGCGTCGATGAGGTCTATGCAGTAGCCCTCGTACCTCTTGTTGCCGATCGGGACGCCTCGTGTTGAGCCGTCGGTAACTTCCATTACGTACGGCTCGCCCTGGTACCGACAGAAATCTACTTTACCGACTTTCGATCGATGATATTTAATATCGCTATAATCGTTCGGCAGGGAATTCTTTCACGATCCCGGATCTCTCGCCGATGAAACGTAATTCCACTTATCTCGGCAGGCTCACCGGTTTGGTCGTGACAATGAATGTTTTGTCCTGAAAATTTTTGTATATCCCGAGCGTGCGTTGCTGCTCGGTTGTGACGATTCTCAGCTGTCCGTTGTCCCAACAACCGGACACGTTCACCGTCTCCTTGCTGGTCTCCTTCAACGTAAGGTTGAATCCTCTGCGACCCTGCTCGTTGAAAGTCATTACGCCCGTCGATCTTCCTTCCTTAGCTACCTGAAACATCATTTAAAAAAAAAAATTACTAAATTCTACCGAGCAAATTAGTTTAATTTAATTATCTTTGTAATGTTTTTTTTTTTTTTTTTTTACAAAAATTGGAGATACATTTTTTTAAATAATCGTAAAACTGCGCGGCCGGAGGAGACCAGCGTCATCTTCGAAGCCCTTTGGAATTCCGCGAGAAGTATCCGAGGGTTTCCGGACGGAAAGTCTGTTGACGGCAGTCGGCAAGGCCGGTGCCTGCTCGTTGGTCGGGCGGGAAGAGTTTGAGGATTTTTCTTTTTCTTTTTTTTTCAGACTCGATAAAAAAAAAATGATAAAAATGTTGACTTTGATATTGATATGTGCAATACTGACGTCGCGCATAATGCTGGTAATGTTGAGTCCGGCAGAATATTTTTGCGTGTCGCCACAAGAGAGCGACTCCGGCTCGATGGTAACAGGCGCATCGTTATTTTCGTTCCTCGTCTTCAGTGCCTCCAGCGCCTCGTTGAATAGAAAAATCGAGTCGAACAAACAAGCGCTCTCCACCTGAAAGCACGATAACATTTTTTCATTTTCAACATCGGTGTGACGACATAAAAATATAAAAAAAAAAAAAAAAAAAAATAGGCGACTGCTCGTTTCACTAAAAATAAAAAATAAAAAAATCAACCCGACAAAAATAATTCGTTCATTGACAAGAAAAATATTTTCGAAGAAGAGAAAAAAATATAAATTGAAAAAAAAATTATGAAGTAGAGTCTCGAATTCCAGTGGAGTGCGATTATAATTATTTCGAGCCGCGAGATTTTACGAGAGAATAGAGCTGCGTTGAGCATCGAAACTTTTAACGACTCGAGGCACTTTGTGCGAACGAGCATAATGGAAGGGAAGCGGGGCTAAATGGACCTCCGGTCTTCGTATAAGATAAGACAGTTTTTTTTTTACATTCCGAAAAATAAAGAAGTGAACATTATTGAAAGTAGTCCGTTTTGCTCCATTTTGCTTTTTCGCATGTATAATAATAGCTCCGGACACTTCGGCGTCTCGATGTCGCGAGAGGCGCACATTTGACGCAATGAAAATTATAAGTAACCACTTTATTATATTTTGATGAAAATATCGTAAATTGCCTGGACGATTTACCGTAAGAAAATGAAACTCGCTGCCTATAACAATAAAAGTGTCCGATGGCCTTGCGATTCGTCATAAAATTTGCAGTGCGGAAGATATAACTCTTCGTGTTCTCCAGGACTGTTAAATCGAGCGAAATTTATCTAGTCGACGGATGGCGACGTAGGGAGGGGGGGGGGGGGGGTTTGGGTTGGGTCGGTTTACTTTGGATGAGGCTTGAGATAAGTGGATATGCGGGTGGAATTCACGAGGGTTCGCGGAGGCCGAGCGTCGTGGGTGGCCGAGTTAAGTGAGAATAACGCGGAGGCGTAGGGGAACGTCGTTTGAACGTTGAGGCATAAGCCCCGGGAAAAAGGGATGATCATGAGGATAAAGAATCGTCGGTAGGGAAAACGAAAGGGAACGAAAAAAAAATCCACGGGAGTAGGTTTATACGCCGATTTCGCACGCGTCGCTGACTGATATCTTTCCATCCGGAGGGTGGATATGTAAATTACCGAGTTTAGCTGGTATGAGGCGTCCTTGATCATTTGAAAGATCGTGATGTTCGTACCAGAACCGTTCAGCACGGTCAACAGCTGGGCGTCCGGCGTGTGCTGGAAATATTACCATTTCTTTTTTTTTAGATATTCTGGCTTGAAATAATAATAACATAATATAGGGTAATAGTGGGGAATATGGACCGGTCCATATTTCATTGATTTACGTGTTAATCGGGGTGGTCCATATTCACCACGTTTACCCTAATATACAATAAAAATATCTTATATATACTTTGGAAAACTGTGGATTTGTTTGTTTGTTTGTCCCACCCCTCCAACAATTAGCTAACTTCACCCCCTTATAATCAGCCAACTTCACGCCCCTATTATTAGCCAACTCCACATCCCTACATCCCCACAAACCGTGGATTTGTTTGTTTGTTTGTTTGTTTGTCCCACCCCTCCCACAATTAGCCAACTTCACCCCCTTATAATCAGCCAACTTGACGCGCCTGTAATTAGCTAACTTCATGTCCCGATTATTAGCCAACTTCACGCCCCTATTATTAGCCAACTCCACATCCCTATTATTAACCAACTTTCAATAAAAATTATATATCTTCTTCTTCTTATATAAATTTTAAAAAACTGTGGATTTGTTTGTTTATTTCTTTGTCCCACCCCTCCTACAATTCACCCCCAACTTCACCCCCTTATAATCATCCAACTTCACGCGCCGGTAATTAGCTAACTTCATGTTCCTATTATTAGCCAATTCCACATCCCTATTATTACCCAACTTTCAATAAAAATTACATAATATCTTCTTCTTATATAAATTTTGGAAAATTGTGGATTTGTTTGTTTGTTTGTTTGTCCCACCCCTCCTACAATTCACCCCCAACTTCACCCCCTTATAATCATCCAACTTCACGCGCCTGTAATTAGCTAACTTCATGTTCCTATTATTAGCCAACTCCACGTCCCTATTATTACCAAACTTTCAATAAAAATTACATAATATCTTCTTCTTCTTATATAAATTTTGGAAAACTGTGGATTTGTTTGTTTGTTTCTTTGTTCCACCCCTCCTACAATTAGCCAACTTCACGAGCCCACTATTACCCACCATACAATAAAAATAATATATGTTCTTATATGTATTTTGGAAAATTGTGAATTTGTTTGTTTGAACTCCCCCCAGCTGAGAACACCTTTCAGTGAAGCTGAAGCCTCCTCCCCTCTTTGGTGAAGCTTAAAGAGTTCTTATTTTAGTGGAGAATAAAAGCAAAGTTAATTTACGATATCCATGCGAGCTCGCGAGCCAACATGACCGCCAGTTAATTATAATATTGCTATCATAATTCCACGAAACAATTATAAACTATTGGATTATATTAAATTAATTCTAGTATCATGATTAATAATTCTCATTAACATTGTTTCGATGATTGTCATTACCAGTCCGGTGATTATATAGCTGTAGTAATCGCCGAGCAGTTTGACCTCTTGGGCCTGCGCCAGGACCATCATGAGATGCTCGGGCTCGACGTCGAGAATGATATCGTAATCCGTCGAATTTGCAACTTCCTTGAGCAACGGACGATAGTCCGGCTCTTTGCTCTTGTCGACCCAATTTTTCAACTGTCGAACCGTGACTGGGTAGTCCTTTGGTCCGTGATGCTGAAGAGCCTTCTGTATTCTCGAGAGACCGGCGTTGGTCTCGTATATGGCTGTGTACTGGTTCCACTTCGTCGCAGCAACGGCATCTGCTATGGCCTGAAAAAAATTATTGTTTTAATTGTATGATCATTTTTTTTAGTTTTTTTTTTTTTTTTTTTTCTTATCTTACAGTCGAAAACGTTTGCGGGCACGTAGAGTCGCTGAGAAATGCGGGCGTTTCGGACCCTACTGCAAAGTTCATTTGACGACAGTGTTTTGAAATTCATTGCCGCACACTACGCCGCCTTGAAATAACAGGGCTCTGCTCTATTGTGAAATATTTTAAAGCCATCCCCGCCCCCGAGGCTCGCAACGAAAAATATAGAGCGAAACAGAAGGGAAAATTAAAAAAATAAAAGAATTAGAAATAAAAACAGAAGCAACGGACGAGGGTGAAGGAGAGAGAATAAAAGGTTTGTTTGAGCCTTGCTTGGCGCCCGGAGACAAAGAAGAGAGAGAGAGGCCGAAATGTTGCCCGCGTCGTGAAAAACGAAAGAGATATTCTTTCGCGAACAATACGGAACATAACGCCGGCAAAAGCGTTATTGCCGCGTCATGAAATTTTTTTATCCTTTTTTTTTGCTTTATTAAAAAAAAAAAAATAAAAAAGATTTTATATCTTCCATCTGGATTCTCGGTTTCTGACGAATGCGAAAGCGTTGCGACAGATGAACGGAGATGAGAGAAAAATATATGTAGAGAGCTCGAAAAAGCTTCCGTAAAAATATGGACGCACTCGAAATTCCTTTGTCTACAGCCTCGAGTGTGGGGAAGTTTTTTTTTTTTTTTTACCTTTTTTTTGTGTGTGTCCTGAGTGGCCGGGGACTCAGACGTAAAATGGGTTTACCGTATTGTCAGTGTGCAGTTGCGACGGGACGATAGAGTGCGTGTATCCGGCAGTAGCCGAAGGAAGAGAAAAAAAAAAAGATAAAAATCGGGGGAAAATAGAAAAGCACATCGAGTGCTCTCGTCGCCTGTGCTTCATGTCGCTGCAGCGATCACGCACTCTGCCCGATAAAATACACGGTAAAGGTTGCATCCACTATCGTCCAAAAAGAATTTTAATGCAAAATACCTTTGGCAAAAAAAAAAAAAAAAAAAAATAGAAATAAAAATTAATCTAATAAAGTGCGAGTGTACAAACGAACTCTCCTGTCGCCGGTGGAGTGTCCAATTTCGAGATTTCGACGATTGCTAATTCAGTCGGTAACATTTTTTTTAATCATCACCCGCTGTATTCCTCGGTGCGGGGAGCGCCCGATCAAACAACCTCTCGGCGAAATGTCGTTCCAATCGAAAATCAACATTTTCGTATTACACTATTTTTATTTCTATTGTCGTCACTTTAATGTCGTTTCGTGAATGGCGTCCGGTCGAGTCCCAACTGTCGATCGATCGAGGTCATAAATTAAATGTCTATCTACACTGCAAAAAAAAAAATAAAATAAAATAATTGCAAATCGAATGCTTTTCATGCAAAAACGGTGCATTAAATTTAATGGACAATTGTGACGAAAGATCAATGGACTCTTGCAGCGAAATTACAGTGAATTATTTCTAATGTTGTTTGATATACTGTACGTTAATTTTTCATCATATGGAATCGTAAGTGAAATTTCATGTGCCAGTTTATGCGTAAAACCTTCCACTACCAGAACATTAAATTTCATACGATTTTTATTCCTCAGCATAACAGTGTAAAAATAATTTGTAAATTTAATGTACTGGGGATTTTAAATTTGCTCACGTTACTTACATTAATTGAACATAAATTATAAATCTTGGCTAAAATTTACGAAAATGTTCGTTAAAAATAAAAACATTACTGCAGAATTGCAACTCACATCTCTTTGAAATTACAGAAACAGTTTATGTAAAAAAACCTCCAATACCGTTCACTAACTTAAAAAAATTTTTAAATTAACAAAATTTTACTCACCTGAGATACTTTTTCACTATCCGGATAAACGTTAACGGTTGTCGGTGGTGTGTCGGCTTCCTCGACGCTTCGCCAGGAGTACTCTATGTGGGGTATGTCGAACTTCGCCGCTGTGCTCGAGACGATACCGCGGGTGTGAGCGTTTCCGGGACCGAAGATCGCGGCGACCCCTTCGGCAATGAGCTCGCAGGCTGCGAGATGATAGTCGAGATCGTGTACATGAAAAAAAAAAAAAAAAAAAAAAAAAAAAAAAAAAAAATTCATAGAAATAAATTTGAAAGTCAAAAATAAAAAATAAACAAAAAAAAAATAAAATAAAAATAAAATAAAAAGAGCACCGCAAATCTACGCTCGATTCGCTGGACAGAAATATTTTCTCATCAATTTCGCTACCGCAAATAATAAACAATAAATAACAAAAAAAATAAATAAATAAAATAACGTCGAATCGTATATTTGCCGACAGCGAAACGTCCCGTGTATCGATGTGTGCCATCTATTGCGTTCTCTCGTTGGTTTCCCATCGCACTGCGGCAACGGCAGCGGCAGCATTGATGCACAAAAAGTGTTCTTTCGGATACGCAATTCCAATTTAATCCCTCTTTTTTTTTTGTCTTTTTGTTTACTCTCCTTTCCCTATCTCTCTTTCATTTCGGGGGTCAGCACACACGTCAATTTGCATGTGCACGCGTCGCACGCCTATCACTCCGTGTATAGAGTGTGTATGTATATATATCTACACACACACACACACACACACACACACACACACACACACACACACACACACACACACACACACACACACACACACACACACGCACGCACGCACACACGTGTGTATATATATATATATGTGTATATATATATATATATATATATATATATATATTTATATATATTATCTATGCTGTGTGGATGCCGCGAAAAACAACAAGCAAGACTAACGAACTGGCCGAACTCCGATGCTTGTAACTTGATCTCGTTCGTTACGTAGTCCCGCAGTATCCGCGTTTCCGCATAGATGGGCACGGTGCAACATAATACGGTAGAACCAATCAATCACGGTGTAACGATTCGAATATATTTTGCCCGTCAGTTTAGTTTGCATAAGATTGTTGCGACGTCGATGCGGAAGCATTGCGGCTGTGGAAAGGTGTGTATGCAGCGTGTTGCACTTCGCAGGTACAAGACTTTTTGCCAAATTTATTGTTCTATAGAAAAAAATATATATATATCTTCATATGTGTCGAATAATTTTTTTTTTTAATTTAAAGTAACAGCGGTAAAGAGTATTATTTAAAAACATTTTCACCGAGCAAGCTGTACGGTTACTCGTAATAATGTCAATCATTTCAAATGTCTGTATAGATGATTTATGTTTCCGGCCCGACGAACTGAAATTTGCGATTACTTCGCTGATAACGAAAATATCGAAATTTATGATTGGAAAAAGCGTGACGCGCTCGCATCGGAGATTCGTCAATTATGCACAGTGACAAAAAGCATCTCTCGTCGATGAAGCTCGACAATTTGTTTCGTTAATTTTGACATTCGTTTTTCGCTGAAAGTTAACGTTTGGATGATGAAAAAAAAATAAATATTCTGAAATAATAAAAATTGTCGATCTCCGTGGAGAAATATTTGTTATGAGCCTTTTTCAATGCACGAGCTTCTTAACTGCGTCCGGTAACCATTTCATTAATTTCCCTACAATCGCTTATATATCATATTTCATTTATCCCACCTCACGAACAAACCTCACCTCCAACCTCCAACGCAAAATCGCACCGTCTGGCGATTGAAAATACTTGCTGACCTATGAAATTCTTTTCCCTCTCCAAAGAATTTGCTTTATAACTCCTTTCGGCAACCATTCAATTAATTTCTATATAAACGCCCATATATATATATATATCATTTTGTTTATCCCACCGCACGAACAAACCCCACCTCCTCCCTCCAAACTAAAAACCACCCAATTTGCCGGTTAAAAATGCTCGCTAAATTATGAAAAAAAAACTCTTTTCCCTTCTTCTCTGCAAGTAAACGCGGTGGAGCAGTCGAAAGCAAACTTCTCGACACATGTTCACAATTCCTTTCGTTAACTTTAACATTGATTTTTCGTTAAAAGCACGTTTTGCTGATAAACAAATATTTTTCAATAAAAAAAAAAAAATTGTGTATCTCCGTGGAGAAACACTTGTTACGAGCCTTGTTCAATTCATGAGCTGTCTAACTGCGTCCGGCAACCTTTCCCTACAATTAATTTCCCTACAATCGCCAATATTTGTCTCATTTTGTTTGTCCCACCGCACGAACAAATCCACACCTCCTCCCTCTAAACTAAAAACCACCCAATTTGCCGGTTAAAAATGCTCGCTAAATTATGAAAAAAAAAACTCTTTTCCCTTCTTCTCTGCAAGTAAACGCGGTGGAGCAGTCGAAAGCAAACTTCTCGACACATGTTCACAATTCCTTTCGCTAACTTTAACATTGATTTTTCGTTAAAAGCACGTTTTGCTGATAAACAAATATTCTACAATAAAAAAAAAAAAATTGTGTATCTCCGTGGAGAAACACTTGTTACGAGCCTTGTTCAATTCATGAGCTGTCTAACTGCGTCCGGCAACCTTTCCCTACAATTAATTTCCCTACAATCGCCAATATTTGTCTCATTTTGTTTGTCCCACCGCACGAACAAATCCACACCTCCTCCCTCTAAACTAAAAACCACCCAATTTGCCGGTTAAAAATGCTCGCTAAATTATGAAAAAAAAACTCTTTTCCCTTCTTCTCTGCAAGTAAACGCGGTGGAACAGTCGTAAGCAAACTTCTCGTCGCCTATTACCATATGCCCCGTCGAGCAGCATTACCGGCTCCGAAATGTATTCGCGTTCCTTTTTAAAGTGCTCCGGAGTCACGTTCGGTTACCTGGCCCTTGTGTGTACGCGTGTCTGCGCGTACCCTCCCGAACCTCGGGCCTCGTTGCGGGCTGCTAAGAAAATCCCCGAAAGGCAGTGTCGTTTGTGAGTCGGCCGCGTGTCGACGTGGCTTAAGGTGGGAGTCTCGCTGAGGATGAGTTCGCATAAGTTCGACAAAAATAATAGAAAAATTTCAAGTACTTCTTGATGGTATAGAAAATCTGACAAAAATTCATGCATACTAAAGGTACTGAGAAGATTTATTTTGCATAATAATAATTACAAAATGTTGTTAACAAATTGATGAAAAAAAATAATTGCTTAACAAATTTGTCCGCAACCCAACTTTTTTTTTTTTTCGTCAAAATGCTTCGTTTATTTTTCTGAATACGTATGAATTTTTTCAGATTTTTCAGTAATCGTTGATTTTTCCATGAAAAAAAAAAAAAAAAAAAAAAAAAAAATTAACGATTACTGAAAAATCTGAAAAAATTCATACGTATTCAGAAAAATAAACGAATCATTTTCACGAAAAAAAAAAGTTGGGTTGCGGGCAAATTTGTTAAGCAATTATTTTTTTTTCATCAATTTGTTCATAACATTTTGTAATTATTATTATGCAAAATTAATCTTCTCAGTACCTTTAGTGAGCATGAATTTTTTTCAGATTTTTATACCATCAAGAAGTACCTGCAATTTTTCTATGATTTTTGTCGAACTTATGCGAATTCAGCCTCAGCGAGACTTCCTCCTTAAGGTATTCGTCTGCGACGTGTAATTCCGACAACGGGCGGACGAGGTTTCCCGCCGCCGGTTCTCCTGGCACGTTGCAAATATCCGTGCAGTCTTGCCGCCTCTTGGAAAATCGCGAGCGCCCCTCGTCCAGTCACTCGTGAGCACCGCACTTGCGAAAAACTTCAAAGCGAGCCGAACGACGACGAATGGAAAATGCACTTTGCGCTAACTCGAGCGAACTTAACGATCGAACAAGTAGGCAGCCGTTATCGTTTCTCGGCTCCCTATTCGAACGCAACGGATCCGCGCTCGGAGATAAATATAGTTTGATAGTACAAAGCTCTCGGCGAAGCTGCGACGCGAATACCATTTCCGAAGTAATACGTGTGTAACATCCGCTGCGAGTAGATTCGGACGGAAGTTTTGCGAGAAAAACTTTTATTTTCTCATCTTTTTTTTTTCCTTCATTTTTTTTTTTTTTGTACCTGCATCGAATAAATGTTTATATTTGATTTAATAGCGGAAAAAAGTCATATTTAAAAATGATAAATATAGTTCGATAGTGGAAAGCTCTCGGCGGAGTTTCGACGGAAATATGATTTTAGAAGTAACACGCGTGTAACACCCGCGACAGTTATATTCGGCCGGAAGTTTACGAGAGAAACTTTTATTTTCTCATCGTTTTTTTTTCCCTTTTGTGCACCTGCATCGAATAAATCTTTACATTTAAAGTAACAGCGGAAAAAAGTATTATTTAAAAATGATAAATATAGTTCGGTAGTAGAAAGCTGTTGGCGGAGTTTCGACGGTAATATCATTTTCGAAGTAATACGCTTGTAAAACCCGCGACAATTATATTCGGACGGAAGAGAAACTTTTATTTTTCATTTTTTTTTTTTTTTTTTTTAATTTTTATTTAATGTGACTGCATCGAATAATTTTTTAAATTTAAAGTAATGGCGGAAAAAAGTACAATTTAAAAATGTTCGGAACCAACAAGCGTTACGAGTAACTCGTAAGAGTGACAATCGTTTCGATTGTCTATATGGACAATAGGCTGATTCTATATAGTCGTTTCGAACGACTATATAGATACGGCCGTTTTACCGTTGTATAGACACGGCCGATGTTTACGGCCCGACCAATCAAAATTTGTCGCTACATCTCTGATAACGAGAATATCGAAATTTGTGACGAAAAGCCGTCACAATGAGAAAGAAGCATTTCTCGTCGACAAAGGTTCACCATTTCTTTCGTTAATTTTAACATTCATTTTTCGTTAATTTTAACATTCATTTTTCGTTAATTTTAACGTTCATTTTTCGTTAATTTTAAAATTCATTTTTCGTAAAAAGTACGCTTGACCGATAACAAAAATATTGTAATACGATAAATACAGTTTGCTAGTGCAAAGCTCTCGGCGGCGTTGTGACAGAAATATCATTTCTGAAGTATTACCCTCGTAACACCCGCTGCAAGTGTATTCGTACGGAAGTTGACGAGAAAAGTTTTACTTTTTCATCGTTTTACTTTTTCCTCTTTTTTTTTTTTTTCTTTTTTCTTCATTCTTTTTCTCGAATCAATCAATATCAAATTCACTCACCTGCAATGCCAGTCTTGAAACTGTCGTTACTGACGTTAACCCACTTTACGGAGGGCTGAAGCTCGAAGGACGGGGCGATCTGTTCCCTCGCGAGCAACGTCAGGGCTTTATTGAATGCCTCGTAGTGCGACTCCTCGTCGGTGTGAAAAATTGCACCTGCAACGTCGAAAACGGTTTATTCCATCGCCGTGAGAGACCGGGAGCTGATAAAGCGATCTACAGAACGTCAGCGCCACGCGACGAGAACATTCGGTGCCTTTGTCGCTGACGTTGTGAATATAATAGCGGCGAAACGTGAGTTCGTTAAACGAACTCCCGATAGTACGAAAATCATCGTTAAGTTATTCTCTGTAAAGTCTAATTTTATCAAGGGAATGCCGAGGTGTAGCATGTTTCTTATAAAATAACATTTTTCAATAAATTATCATTATTATTCATTACAATTAATCTTTACTGATGTAAAGGTAGTGAACATGGTTCGGTGCGTGTATCATTGATTTGCGTTAATCGAAGTGGGCCAGATTCACCGCTCACCCTAATTATTTTTAATTCATCAAAATAGTTAAATTTGAAGTGGGCCAGATTCACCGCTCACCCTAATGATTTTTAATTCATTAAAATAGTTAAATTTGAAGTGGGCCAGATTCACCGCTCACCCTAATGATTTTTAATTCATTAAAATAGTTAAATTTGAAGTGGGCCAGATTCACCACTCACCCTAATTATTTTTAATTCATTAAAATAGTTAAATTTGAAGTGGGCCAGATTCACCACTCACCCTAATTATTTTTAATTCGTTAAAATAGTTAAATTTGAAGTGGGCCAGATTCACCGCTCACCCTGATGATTTTTAATTCATTAAAATAGTTAAATTTGAAGTGGGCCAGATTCACCGCTCACCCTAATTATTTTTAATTCATTAAAATAGTTAAATTTAAAGTGGGCCAGATTCACCGCTCACCCTAATTATTTTTAATTCATTAAAATAGTTAAATTTGAAGTGGGCCAGATTCACCACTCACCCTAATGATTTTTAATTCATTAAAATAGTTAAATTTGAAGTGGGCCAGATTCACCACTCACCCTAATGATTTTTAATTCATTAAAATAGTTAAATTTAAAGTGGGCCAGATTCACCGCTCACCCTAATTATTTTAAATTCATTAAAATAGTTAAATTTAAAGTGGGCCAGATTCACCGCTCACCCTAATGATTTTTAATTCATTAAAATAGTTAAATTTGAAGTGGGCCAGATTCACCACTCACCCTAATTATTTTTAATTCATTAAAATAGTTAAATTTGAAGTGGGCCAGATTCACTGCTCACCCTAATTATTTTTAATTCATTAAAATAGTTAAATTTAAAGTGGGCCAGATTCACCGCTCACCCTAATTATTTTTAATTCATTAAAATAGTTAAATTTGAAGTGGGCCAGATTCACCGCTCACCCTAATTATTTTTAATTCATTAAAATAGTTATATTTGAAGTGGGCCAGATTCACCGCTCACCCTAATGATTTTTAATTCATTAAAATAGTTAAATTGGAAGTGGGCCAGATTCACCGCTCACCCCAATTATTTTTCATTCATCGTTTTCTCTAAAATTAAATATGTTCAGTCTCTCCAGACAAAGAAATAAAATAAAAACGTGTGAATAGCAAATTGGCTCGACCCACGAAATTTTTTAGGCACATCAGTATCAGCAACAGTGTTTGAT
Organism: Amblyjoppa fuscipennis; assembly: GCA_963575735.1. NCBI lineage: Eukaryota > Metazoa > Arthropoda > Insecta > Hymenoptera > Ichneumonidae > Amblyjoppa > Amblyjoppa fuscipennis. The sequence goes on along the minus strand of OY754495.1, from coordinate 15,762,959 downwards.
TGTACAATCAGTGGCGAGAGGCGGCAGCTCTGGGTCGATTAACAATTGATTTAACTATCATATTTGGCTTATATCAAAGGTCAATCGAATCTAGTTAAGTAACATAAAATCGCGAATTCGCAGAAACTTTAAAATGTACAAAAATAAATTGTTTATTTCGAGGATCGATTCAGCGCTTGAAATGACTTTTTTCCGAGGTTTTCCTGCATCGCTATCGATTTCGAAAGCGAGAATAGGCTGGGCAGGAGCAGAGAAAATTGTGCAGGTCGTCTTTGTTCAGGCATATAAAAATCGAAATAAAAAAAAAAAATCTTATCGCCGTTTCGACATGACATTCTCACCGTAAATCTCCACGCCGTTCGCGAGGGTTTGAACGTTCTCGTGGCTCAACGACGTTTCGCCTTGTATAAACGTTACCCCGAGGAATTAAAAAAAAAAAAAAAAAAAAAAGACCCTCGAACGGCGAACGTTTCTGGTCGTGCTGCAAAAGACGCATATGAATAGCTTCCCAACATTACATCCCCTATACGATTATGACGGTCGGTTCGGTAGTTCGTCCGTTAATATAGCGGAGGCGGGTGAACCGTGTATTGTGTCCGCGATATCTGGTATTCTGTGCGTAGACGACCCGTAACCCGGACAGAGGAGTTGCTTCGTTGCAGCATCAGCCTGAAAACCCTGGAAGAGACCGTTGTTGGGTGAGTTGGCAAAACCCCGTGATTTCGAAACGTTTCACTCTCGAAACAATGTCGAACCCCTGAGTGGGACGCGGTTTCCGGTTAACGGCGCTCATTACGTTACGCGGTTCACGCACATGTGCGTGTGTGCAGTGTGCGCACATAAGCTCGCGTGCAGTTCAGATGCTCACGCCGAGGCGTAAAGGATAGTGCGAGGGAGGCGCAAGGCGACCCACTTTCCCCACTGAATTAACAACGACGGCCGCGAAACGTTGGCCCGCGCCTCGGGAGAGACGATCCGTGCAACATTACAATTTGTCGCACCGCATCTGTCCGCTGGCCCACTCGGGGCTTCGCGTTTTCGCCTAAAACTTTATGTAGCTGCGCGCTGGGAGATACGAGCGCTACATGAGCAATGGCTGTGTGCAGTCGCCGAACGGACTGCAGTGCAGTGCATCGCGGGTCATGTGTACATTGCCGTTTTAGGGCACATCCGAACGAGCTCGTCCCCCCCCCCCCCCCCTCCGGACGGTTCGCCGAGGTTCGAGTCGGTCCGAGCTGGTTCCGCATGGGCACAAAAGATACTTGTACAATTTTTAGCGTAGCTTCCTCCACGACGAAGCTGTATCAATATCCCGTGGCACTTTAGCCCCGAAAAGGCCAGCTGATTCGTCCTCAGCGGGAAAAAAAAAATACGTCGAGATACGCGGCAATTCATTTTTATAAATGAAAAAAAAAAAAAAAATTGTCAAAAAATTGCAAGGTTGCCCCTTTTGAGTTACACCCAGAAAAAAAAAAGTATGGTATTTCCTACTATAACGAAAAGTTCCCAGAGGGGACGACTGTATAGATAGTTTGTGATCATATATACTCAATTGATTAAACTATAATTACAGTTGGTAATATTATTTTTGGTCATTGTCGTAACTATAAAATATAGCCATATAAGTTTTTCTCAGTGCAATTTTTCGCGTTTTTCAATGTCCTCATACGGTACGATAATACGTCTCTGGAACTTCGGACAAGACCACACATATCTTGCGCATATATTGTGTATTTTTTTTCCTTTGAAAATGACGAAAATCGAGGTTTTTTCAAAAAATGGCTAAAAAAAAATGGAAAAAATCATTGTTCAATCGATTTCTTTTGTTTCGAGGCTATATTCGACGTAGTTTTTCATTGAAACTTTGAAACTTTGCTTTCACCTTTCGTTCGTTTGCATCCGATCCGTAACGCCTTTAAGCGTACACAGTGAAAAAAAAAAAAGTTTGTTCTCTTTACAACAACTTATTGTCCACGAAAGTTTACAATTTTTCTTTTTTTCTTTCTAGTTTTACAAACAAAAGTACAAAAATGAAACTGTCGAACGACACGGAAAATGAAAGGACACCTTCGTATATACGAATAAGTGACAAACTCTTTCACTTGTTCAACAAAATAATCTTTATGAAATCATGCATTTCGATATTGCAAAATAATTTTTTTTTTTTTTTTTTTTTACCGTGTAGCCTTTTTCCATTAGAGCACGAAGCGATCGCCGTGAAGACGAATTTTAATCGCTACCGACATGACGGTATCGTAGATTCACTTGATGCCGTGAAAGCGCATGAAATTTCGCGAGTTAAATTTGCCATGTCACTCGGTCGAGGTGGAGATGAGTCGCGTCCGATGCAGCGGAAGCTTCGGGCGATGCATCTATGCGCGTTGAGAGTTTCCCTACGACACGAACTGCCGCTGACGTTATTGCCGCTAAAGCTCAACAGTTTCTCGTTTCTCGACAGACTCCGTCCAAGTGCTATAACGAACGTTCCCGATGTAATCCTAATCAGGTAGGCTTCGCGAATCGCGCTCCAAACAGCTCTCACCTCTCTATCGTACTTTCTCTCATACCCGTTCGCCGGAAGGTGCGCCGCGCTCGGAAGTTTAATCCGATACAAATCGCTCGTACATAGAGCATCGCTCAACTTAGTTTCCGCACGCTCGGGGCTCGAGCGTCGCTGCACAACCGATGCATCGCATGCAACCCGAACGCCCCGCCTCCACAGACGGAACTGCAAACGTTGCTTCGTCAGACGTACCGGCATTTTAACCGTTCAGCTACACGCATCGTAACACCATAACCCAAAAGTGCTGCAACGCGATTTATCTCGCGCTCTCGTTGACTAAACGAAAACGCTACGGCCGCCAAGATCTCTCGGTTATCGTCCGAATTTCGACGACTTTCTGGTATTAGCTCGAGAAACACGAAGCGCCTCGTTGAATCGCGATAAAATTAAGGTCTTCGGTCCTCTTCTTGCGCACATCGAACGGTAAACGTGAGACTGAAAATACAGTAAAAAAAATTCATAGAAATTAATGTATTTTCGACAAGTATTTCTTGATCGATATACTTTGATGCTCGAATTATTCGTTAATTTTTGTTCTTAAAGAGGGAAAACTGCGTATAGACGTTTGATCCGTTCAGTTAGACGCACCGTAACTCTACAACGAAAAGTGCTACAACGCGATTTATCTCGCGCTCTCGTTGACTAAACGAAAACGCTACGTCCGTCCAGATCTCTCGGTTATCGTCCGAATTTCGACGACTTTCTGCTATCAGCTCGAGAAACACGAAGCGCCTCGTTGAATCGCGATAAAATTAAGGTCTTCGGTCCTCTTCTTGCGCACATCGAACGGTAAACGTGAGACTGAAAATACAGTAAAAAAATTCATAGAAATTAATGTATTTTCGACAAGTATTTCTTGATCGATATACTTTGATGCTCGAATTATTCGTTAATTTTTGTTCTTAAAGAGGGAAAACTGCGTATAGACGTTTGATCCGTTCAGTTAGACGCACCGTAACTCTACAACGAAAAGTGCTGCAACGCGATTTATCTCGCGCTCTCGTTGACTAAACGAAAACGCTACGTCCGCCAAGATCTCTCGGTTATCGTCCGAATTTCGACGACTTTCTGGTATCAGCTCGAGAAACACGAAGCGCTTCGTTGAATCGCGATAAAATTAAGGTCTTCGGTCCTCTTCTTGCGCACATCGAACGGTAAACGTGAGACTGAAATTACAGTAAAAAAAAATAAAATAAAAATAAATAAATAAATAAAATAAATATGAATTTTTGTTTTTTTTCTTTTTTTTTCCAAGTATTTCTCAACCAATATAGGTCGAACCGGCCAACGAATGGACAGTTAAGCGCGCGAAAAAGCCAGTGAATAGACTCTCTTGTGCGTGCTTTTGTGTAAAAATGTCCATTCATATTGGCTCGTTTAATCCACTTTGATGCTCGAGATACTCTTTAATTTTTGTGTTTAACGGCAAACCTTGCACCGTCAGACGTAGGAAAATGCATTTTACCAGCTCAGCTGCAAGCACCGTAACTCTAACGCGAAAACTGTCGCCGCGTCCATCGAGATCTCTCGGTCGTCATCCGAAACCTGCCGACTCTTTCTGATATTCGACGATGAAACACGAACCGCTCGTTGACCCGCGAATGGACCAACGCCAGTCTATTCTCTTGCGAACATTGAACGTAAAACGTGAGATTGATAACCCGAGCACGAAAAATAAATAACAATCATCTTTTTACTCCCACTATTCCTAAGCCAATATATTTTGATGGCCAGTGGTATACTCTTTAATTTTTATTTCTCTTTTTATTTCAGAGTTATAAAAAAATGTGCCGAACAGCAAATGCCCCTCCGGATAAATATTGGCGCAATTTTATTTTATTTTATTTTTATTTTTTTCTATGCACGGATCGCTCGTCCCGCTTTCCGGGCGATCGCATCGAAGGTGTTCGCGAGCCTCGGCAATACCGTCGGTGAGTTCGGGCTAGTCGTTTTTCCTCGTTTTCTTTGCCAGTTTCTCCCCCCTCACCCCCCCCCCCCCCCTCACCCCGCGCGCCACCCCGGCGTTCACTCTATTTTTCATCAACGAGGCTGTAAAAGGTAAACTGGCGATTTGCAGTGTGCGGCTGTAGGTCGGCGATATACGTTGACGAGGCGCCGTGAGCCCGTGAGCGAACGTGTGTGCAGGTTGTTTCCGCCCGGGAAAACGAAGTACCATCTACAGAGTAACGTGTATCGGTGTATACATATGTACTTTGCGAAACTCATTGTGCGGACGAGCTGTGAAACACGTTGGGAACCGGTGCTTTTGAAGTTTAGCCCAGCGGCACCATCGCCCGATAGGTGGAGAGAAAAGCGAACACCAGCCGACACCTAGGCCGGCGCGAGACCGTAAGTTCGGCTCGTATATTCGGCGAAAAAAGGTCCCGAACTCGTAAAAAGCCAGGAAAGTCGCGAGCGAGGCCTCGAGGGTCTCAACTTGGGCTCGCGAGAAAATTGGAAACTCCGTAAGCGACCCCCATCTCGTCAGGAGCGCGACCGACGGGGCAGCTCGGCCACAGGGCGAACTCAGGCCGACCAAACCACCACCTCGAGCACGGTTAATGCAACTTGCATTTACGTTTTATCGCTCGAACGGCGTTATCGCGGACAAGTGCCTTGAATCATTAAACTCTCATACGGTCATCTCACAAATTACGCATCGACGGTTCGAGTATTTATGACGAAGCGGGGGAGAGAAGAGCCCATGTGTGAGGGGTCGTTAAACTCCTTGCTCGTGCATTACATTATCCATCGGCTGGTTCGCGCCGGTGTGCGTTGATAAAAAAAAAAAAAAAAAACGCTCCTCGATGGTCCCTGAATTTGCGGGATGAGCGAGGTACTGATATAGATCTGGAGCCCTCGGTGAAAACCACCTCCGGTCAGAAATTGTGCCATTGGTGGCAGAAATGGTACACTGTGCTTAAAAGCTCCATCGTACATTCATAAAAAACAAAGACAACCATGGTCTGCCTATGCGCGCAGTAATCAAGGGTGCATCTCGGCGAAAAAAACCTGTGGTCATAAATTGTGCCGTTGGTGCCAAAAATGGCACAGTGCGCTGTAGGAAAACGTCCGTTGGATATTCACAAAAGAAAATACCAACTTAGTTTACCTATGCGCGCAGTAATCGAGGTACATCTCGGAGAAAAAAAAAACTGCGGTCATAAATTATGCCATTCGTGCAAAAAAATGGCACATGGCGCTATAGGAGAAAACCTCCATCGGATATTCACCAAAAAAAAAATATCAAATTAGTCTACCTATGCGTGCAGTGATCACGGTATAACTCAGAGAGAAAACCGCGGGTCATAAATTGTGCCATTCGTGCCGAAAATGGCCCAATGTTCTGCAGAAAGCCTCCATCGTATATTCGCAAAAGAAAATACAAAATTGGTCTATCTACGCGCACAGTAATCAAGGTAGATCTCGGATAAAAAACCTCGGGCCATAAATTGTGCCATTCGTGCCAAAAATGGCACAATGTGCTGCAGTAAGCCTCCGTCGTATATTCACAAAAGAAAATACAAAATTCCTCTACCTAGGCGCGCAGTAATCAAGGTACATCTCGGATAAAAAAAAAACCTCAGGTCATGAATTGTGCCATTGGTGCCAAAAAATGGCAATGAGCTATGGAAAATCAACACCGTACATTCACAAACAAAAAAAAAAGAATAAAATTGCTCTGACTACGCATACAGTAAGTAATCGGGATGCAATCGCGACTTCCCCTTTTTTTTCTCTCCGTGTACAGAGCTTCTTCCTTCCATCCCCAAGTTCCCCGGCCGTAATATCGTGCGTCTCCGAATGGGTTATCTCGGCCTCTAAAAGATTCACAGGATTTTGAGAATCTTTCAGTACCTGTTGAGTGCTCGAACCTCTCTATGGAGATGCGTGTCGCATATAGGTTTTGCCGAGCGAAGCACAGTTCCCGTTCGATGATTTCGCCTCTGTTCGCCGAGAGCCATGGTCGCGCGTTCCCTTTCCGCCGCTCGATCGGGTCCCGCGGGAAAAGTTGGTCCTCGCAGCCTCCGTTCCGAGGACGCGGCATCGATCTTCGGGCCACTTGCCGCTGCCGTTCCTCCTCAGTTCTCCAATGGCACACTACACCGTCTCCGAAACTTTCATTTTAGCGGCACTGTGCACCCGACATAACATTGGAAGTTACTGTCTCACCTGTATATATATATACATAGAACGATTGAATTTCGCACGGTGATTCCACCAAGGCTATCGTCTACGTATCGACGAAGCTACATTATTGAAATACGAACGAAAGAATATTGCCACGCGCTCCACCTTACCACGAATAAATCGATCACCTCGCTCCGTATTTATTTCATCTCCAGCGCCGATCCGCCGCTATCTCGGATCAACATAAAAACTTCCTCGAAAAATTAATTAATATGTGAAAAAAAAAGAATTCCCCGAAATATCATATTTCTCTCTTAAAAAAAAAAAAAAATACAAAAAAAATTCCATTTTCACCATTTTTAATTGCTACTCTATAACGATGTTTTTCTAGTCTTTTTTTTTTTTTTTTTTTTTTTTTAAATCTCATTATCTCCCACACATTCCGGAACAGCCCGAGGAATTAGCGATAACGATCCGGTGGATTGATAAAGAGACGTCCAGCGGAGAATAATAATAAAAGCATTAACATGATAATTGAGAAAAAGTTTAATTATCCGAGATAGTTGTCCCTTATCCGTGGGTGGATTGCGAGAGCCCGAAAGTGGAAAGTGCAAGCACGACTCGGCCGACGGTAGTTCGCAGTAGTTACGTCCGGCAATGGTCAGACAGGGTCGTTCGACCGGTGGCCGGAGTACGGCATGAACGTAATTGGCAAGAACGTGCGGCTCGCTACACAGTTCGCGAGTCTGTACGAAACTACAAACTAAACTCTCACTGGGTTGGCGGAGGGGGGGGGGGGGTGGAAGAGGGAGAGACTCCGAGTAAACTGGACTATTGATAAGAATACCGGAGAGTTTCCTCGCTTTTCCTCCCGCCACCAACACAAAATCTCTCCAACTCCGGCTCACTGTCCAGCCACCGTATGTGTGTCAATTTGGAACCTCGGTACGGCAGACAGAAGTGCACACCGGACGAAGTTGGGCACCGAAGAGTGGTCGCAGTGGTCACGGGCATTACAAAGTCAGACAAAATTAAGTACTGTGAAAATTACACACCGCCCCGCGGGCAGGTCGGCGGGACTCCGGCGAAGCCCGCAGTCCCAGGGGGCTTTACTCTCCGGGGCTATATACGCAGGTTAATGTTAAGTGAGCTTTAAGCGTACGGCTTTTACGAGCGGCGTTTGTACCAACTCCACACTTTTCTCTCCCTTTACCCTTTTATTGTAGTTCTTTTCTATTTTTACGTTTTTTTTTTTTTTTTTTTTTTTTTTCCCGTTATTTCGTCGACACCTCCGCGTCGGCTCTTTTTTCTCGGACTAATCCGTCGGAGTTTAAGGAGAAAAAACTCTAACGGAAATGTCGGATCGTTTTTCTCGGATTAATTCAATCGGATTTTATGGAAGAATAAATTGAGATTATCGACTCACTTTTTGCGGATTAATTCGATCTGAGTTTGCGGAAGAGGAAAAGAAAATGGAGAACATTAGCGGCTCATTTTTCTCGGACTAATTCAGAATGGCAACATTTTTTTTTTTTTCGAGATATCGAATTTTTACCCCCCGCCATTGGCTTCAGGTGACCCATTTACACACGGAATACGTGCCATTTGTATTTTTTTTTTTCGAAATTTTACAAATTGACCATTTCCAGTATACGAAATCCTATGTTAAATTGTTAAATTTTGCGAAACGGCACTTTTTTACAAAAACTTTCGAGATACCGAATTAAAACCTCCGCCATTGTTTTCAAGTGGCATATTTCCTAACCGATCTGATGAACTAAAAAATTCTAAAAATTTTTTTTGAAAAAAACCTCGGATGAGAATTTCCTCAACCGAGGATTTCCTCAGCGGAGGATTTCCTCAGCGGAGGATTTCCTCAGCGGAGGATTTCCTCAGCGGAGGATTTCCTCAGCGGAGGATTTCCTCAGCGGAGGATTTCCTCAGCGGAGGATTTCCTCAGCGGAGGATTTCCTCAGCGGAGGATTTCCTCAGCGGAGGATTTCCTCAGCGGAGGATTTCCTCAGCGGAGGATTTCCTCAGCGGAGGATTTCCTCAGCGGAGGATTTCCTCAGCGGAGGATTTCCTCAGCGGAGGATTTCCTCAGCGGAGGATTTCCTCAACCGAGGATTTCCTCAGCGGAGGATTTCCTCAGCGGAGGATTTCCTCAACCGAGGATTTCCTCAACCGAGGATTTCCTCAGCCGAGGATTTCCTCAGCGGAGGATTTCCTCAGCGGAGGATTTCCTCAGCGAAGGATTTCCTCAGCGGAGGATTTCCTCAACCGAGGATTTCCTCAGCGGAGGATTTCCTCAGCGGAGGATTTCCTCAGCGGAGGATTTCCTCAGCGGAGGATTTCCTCAACCGAGGATTTCCTCAGCGGAGGATTTCCTCAGCGGAGGATTTCCTCAGCGGAGGATTTCCTCAGCGGAGGATTTCCTCAACCGAGGATTTCCTCAGCGGAGGATTTCCTCAGCGGAGGATTTCCTCAGCGGAGGATTTCCACAACTAAGGATTTCCACAACTGAGGATTTCCACAACTGAGGATTTCTGAGACGCAGAAATCTGGACTATAAAAAAACGAGATATCGAATTAAAACCTCCGCCATTGGCTTCAGGTGACTCATTTACACATAGTCTTAAAACAGACTGTCAGAACTGTCACAGGAAGTGATCGGAAAACAACCGACAACGAAAAACATATGACTACGTACAGACACGAATGACGTAAGATTCATACTCACGCATTAATAAACTATATATGTCGGATATTTTATACCCAAAATAAAGTTTCAAATGCCATTCACTATATTCTAACCTTTCCTGTCACGTCAATGGTACGCAGATTATTTGCCAGGATCAAGAAATGTCGAGGTGACGTTATGACAGGTGACAGTTTGTCACCTGTCACCTATTAAAATCGGAAATCGAGCGGCCATTGGGAACCCATCGATGACCTTAGAACTTTATTATATATAATTTATTATATATATGAATAATAACTTGATTAAATAAATAAAATTATATTTTTTAAATATAACAATAATTTCGTTAATCAACACTACCTTCATATAAACATAACCCATTGATTCTAAAATCGGCACTGTCGTATGTGCAGGTCGCAATGTAAATCAAACTTGTACAAATTTAACCGCATATGCAACAAAGCTGGCTTTACAAACTAGTCCGCAAGTGGGCATTGGAGCTTTGTCCGTTTTTCGAGGGTCGGATAAGCGAAGTTGTACTCTGTTACACTGAAACCTCCATTTAACCACGAAACTAAAGTCAACCCAGGAAAGCACAAGACATGCGAAACAGTCGATGCGAAACAAAAACAATGATAACAGAATAGAAATCATAATCATCGTCGGACAATTTTTCGCTCATGAATTTGATCGAACTTTATGGAACGCCGAAAAAAAGGTTTGCTAATGTGAAACTAAGCTGCGGTTGCGGGTGGCGAAGTAAATATTTGGTCGATTGAAAGAAATATTTAGTCGATTGAACGCACATTTAGTTGCTCCACCTAATATTTACTTGCTTCAACGAATAGTCACTTGAATTGAACAAACATATTGTTCAATCGACCAAACATTTCCTTCGCCACGCGCAACCGCAGTTTAGTTGATATTTTTTTTTTCAGTGAAGAAGACAACGAAGATTGAACGCTTGTCGGATGAGTTTACTTTTGATTTATTTTACATATTTTTTTGTTAGATATTTTTTTTCCTCTCGATTTTGCCAGTCCGATAGGATCAAACATCTGTCGTCGACAACATCGGCCGATGAAAGTTTCCGGGCCGCGAGATGTATACAATCGAACCACGACGAGATTTACTCGGATACGTGGATACAGTCGTTTAACGCACGCCCGCTGTCACCGAATGGCTCCGGTTACCGAACGGTAAGCCCCGCTGTACCGCAACCATCGAGCATTCACCGTACACAGGAGGACATGTCATTGTTTCGCGGTGCAATGCTCGTATGGATCACGGTTCGACGGTACAGACAATCATCAATGGCAAGTATTGAAATTGTAGACGCGTTACATATCACCGCGTTCGCACACATTATATACACATCCGTCTGTATACACGCGAGCATCCGGTCGGCGATGCTTGCCATTGTTTCTGATGCGACTGTCGTGTTAACCGAACAGCGCACAAGCCATCGCACGTAATTAGAACCATCGAACTATTGATTAACGAAGCTTGATGATGCGTTCGAAACGATATCCAATGTTACGCGACTATCGTAACGTGAAAACCCAGTAATATCGCGGAGTGCCTCGTTTAGAGAGTGAAACGGTCGATTAGTCTCTATAATTAATTACACCGGGAAGATCTCAAATACGGGGCAAACTTTTCTTTCATTTTTCTTTTTTTTTTTTTTACGATCTTTTTAGAGAGAGACTTTATAGTATATTGTGTGTATAATAATGCTCGTAAAACTTTGTTTTCCCGGGCCTTCGCGGTGTGGGGGGATTGGGCTTGCGGGAAGCTTTTTTATTTTTATTTTTATTTTTTTTACTTTGCATCGCAAATTGAGACCGAAAATTCACTGGAGCTGGCCGACTGTCTACATCAAGAAAAAAAAAGTTTATTAATCGTCAATAAAATCGGATATTAGAATATTTTTTATTTGAATTAATTACATCTTTTATTTGACTCAAGGATATTTTTACTTGATTCAAGTATATGCGATATTGAACTCTAATAAAATTTATTAGATTTCAATAAAACTCTATTAAGCCCATATTTAAATAAGCAATTTTATTTGCTCCAAATAAATTTTATTTGGTTTGAATAGATTTTTTTTCTGGGTGGAATCTGGTTCATCTCCCCCCCCCCCGACTCGTACTGTTAAAATCGGCAATTTTGGTTATTTTATTGCGAAAAAGGATAACATTTCTGAAACTATAATTAATTATACCCCGAAAATTTTATATGCGGAGCGTTTTACGTCTGTTTTTTTTTTTTTTTTTTTTTTACAATCTCTTTGGAGAGAGATTTTATAATGTATAAAAAAAAATGCTCGTAAAACTTCTTTTCCCCATGTCTTCGCGTTGTAGTGGGATTGGACTTGCCGGAAGGGTTTTTATTTTTTCACCTTGCATCACAAATTGCGACCGAAAATTAACCGACGGTTGCCGATTGTTTATTCTGGTCCGTTTTGCCCCGCCCACAAAGTTTCTATTCTCAAAATTGGCTATTTGATTGTGAAAAAGGGATACAATTGGTGAGACTGTAGATAATTACACCCGAAAAATTTGAAATACGGAGCAACTTTCACTTCTTTTTTTATAATCTTTTTAAACATATATTTTATGATATGTGAAGAAAAAATGCTCGCAAAACTTTTTTTTTTTCCATGCCTCCGTGTCGCAGATAGACTGAACTTGCCGGAAGCATTTTTATGTTATTACACCCAGAAAAAGTAATTTATTTTGACGGCCAACGGTTTATCAAGATGAGGCAAAAATATTTATCTGATTTAAATGATTATTTATTTAGACAAAGCAAATAGTTAATTGAATGAAATAAATATTGATTTTAAATCAAATAAATATATTACTTGATCTAAATAAACGACGGCGGTCAGATGAATTATTTATCTGAGTGTATAATTTGCATCGCAAAATTGCGATCGAAAAATTGACCGTAGCTTGTCGATTGTCTAACGAGCTCCGTTTTGTCCCATCCGAACAGTTTAAATCCCCGAAATTGGCTATTTTATTACGAAAAAGGATGAAATTTGCGAGAAGTATGTTTCCAAAAGGGGCCATGAAAGAGTTAATGACACTTTCAACGGGTACTTTTATGGCCGGATTTTATCAGCTCATTCGCTGGGTCTTGTATATGGGACAGGCCAATGCCGCGCGCGCGCACTTCTCCCTATACGTGTGTAACGTTCGCAATAAAACTGCCCGGAATGTCAAGCGTTGCGATCCAACTGGAATTCGGTGTAGCCGCTAGTGGGGAGCGATGGAAATCACTCTTCTCAATTTGTTCGGGTTCTATGGGTCCTCCGGGCGCAGAGAGCTCGGCGGAGTTTCGGCATTATCGTCACGTCTAGACGGCGTTGCTACCCGTCCCGGTATACCGAGGTCACCGAAAGCAATTTATTGTTACAGCGTTATATACTGTATATAGTATATATGGACATATATACATATATATATATATATATATATGTATATAGAGGCAAACGCTCAGTGGAGCAGAGAGCTCGTCTCTCATTCGGCCGTGGCAAACGAGCTTGCACACACCGACAAACGAGAGTTAAAAATGAAAGAGGGTCCCGGGGTGTGCGCTGCTCGTTGGTATCGCGTCTCGTTCGCGAGACCCTAAAGGCACTCGATGTTCGCCAGTTACGAGTTTACAGCACCGTGGGTACAATCGGACGACGTCACGAGAGAGAGACTGCGGTATATAGGTGAATATCCTCAGACAGGATCGGAGGATTCTCGTTATCAGAAGCATTTTTTTTTTTTTTACTTCTTTTTATCGGGTATGTAGGATAACGACGCCGGAGTTTATTAACTGTGTAGGGTAATTTACTCCGTTCTAGGGTCACTCCTGCGGAGTAATGTGGACCTGTTGGGATGAAAGTGAAATGGGAAGTTCGGTTTATCAGCCGCTATTTTTTTTATCAGGTATGTAGGATAACGACGCCGGAGTTTATTAACTGTGTAGGGTAATTTACTCCGTTCTAGGGTCACTCCTGCGGAGTAATGTGGACCTGTTGGGATGAAAGGGAAATGGGAAGTTCGGTTTATCAACCGCTATTTTTTTATCAGGTGTGTAGGATAACGACGCCGGAGTTTATTAACTGTGTAGGGTGATTTATTCCGTTCTAGGGTCACTCCTGCGGAGTAATGTGGACCTGTTGGGATGAAAGGGAAATGGGAAGTTCGGTTTATCAACCGCTATTTTTTTATCAGGTATGTAGGATAAGGACGCCGGAGTTTATTAACTGTGTAGGGTAATTTACTCCGTTCTAGGGTCACTGCTGCGGAGTAATGTGACCCGGCGGGGATGAAACGGAAATGGGAAGTTCGGTTTATCAACCGCTATTTTTGTATCCCAAAAATATCGCGAGAGAGTGAAAAATGACGGTAAGTTACGGTCATTTTACCGGAAATAAAAATCTGGTATCGTAGCATCCGCATCTGCAGACAGTCGTGTGAGAGAAATTTGGACAAAGTCGCTAAAGATGAGGTTGAGCCTAATCTTTAGCGATTTAGCCGAGACGCTGGCCGGGCAGAGGGTGGCGTTAATGGTCCGCCGGTAAGGTTGAAATACACTCGCCCGGACGTAACTCTTTCCAGCGATCCCTCGTACGGGCGATAACGAGCCACCCGGGAAATCGAGTCGTATCTTCCGGGGGACTTCTATATCGTTCCCTCTCCACCCTTTCGCGAAATCCCCGGAGTGTTTCCGGTTTGTCCTCGTCAATGGACGAACACCGTCGCGCGCTGCGACGGAGGACGTTGCGACGGGCCCTTCGTGATTAACCGGGCAATAAAATGTGTCGCGGAAACATTTCGTCTTCCGGTCTTTCACTTGCAACCGCGCGCTCCGCGCCGGGCAATCAATTCGATTAGAGAGCGCGTCGCGAGTCGCCGCTGCAAAGAGGTGCGGAAGGAAACTGGACGGCGCGAGATAGCGGCGGAGAAATCCGAGAAACGAGGAAGACAAAAAAGGACGAACCGAAGAAGAAAAAAAAAAAAAAAAAATGAAAAACGGAAATAAAAAAGAGAGTCAGATTATATTTCTCTCATCGAGTGAGAGAACTGCACGGCGTACGCACACGCCAACCGTGAAACTTCAATTTCACGGTACGAAACTTTCAATGTTGCCGGACGCTTCGGATCCGCTCGCTCGCGGAATCGGCGCGCGCGTCCGAGAAATCGCGCAGCTTCCGACGAGGACCAGAAGACGACAACTAGCGGGGTCGAGAATTGCAAGTATTCGCGCATGCTGTGATAACCATTCGGCCGAAGATCTTCGCTTCCTCCTCTTTCTCTCTCTCTCTCTCTCTCTCTCTCTCTGTCTATCTTTCTCGCTGTTCCGAGGAAAAATAAATTCCGTCCGCGTCGACGTAGTTTTCCCGTCGAACGACGCCCGACGTCGTCGAACCGGGCGCCGATAACTCGCCGCCAGGGCTTCTGCTACTTCTACCCTTCCTTGCTCACCCCTCTCTTTATCTTCCATGCAGATGTACATATGGGGCATTCCATACCGATTCGACCCACGTCGGACCCTCGACCTCTTCAATTCGGTTGGTAATTTTTTTATAATATTCTTCTAACTCTAAAAAATTACTCCATTTTTTTTTTTTTTAATTTGCATTAATTACAATTTTTCAAATGAACATATTTTTAGCCGGAATTAAAAATTCTGAAAAAATTCTGAAAAATTCTGTATTTGATATGAAAAGTTTTGAGCCTAAATCCAGAATGGTCAAACGTTTGCTTCTAAATGTCTTTTGAGCTTTTTCTTTCTTTTTTTAAGTAAACATATTGTTAGCCCAAATGAAAAAATTTGAAAAAATTTGAAAAAATTTGAAAAAATCCTGTATCATATATGAACATTTTTAAGCCTAAACCCAGAATGGTAAAACGTTTGCTTTTGGATGTTTTTTGAGCTTTGCTTTCTTTTTTTAAGTGAACATATTGTTAGCCCAAATGAAAAAATCTGAAAAAATTCTCAAAAATCCTGTATCACATATGAAAATTTTCAAGCCTAGAGAGAAAGTGCCATCGCATTAGTTTCTATTTATTTTATTTATTTTTTATATAATTTTAAATCACTTTAAATAATTCCGGCCAAAAATATGTTAACTTTGAAAAAATTGTAATTAATGCAAATAAAAAATGAAAAAAATAAAAAATTTGGAGTGATTTTTAGAGTTAGAACAATATTATAAAAAATTACCAACCGAATTGAAGAGGTCGAGGGTCCGGCGTAGGTCGAATCGCTATGGAATGCCCCATATATATATCAGACATATGTATATGCATACGTATGTGCATATGTGTGTATATCTATAACTAGAGTATATGTAGGCTTATGTAGACATATCTATAGATATATCTGGGTCCGGACACGGGGCTGAGTCTCGGTACGATACGCCAAGTAATTCCAGAACGATCAAACTTTCCTTCTCGATTTTTACGGCAGTGATTCCCTTCTGCACACACACACATGCCACGATATAGTGCGGGTACCTTCACCCAATTACCATACAGATATCGGCGCTGTCGAGTTATACTCCCGTCCGAACTCTTAAATCAGCGGGGCTTCCGGATAGATTCCTGAAGCTTTTTTTTTTCTAGATCGAATCTAAAATCAAATTTATTGAGAATTCGTTTTTTCTTTTTTTTTTTGCGATGGGAAAAATTGCGATCCCAAGAGGGAATTTTGACGGCGAAACTTTGACGTCTTCCGCATAAGAAAAATCATCTTCACACGTGCAAAATCTTTCAGTGAAGATCTGTTATTCGTAAGTTTGCCTCAGATTTTGTGGAAAAAATTCGTCTGAAATTCGAGTGTTATTATACAGCCAGAAAAATTATTTATCTGACGGCCATCGTTTGTTTGGTTTAAGTAAAATATTTATTTGATTTAAATAAATATTTACTTGTTTTAAGTGACTATTTACTTAATTTAAATAAATATTTATTTGATTTAAGCGACTGTTTACTTAATTTAAATAAATATTTATTTGGATCAAATAAATTTTTTATTTAAAACAACTAAACGACGCCCGTCAAATAAATTATTTTTCCGGGTGTATTCGAGGCTCGGGGCAATTTTCGTCGTTGTTTGAAAATACGGGAGCAAACATTTATTGACCCGTGTCCTATCTTTATCGGAATGATTACAGGGATCGTGTTGCGGGGGAGATACGCCATCGCCCTTCCTCCTCCTCCCCCCCCCACCCTCCTCGAACTCATCTTACAGTGCCGCGTAACTCCTGCTCGTAGCATCCGGCTTTCGCGCCGCTGAAATTTGCATAACACTCTTAATAGCCGGGTAGATGCGCGCCCGGCTCTAGAATTACACGGGGCTGCAGCACGTACCTACCGGTAACCTTTTCCGCAGGGATGATCTAATTCGTAATCTCGCGAATTCCATGCGAATTATATCGTACGAAAATACTATTAATAAAAAAAAAAAAAAAAAGATAGGAAAAACTGAATTATCATATTCAGGGCTTTGCGAACGATCCGTCGAAAAGTTCGGATGCAACTGCAACGAGCCTTATGGTTCTCCGTGTCGGGCGCGTATCCGGCAAAATGTCGCGGAATGGAAAATAATTGGAATTCGCGTTATCCAAGAGGCTTGGCAGCTTTCAGCTTCGTTAATCCGAACTCGCCTCCTTAAGCGCGTAACAAGCATTTTATCGGACGAAGGCACTTGCCCCCGGGGAAAGAGAAGAAAAAAAAAAATTAAAAATCTCAAGTGGGAGTCTCTCCCGCTCGCCCTCGCTTGGCGGTTGCCGGCGGAGTCAAAAAAAAAAAAAAAAAAAAAAATTCCGGTACGCTCTACGCTCAACGATAAAAGCTCGACTAACCGCTCGCGCGGTAATCGGGAATTTACAGACCATGTATTGTTTATGTATTTTTTTTATCGTTGTAATTACCTTTTTTTTTTTTTTTAAGATACAACAATTCTAGATCAACGATTAAAATATTATATTTTTGCCACTTTGAAGAAATGTGGCAAATGTGCAATTTAAATTTGCCAAGTTCTTTTATTATTATTTCGCTAAATTCTAATCGTCTACGAGACTCCCTGTGATTTATCGCCGTTGTTTCTCGGATATTTATACACCATGTAGTATTTATGGTTTTTTTTTTTTTTTTCAATCTCTATTGTATTCAATTCGGCAAGTTTTTTTTATTTTATTTTATTTTTTTCATTTCAATTCTAGACGTGACGCCCGATGACTTATCGGCGTTGTATCCCAGAAATTTACCCACCATTTTTCTTTAATCCCTCACAATAACTTTTCTTAGTATACAAAAATTCCAGATCAACGATAAAACCATTGTATATTCCCCTTCGACGAAAGTACGCGGATGTCCACATGCAAAGTGCAAATTACATTATATTAAATGTGCCAAGTTCTTTTATTAAATATTTTTAAGTTTCATTTATCGACGGGACTGCCGATGATTTATCGGCGTTGTATCTCGGAAATTGGCGTATCTATTGCACGTCTCATCGTCGCCACTTGCTATCTGATTATCGGATTGGGAACGACGAGGCAGCAGCCCGCGGTGGCTTTAATTAAACTTAAAACTATTATCTGTCGTACGGAATGGCGTGAGAGGCCCGAGGACGGAGTTCGGGCCGGGGCGGGGGAGGGGGGGGGGGGTGGGAAGGGGGGTGGGTCATTAAGGCAGCACCGAGTGGAATTTTAATAGGTTGGCGAAACAAAGTTCGACGGATAGGGTCGAGTGGTGCTATGGCGCACCCACCACAGCGGCGGCGGCGGCGGCGGCCGCATCGGGAACATTACCGTAGAGCAGTAGCGAGAACAGCGCGGATGCGGAGTCGCGAAAGGACACCCGACAGGGAGACAGGCGGAGGACAGGCGCGACGTACGTACGCTCTCGGCAGGGCTCTATATGAGTACCGGTTCTGAATATGCCAGTGATTGAGCCACTCGGTGTCTCAAATTATCGTAACAAGAGACCGCCACGGCCCGGCCACCGCCGGCATGCAGAACGAGCGCCTTTAGTCACATAATTGTTCATCTCCCCCATCCATTTATTCGCGATAATTACATTTTCACCGAAAGCGCTCTTCTGTGAAAAAAGAAGAAAAATAAATTAAAAAAAAAAAAAATTAACAAAAAATTCTATAAGGGAGAAGAAAGTAAAAAAAAGAAGATAGGAATGCGCTTTTACGTGCGTCGGGTGGAAAAGTGAATTTGGCGAAAGATCGACCTAATAGGCGGTAAAATAGACGAGTAAATGGGATGAAATATGAATTCCATGTGGGACGTTACATTTTTTCTTTTTTTTTTTATCGGATTTGAAATAAACATAGACGTAGGTAGGGGAGAGCGGGGGAAAATGGGACAGTGGGGGCAAAATGCGATTTTCCGTTAACTTTTAGATGGCGGTGATGAGTGGGGCAGAATAGGATTGAAGATCCGTACGTGGGGCATCCAAAAATGATTTGAAAATTTATTGTTGTCGCACTGTTCCATTTTGCTCCACTGTTCGATTTTGCACCACTCTTTCCTATGAGAGTGATAGATTGAAGCAAAAGCCAAGGATTTGGGGTATCGATGTCGAGCGTCATTCAACGTCGGGAGGAGACGCGGGAAAGTTAAAAAATGAAGAAAAATCCCATAACAGAGGTGAAAGTTAAAGGAAATACGATTGGAATGCGCTTTTCCGTGCATCGGATGGAAAAATGAATTTGACGAAAGATCCGCCTGATTGACGGTAAAACAGGCGAGTAAATGGGATAAGAACTGAGTCCCAAGTGGGATCTAAAATTTTGTTTTTATCCGAGTTGAAACACACACAGGCATTGGAGAGCTCCATGGAGAGAAAAACCACAGTGCCCGAGGACTCGGTGTATATCGATGTCGAGCGTCATTCAACGTTGCGAAGAGATCCGGGAAGAAATTCTTATCCGGCAAAGCCGCGGATATCGGCACGCAGAGATATCACGGGACACAAGCTCGACACGACAGTCAAAGGGAGAATTTCTCTATAGATGTATGTGAATCCTCGAAAAGATCGGGAGGTGCAAAGACAAGAGATATCGCAGCTTCCGGCTTGTTTTCAATCGGGAGACGCGCCGACAAAGAGACGGTCTATGAGCACGGCCGCGAAAAAGAATGAACGACGGTGCAACCGACAGGCTATCACGGTGGAGCAAGTAGGAATGTGCGAAGCAGATAGAAAACGACGCGGAGTCGACGAGACATACGCGTCGCTGTATTTTCTACCGACTGGAAACGTACTTCGTTCTATCAACTTTCATGATTCTGAGCTGTTGTTCTTGGGAGGGGGGAAACGTATCGTTGAAAGGGAGGGTATAAAGAGCGCGGAGATGAGACCGAAGTTCTATTGTCCCGCGATACTTTTTCTTCGACGAGTTTGCGTCACGTGAAGGGTCCTCCGATTGGGCTTCCTCCCAGCGGGCGCGGGGGGTTGGCTCTCCGGGCTGTAACCGATGAAGATCCTTCGGGATTCCTTTCCGTGCGAGGGAGGATGAATGGCCCGGGGAGACCGGGCGTTTTATATCAATAAACGGCCGAGCCAGCGGACTCCTCGGCAAGACGTACAGACGCCCCCGATTGGAGCGAGCCGGAGGGAGGAAAAGACGAAGGGACCAGGGGAATCCCCCCCACGAATCCACGCATAAACCCACCGGCGCTTAACATTAACATTCATAGGTCAGGAATGGTAATCACTTATTCGTGACCCGCTTGGCCTTTCGGGACAAAATGGTCCACCACTCAACCTCACCGGGAATGCTCACTTTTCATCCGTCATATTTAAGCTGTAAGCTTCCGCGACACTAAAAAAAAACTACTTACATCACTGAAACTATGAGCGGTCAATAAAAAAAAATGCTACTCGTCGTTTTTTTTTCGTTATATTTAAGGTATAATCTTTCGCAACTCTAACAAGATGACTTTCGTCACTGAAACTATGTGCAGTCAATAAAAAAAAAAAATGCTACTTGTCGAGATAGCACAAGAAAATCGTTCACCTATCAACCTCACCGTGAACGGTTACACTTTTTTGTTATATTTAAGGTATAACCTTGCGCTACGCGAACAAAAATGACTCGTCACCAAGACTATGAACAGTCAATAAAAAGAAGTCGATTTGCCGCGATAGCGGCGAAATGTCCGTTAGGTCCTCAGTGACGTTAGCGATGTTCGGAGATGAGATGAGATTTTATTTAGAGATATTTTTTTTTTTGCTTGATAAAAGAAGGGAGGAGTGGAATATTTAGCAGTTCCGAATGGACGTGTCATCGTCGAACGAGGCCAAGTTGTGTAATCAGGCGGACTGGAAGGGAGTAAGTGAAGGCAAGGAAAGTAACCGGAGTGAGGGAATGGGAGATCTTCGCGTTTGTTTCAACCCCTCGGTCATTCTTTCTCCGGAGCCGGAAATGGAACTCCTCGATCCTTTCAAATATCCAGTTCACGTCTATCCGTACCCTCCTTGCCCCCTTGCCGCGAAGTGTTCTTTGTATCGTCGGCCAGAAGAGCGCAAGAGCCACGAAGCCTCTCGCGGGAGTGACGATATCTCCGGAATTTTACGATCGAGCTGAGAACGCTACGTGGAAGCCCAGTGAATCGTCGGGTGGGGCCGGGAGAAGGAAGAAAGCAGAATAGTCGTGACCTGACGGGATTGAATATAACACGGCGGGAAGCTGCATTGATTGCTCCCCGTGGCGTTGCAAAAATGGAAAAATCTCGCGAAAACTCGAGTAGCATTATATTATGCAGATAAATTCATGTTTTCACACTAAAGAAACTAAAAATATAACAGCAGAGCGAAATGTGTGTGGCTTCTTTCGACTACTGACCCGAGGACGATGTTCGAAAAAGAAAAAAAAAAAATCATAACTCTTCACGTCGGCGATCAATCCGCCCTGCAGCGTCATAGAAACTGAAGAATTCTCGTCCAATTTGCCCTAATTTAACTCATATTTTTTTAAAACGTTTAAATCGCTTTGAAAAATTCATTTTCACTTGATTCACATTTTCATTACAAAAACAGAACCTTCATAGTAATATTTCCTTCAGCTCTGACCACGAGTATTGTTTCTTTGATTGTCGTAAAAATAATTTTTTCACGTCAATTTTCATTTTCGTCCCGTAGAGTCGAAGGACCCGAAAAATCGTCGAGCTGTTGAAAATCGTTTTGTCTAAATCTCACGTACGTATGCGGTGCCGTAGAGGAGTCGCCGTAATGGCGGGGCACGTTCGACTTTAAAATGAACGGAGATTTTGCAGTAAAATTCACCGGTGCCGCCATCGTTCTAGTGGAAATAGCTTGGGATATAAAACTTCCGGTGGTGGATGTCCACGAGGAGACGAGAACAAAATAAAAGGGCAAGACGCGGGTGAAACAGGTGCATGAGTTTTAAAGGGACATATAATGTTACGGATATGAACGCGCGTTGGCTCGCTCGGTCGTAACAATAATATAAAATATTCAGAGTAGTTGTCTCACCGATTTTTATGGGACGCGGTAGAGCCTGTCCACTTGACAGTAGAAACAGCAGAATGAAAACAACCCGCGAACCTCGAGGACCCATTATTCATATGCGTTTATCTGCGAACAAAAAATAATGACACAATTCAACCTGGGTAAATGTTTGCTACACGATGTTTTTCTTTTAGTTTTACAACAATCGAGCAGCGTTTTATAAAAAAAAAAAAAAAAAATCATGAATCAACATCCTTAAATGCTTCACACATAATTTTTTCTTTAAGAATTTCATTATCAATATGAATTAGATTGATAATGTTTTATTTATTAAATCATTATTTTTTTTTTTTTTTCTGAGCCTTTAAGGACGCTTCACACGTACATTTCGAGGCAAAAGTGAGATTTAGTGAGAATTCGAACACTTCGAAATGGTATAAGAATCTGGAAAAAAAATCAACTCTATTAAAGATGCCAACAACATACATTTTGCATAATAATTATGATGACAAAGAGTTATTAACAAATTGCTAAACAAAAAAACTGTTCAACGAATAATCAGTAAACCTTTTTTTTCATCTTTCCAAATGAATTCATTGATTTTCTAGAAATCACATAAATTTTTGCAGAATTTTCTATAATTTTTGAATTTTTCGTTTTTGGAATTTTTTTTTTTAAGGCCGTAACTCCGGAACGGTTGGGTCAATGACCTCAAAATATTTTGTGTGCACTGTAGAATCGCGATGCTGAAACATATCCGATATTCATGCCTCTACATCGATTTTTTAAACCTTCAATCAAAATTTCTTTCAAATGATAGGATATTCTGAAAAAATTCATATGAATTCTAAAAAAAAAATCAAGGGGTTTATTTAAAATGAGAAAATAAAAAGTTGTCTTTAATTTTTTTTTAAAACAATGAATTTTTCGAATGATTTCTCAATGACTTTTTGGCATTGTTATTATGCAAAATCAAAGGCCATGACATGCGTGTCAAGTTGTCACGAGCGAATTTGTGTTTGAAAATCTCTTATTCTCCAGTTAATTGCTCAAAGTTGGATGAACTTTGGCCGAGTAAACGCATCTTACGATCGGTAAATTTCGCATGCTTCAATGTAAATCACATAAAAACATCGCTTCATTCGCGAATTGTCCATGATTCAACGGCCAAAGTGTTGCTGGCATCGCGACGTCCTCCTCGCGATCTCTCGTCGCGCCGTAGACCAGCGCCGATTATCGATATGCTTTAACTCTTGCCGAGCAGCGAAAATAGAGAGCGAAGCCGATATATCGTTTAGCCGCGGATAACTATGCCAAAATCGTCGTTGGCTCGGTGGGTTTCCTTTCAATTGGCTCGCTGTGTGGAGGCCCAACCCGCTCCATCACTCTCCATTCCGAGTGGAGAAGTCACTTCCGTTCTGAATTCTTTGCCAATTAGACTATAACCAATATATCGATATAGCGAAAATATATAGGATAGGTCGCTTCCTCCACTTTATTTTTCATCGACTTCGAGTGCACCGCTGTATACCGGCACTGTAGTACTATTATACTTCAGGAAACGGGCGAGTGGCTGTCACCAACGGTGTTGGCACTCGATGAGACGAGAGCCTCTTCTCTGTGCTCTTCATCCTCCGCCCGCTAGAAAAAAAAAAAAAAAAAAAAAATCTTCCCGAGACACATCGATGAAGTTAAAAAAAATAAAAAAATAGAATAAAAAAAATAAAAAAAAAAAACAAGAGATCGTATCGGAGATTTCCCATAGACCGGAGCGAGGTCGAGGGGGTTGGTCTGCGGTCGACGATCAACCCTCGGAAATTCTCTGGCAATTAGAGGCGAAGCCCCCAACGTTCTCCGGCGCACAGAGAGCGTAGGGCAGAGAAGTAAAGCCAGCAGTTTCGCATAAATGACGGCAGTAACGGTGAACCGGCTGACGGCAAAACCTTCCCTCGATTCTCGGCTCTATGGACTGCTGAGGCGAAGGCCCCCTCTGGCGGTGCAACACCACCGGAGCTCTACCCCTTCGACACCCACCCCTCTTCCTCCGGCCCCGCCCGGCATCGAACTCCCACCTTTTGTAACGTCTAATCCCCTTCCCCCCCCCCCCCCCCCCCCCCCCCCTACGGTAAATACAGTCAAGCAGCCATACATGGGTTGCACACGTACGCAAACACGTTCGCCGATTGCGAATGAGTGTTGGTACACGTGCCCACTACGCTACGACTGCACTGTCAAGTGGATGGGCCGGTGTGCGCCCGAGGTCCGCCAAGGCTGCATCGGACTACGGCCGACTGGTCCGGTTGCACTTTTATTCTTTCTCTGACATTAACGCTCGATGCTTTCGTGGTTGTCTGTCATCCGAGGAGTTCGCCGATGGTCCTCTCTGTAGGCGGTGCTCGTTTTTTTTTGTCGGGTTGTTCGCTAATGTGCATTTCTTATTCTTTTTTTTTTTCTAATTCGACTGAAAATCGTTTAAATTAAATGAAATTTGTTTGATTGACGGCAATTGTTTGAACTTGAGAAAATTTAATTACTGTGGGTGCGGGCGATCATCGCGACCGGGTAAAATGGCACACAGTGAATCAACGAGCCGCACCAGGTGTCATTGGTTTCATACAAAAATCGCGGAAAGATAAGGGGGGGGGGGGTTTCTCGACAATGAACTGCGAACATAGTAAATCGCTTCGTGCAACTATAGGCGAAGTGGCGAGTGACTATCGGGCCGTTAAGTGCTGCGTCCTGAGATGGGTCACATGACCTACGGTCAAGATTCGACTGATAAGGTGAACGTCATTAAATTTTATGAGAATTTTTTTTTTTTTTTTTTTTTTTTTTTTTTCTAGATGCTTTCCATTTTACCGACCGTAGCTGGTCTCAATTATCGTGTCAACAGTGATTCGCACAGGATCGTTGACTCGCACTCCAATTTCTATAGGATTTGTCGGAAAAGTAACGTATTCAATAACAAAAAAAAAAATGTTGAACTTTATTTGAGCCCGGACGTTTGTGAATTATGAACTCTTGATTTATCGATATTAAAGCATTAGCCCTAAATTCGTGTGACTTTTGCACAATAAAAACTCACAATTTTTTCATTATTATTAGTATTATTTCTATGCAACGCGATACTTCGGTGGAGTGCGATGTGTTTTCCCCTTCCGTTCGTCGTTCAGAGTCGGGTGTCGCGTGTATTTTGCGTTACCCCATTCTCGGGACCGAGTCCGAAGCGTCGGATTGTTTCAATTCAATTTCTTGGAGAAAAAACATATTAAAAATTAATTTAAAAAAAAAACAAATTTAATCCTAAAATTTGATCGAGAAAATTTACGAATTGCTCACTTATCGAAATTCGCCCCAATTCGCGCGACTTTTCCACAATAAAAATTCTAAGTGTTTTATTGTTTTTTATTATAATTTCTACGAACTTGTCGGGACAGAGTCCGAGGCGTCAAGTGCGTCGGATTGTCCGAAGGGATTATTTCGACAACGATACGGCAGGTGAGTGCTGAAACGTTGTAACGCCGTGTCGCGTATGCGTCACGTTCACTCACTCACTCTCTCTCTCTCTCTCTCTCTCTCGGCTCGACACGGAAACTGACGAGTCCAACGTGAGTGCCGCGAGCTTGTTAATACCACGCACTCCGCCAACGGTAGCTGCAGAGGATTACCTTACCGACGACAATATCCATGCTGGAAAATTAATTAGCGAACGCTCGAGTCGAGTTTGACAGTCGGGCGTGAGGGAGAGACATTGCCTGAGCGATAAATTTCCAGTGGATCAAGCCTCCTCGCGAGTATAAAAGCAACCGCGCGTGCATGTCGAGTCATGTGAATTGTCGAAGCGATTTTAACTCGACTAAATATTTGTCACTGTACGAACGTCTCACTGGCCACGTGCGTCGTCCTTTTCCGTGGTCACGAGCGCGAAGCTCGTGGGGAAGCTTTGGTTTCACTCAGACGACGTTGAGTCTCGTAAAAGACCTTCATATTCCGCATGTTGCGAAGCAATTAAACTTGGATCGTAACGTGGATAGTGCAGGCGGTGAGCGGGGCAAAATGGACCAGCCTGAATGGCCATGGATGAAGCCTTTTTCTTAAGTTCCTCGATAAAATGGCACAAGCGGTCCGTTTTGTCGCCGGTCGCGAACAATAGAGAGAACACAGTTCAACGTTGGTACAATCTTGACTATAAGGACTATTTTTTATTTTTGGGACATAGTGAAACGAGCGAATGAACAGACGACGTTCAGTTTATTGAACATTTTTTATGATTCAGTAAATCAATTCATTAACTTTTCGGGGTTCAGAAGACGTTGAGTCTCGTAAAAGACCTTCATATTCCGCATGTTGCGAAGCAATTAAACTTGGCTTGCAACGTGGATAGTGCAGGCGAAGAGCGAGGCAAAATGGACCAGACCGAATGGCCTGGAATTAACTCTTTTTTTTTTAAGATCTTCGCTATACGAATTATTTTAGAAAATTTTTAGGACACAGTGAAACGAGCGAATGAATTGGTGGAGTAAATTTTATTAGAAAATTTGTGAATCGGCATCCCTAAATGAAGTCGTTAACCGTTCAGGTTCAGAAAACGTTGAAGCTCGTAAAAGACCTTGATGTTCCGCATGTCGGGAAGCAATAAAGCTTGGGTTTCCTTGCAGCGTGGAGCGTGTACGGGACAGCGGGGTAAAATGGACGGGGGCAAAACGGACCAGTTTTTTTTTTTTAATATTTCTCGAAAAAATCGGTAAAAATTGTCCGTTTACCCACGGGTGGTTCATTTTGCCCCGCTCCCTTCCAAACGGCACACCGCGTAGGTAGGGCGTGCCGGTTCTGGTGCGAATCATCCCGACCGTCACAATGTGTGTTTGAACAAGGATTCACCGAAGGGTGTAAAACGAAGCTGTGCGCGAATGGGAGACAGTGAATGCTAGCGCGTTGAACACGCGGCTAACGTAACACGTTGTGTTGTGACAAAACAAAAATTTTCCGAGGAGCCAACGATATTTTACGAATTTACGTCACGGACAAATGTCGGAGCGGAATGGTTCGAAATGGGAAAGAGATGAGTGGATCCGCAAAATTTCGTACATTGAAAACGTCACGCAACGAATTTCTCTCCAGTCCCAGCCTCGACGGAATCCACACAATTCGATGCAATGTAGATGTGCGAGGGTAATCGTATAGAGAGTCGTATAGAAATTGTGCTGCGAATATAAATTTTCAGTGCATCAGTTCTCCTCTCCACCCCGTATTCTGAACCGTGACGACCACTTTTGTTATAGTCTCCATTGACTCTTTGTTTGGGGGCAACGAATGCTCGGGAATAAATAGAGGAATTTGCCTCGACGCCCCTTCACTTCGCTGGCAGTGCTGGGTGTTCGTACACTTTGAAGTATTAACCACATCGAGGCAAAAATGTACAGTCGCGATCACCTTAAGTTCCGATACGTTCTTTTAAATCAGACTCGAAGGTTTGTTACTCTTACATCATGGGATAACCAACAACTGGTCTTGACGTTACTGATCGACTCCTCGAGACGACGTGAAAGAGACTCGGTCGGAGACGAATATTGTCATCGATTTTTCTTCAAGACTAAAACATCTTGGTGCAAACGCGAATTCTTAGCGTCTTCATCTTGCATTCCAGTGCACCTTGATGATGGGGTTTTATTCATGAAAGATCAGCACCCTCGAAGAGAAATTATTACAAATTTTATTACCGACCGAGCAAGGACCGAGCAAAGAGTCATTTTTTACATAGCATTGCAATCAGGCTGGTTATTACGAATCCAACGAAAAGCGGCAATTTCCGAGAAGCAAACTTATGGGAACTTAGACACTTCTGTAAATTGGAATTGAAACCATGTATGTAGATCCTTCATGGTTTTCTTCATACAACTTTTGCACCTTCGAAGAGAGACTGTTACAAATTTTCTCACCTACCGAGAAAGTACCTCGCAAAGGGTAGTTTTTGACATCGCATTGAAATCAGGCTGGGTATTACGAATCCAACAAAAAGCGGCAATTTCCGAGAAGCAAACTTATGGGAACTCAGACACTTCTGTAAATTGGAATTGAAACCATGTATTTAGATCCTTCATGATTTTCTTCATACAACTTTTGCACCTTCGAAGAGAGACTGTTACAAATTTTCTCACCTACCGAGAAAGCACCTTGCAAATGGTAGTTTTTGACATCGCATTGAGATCAGGCTGGGTATTACGAATCCAGCGTAAGGTGGTAATTTCCGAGGAGCAAACTTATCGGAGCTCCAACTGTTATGTAAATTTGAATTGGAATCGTGTATTCAAATCCTCATCCCTCGGAGGGGTCGCTTCCGAACTCTTCCTCTCTTTGATTCGTCTCTCAATGAGGGGCTAGGATACGCCTGACAAACGCCGCCGGCTCTGTCTGGAGTTCCGGGGTAACGAGTGAGTGGCTAGCTTTTTCGCTCGAACCAGAATCAGAAGCAGAGACAGAGGGAGAGTCCGCGGTTTGTCCGTGCCCCGAATAGAGGAAGCTCGCCTCACTTGTTGCCTTTGTGCCGCACGATTCACCGCAACGGGAGCGAGAAAATTTTCTATGTATCTCACTCTCAGTGCTCTGCCCTCCTCCCAAAGCGGAGGATTCAAGTCAACCGGTATTTGCCCTCTTCTCACCCGTCTGTTCAAATAGTTTGTACATTGGGAGAAGAATCCGTTCGAAGGCCGACGCGGAGACGCGGAAGCTCCAAGGAAGCGAGGCGGAGCGAGCGAGCCGAAGAAACCGTGCTTGATCTATCGCTTGATCTTTCTTCCTTTTATTCTTCGCTCCACTGTTTTAGCGGTCGGTCTCTCGCCGATGTCGGATAGGAGCACCCTTTGCGAAACCACCGATCCGACTCCGATTCCGCCGGGGGGGGGCACAAAGGGACCATTTGTAGAATCGTTAATTGGTTCGGGAACGAGGATGAAACTTTCATCTCTGTAAGCGAACGTTTCTGCACCGCCTCGCCGGTGGTTTCGCGAAGCTCCCCGTGGACGGCTCGCTCATTGAAAGCTCCGTTGCTGACTTTCCTGCCACTCGCCCAACCAGGGCGATCGGCTATCGTCCGCTCGTGCATGCTTCAAAGATCCACAGAGGCAGGTATACATGATCGCAGTTTAACGATGAAACACGATTGATGGCGGATTTATAACGGGTCGAACGGAAGCCGAACAAGTTTTCCGACGGTAAACCGGAGAACGCGTCGAACTAACGCTAATGGCAGGAAGTCCATTCATGGCGACGGCGACCGCAATGGGTGTGCGATTTCACTGGGGGATCTCGTATCGGCAAAAGCAGCCTCTTTGCCGAAGATTCCATTCACTTTCCGCGATGGAAATTCTTAGCTCGCAAGATCGGCTCTTTGAATTCGGAATTTTTGGCTCCGACTCCGAATTCGCCACGTGATAATCGCCGGAGTGTTTATTTACCGTCGGATCCGAACTTTCGGGTGATTCGGCGGATCTTTTTGTACGACTTGGTAGCAGTAATAGTGGATTTATTGACGATATGCCAGATGGAACGATTTTTTTTTTACCATTACGGTGATATAATGTAGATTATCGTGAATACATATATATATATATATATGTATATATTGCCAATTGGCCATCGAATTCAGCCATTGCTCGACTGATTTTTAAAAATATTTTTAGAGCGTTATTTTTTTGCTTCTCGATTTATAATCGCGGATAAAACCGAGTTGCCTATCGAGTGCAATAAATGAGCTTATACAAGCGAGCTTATATAAATGATAGTTCAGTAATGTTCTATCCAACCGAGTTTTTTCCAACCGACCGAACTGACTCATCCCTTTGGCGGAAAGCGGGTCAAGATGAGTAGTGCGAAGCCCGATAGACGCGACGACGACACGACATGAGTTTTATCGGATAGCGTAAAGGGGTGGCGGAGGGGGAGGGGGGGGTGGTAACCTCGAATACAGATATATAATACGGGCAATGTGAAGGTATATGACGATACGGCGAGAGTTCCCGTTAGAAAGGAAAGCTCGAGTCGAGCTACCGGTGACGGCGCGTCCGATGGCGACAACTACGACGACGCTCGGCCCCGTTGACAACCCGCAGTCGTTGAGAATCTATGTCAACCTTCATTAAGGCCACGTAATGGGGAGAAATACCGTTTCCTGGACTCTATCCGGTCCACTCGAACGTAGCGCGTAATTATTTTATTTAAGAAAAAAAAAGAACCACATACTCGACTTTAAGCAAAATCATTTTAATTGCTGTTCAGTTTAATTCATCCCCTAGCGAGAACCAAAGGATCATTGTTTGGCGCTCTCGTCAGAGTCCATTGAACCGGTTCAAGTACCAAAAAATACGAAATTTAGCCAGCGTTCGATTCCGCGAAATGAAATTCCATTTAGCTGGTATAAATCTATATCAACAATAATGTTAATAACGTCAATGATGTCCGCAATGTTAATCTTTATTCGTGCCACGTAATAGTGAGAAATACCGTTTCCTGGACTCTGTCCGGTCCACTCGAACGGAGAGAGTGATTATTTTATTTCAAACAAACCGCATACTCGACGTTGAGCAAAGTCATTTTAATTGATGTTCAGTTTAATTCATCCCCTAGCGAGAACCAAAGGATCATTGTTTAGAGCTCTCATTCAGAGTCCATTGAAGCAGCAGAAGTACCAAAATTCAAAACATAACCAGCGTTCGATACCGCGAAATGAAATTCCCTTCAGCTGATAAAAAAAAAAAAAAAAAAAAATGTATGAAGATTTTTTATTTTTCATTTAAAGAGTGAGTAAATTTTTAAAAATAATTCGTGCAAAGTAGTGTCGATGGACTATATATAGTGGACGGTGATTTCTATTAAATCATGTGTTCTTAACTTAGGAAAAAATTAGCGGTACAAGTGGAAATCTTTCAAAAAAGTGCACAAATTAACGACATAAAAAAAAATCGAGAATAAATATGGATTTATTCTTTAAAAAAAAAAAAAAAAAAACTCGAGCAAATATGCACCTTTTCGAAAATGCATTGCTATAAATATTTCTCCGGATTATCGACACATGCATCAATACGAACAACCATTCACTACAGGCTATTCACGCATAAAACCTTCCACAAACGATTCAAACAATTTAGCGTTCACTCGACCAGTGTGGAGAGCTCAAACTTTCTCGATCCTTCACCAGCTCGATCAACGCCAGTGTTTTCGCCTCGTGCTTTCAGCGACGCGGTTTAACGTTCGTTGAAACTCGTTCTATGGAATTTTTTATTAATTTTTTTTTTTTTTTTTTTTTTTTTTTTTTTTTTTCCTCTACATTCGCCACGTTTTGCGACTGCGTGAAAATACAATGTCTCGCCGGACGCCGATCCGAGGAATTGTTTATTTTCATTTTTTTTTTTTTGTTTTCATCAAAAATCGCGCGCTCCAATTTCCATCGCTGAATTTAACATGCAAAATATTTCGGGGAATATTTCAGGTGATATACTCCAGCAAGTGCAACCCCCACCCCAGCGTCTGATGACTCTCGAGGCGATTCTACCGGGCAAACAGCGACGCACACGTTGGTAGAGCACACTCGATCCAATATCGACGAGCAAATATACCAATCTACACCGAACTGGTCAGTACATACTTGCAAAGGTCCCTTTGATCGTGCGACGATGTTTGCCGGTGGAAGCGACCAGCAGCAATCTAACTCTTGTCGTCGAACAATCGCCCGGAGCAATGAAAAATTGTTGCGCATGCAAATTTTTCCTCCGAAACAAATTCACTTTATCTTGGCATCCTAGTCTCAAAAGTGAATGTTTCGAAGGAATTTTTTTTTTTCCTGACTGATCTACGATCCGAATTCTAATGGAGGATTTTTCTTATACCGCAATGCATTGTTTTTCTTTTTAATTTAACACAAATTGAATTTACAAGTAATCGTATCACAAGTTTGTCGGGGCTTTAACTCGGCGAAGCGTGTTGACTAAAATTTGCCACTTTGATTGTTCGGCGATGTTTGCATGTGCATGCGAGCTGCAGCAATCCAACTCTTGTCGTCAAACAATCGCTCGAAGCAATGAAAAATTGATGCGCATGCAAATTTTTCACCCGAAAGAATTCACTTTATTTTTGCATCTTAGTTTGAAACATGAAAGTTTCGAAGTGATCTTTTCTTTTTTTTCGTGACTGATCTACTGACCGGAGTTCTGATGTTAAGTTTGTTTTTTTTAATATACCGCAACTAATTGTTGTCGGTTTTTTAATTTAAAAGAAAAATTGAATTTAAAAATTGAATGTTTGTCGCGGCTTTGAGTTGCCGAAGCGTGTTGACTAAAATTGAATTCAACGCGGACACTCGCAAATATTCACTCGCAAGGCAGACTCCAACCTCGTTACAATTTAACCGCTCCAAACGAAATCCGAGGCTCGCAACTCCGTTGGAAAATTTTCACTGTGTAACTCGGTTCGGAGTTTCTCCACGTGCGCACGAGAAACTTGGTCTTTCGAGAAACTCACGGGAGCCACAGAGACAGAATACACACCGACGGAAAACAAGAGTCGAGCAGCGTCGCGAAGCCGTCCCCGTTATACTGCGTTCCCTCTACTGATCTAAATTTGTCTCGAACTCAGCCTAAATTCATGCGGCAACTTGGCTGCAGTCCGTGTCTCGCGCCGCCTCGTGAAAATCATGCCGCTGCGTCACGGAAAAAAAAAAAAAAAAAAAAAAAACGGGAACGCAAGGTATAATCTCGACCGAAATCATCAAATCATCCACTGTGGCTTGCCGCTGAGATGTTTTTGGCAGTTTTTGTGTACCACAAAAAAAAAGGCAAAAATCCACTAGTCAGACTGCTAGAATATTTTTTTTACCGTATGTCTGAGGCATTTAAATGACCGTTGAAAAAGAAAACTATAACTAAAACGTATCAATGATTGAACACTATCCAGCTACTGGAGAACTATGTATGTGACGTTTAAAAAATAGCAATTACTGTCAAAATAGTATCTACAATTAGTAATTCGTATGTGTGCAAAAGATCGGCATAAACCATGCGTAAATAATAATTTAATTGTTACATTTGCTTTAATGATTGTCGATTTTTTTTTTTTGACTGAACACTGCATTGAGAAAGAGGACAGTATTTCCTACTATGACGAATAATTCGTAGAAGGAACGTCTATACATATAGTTTGTGATACTATATATTTAATTGGTTAAACTATAATTATGGTTGCAACGATAATTATAGTTTAACCAATTGACTATATGGTATCAGAAACCATCTGTGTAGACATTCCCTCTAGCAATTATTCGTTATAATATGAAATATTGTCCTTTTTCACAATGCAGCGTTCTGTCAGAAATTACTGGACACGTGCCAGTTACTGGAAAACTATGTATGTAACGGTTAAAAAAATAGCAATTACTGTCACAATAGTATCTACAATTAATCACATAAACGATGCGTAAACAATAATTATTTACGCATAATTATTTAATTTATTGAGAATCATTTAATTGTTATATTTGCTCGAACACTTCATTGATAAAAAGGACAGTATTTATTATTATAACAAATAATTCGCGGAGGGAACGTCTGTAATATAGTTTCTGATAGTATACATTCAATTGGTTTAAACTATAATTATGGTCGCAATCATGATTCTTTGTCATTGTCGTAACTATAAAATGTAGACGTTCACCTTTTTTTTCATGGTAAAAAGTCAGCATTCATGCTTTCACTGTGGAATTTTTTCTGAGTGTGGTCCGCGGAATGCTGAATCGTCAGACGCAGTGTACGGACACCGATCAAGACCTGAATGTTATGTTAGCTGGGCTTCGATGCGACACATCTCACAATTATTTTTTAACCGGTGTTCGACAAAAATGTCTATTTATTTGTATTATTTCTTAGCGGCAAAGATACCTCCGCAGTTAAAGGTTTGAGGATTAGTCAAATTTTCGCTCACTCCTAGAAATCCCTGTGGCTCAAAGTTTGCGCACGTTTTTTTTTTTTTTTTTTTCTTCCAGTTTCGTCGGTTTCCCCTCTTGGTTTATTATTACTTGCCGAAGCCAGATTGCAACGGCAACGAGTGCGAACTTCCGAAAAAGATAGCGATGTATAGGTAGCGAGTTCGAACTCCCGCGATACGAGAGGTTTGGTCTCAGCTCTCCCCGCTGTGTTAGCACGCCGAGACGAAAACTTTTCTTTACTCTCTCTCTCTCTATCTCTCTATTCCTCTCCTCTCTTTCCCTACGTTGGCAAGGATAACGCCTTTATATCGAAATAGAGCTCCACCGACGCTACTAAAATCTTTGAGGAACTTTTGGCTGATGCGCCTCACTCCTTCGTGTATACTTGAGGGGTCGTCCGGGTTATGTGCAACTACTTGCTCGGCATCGTCTAAGAGGTTGCCAGTGCTGAGCAAGCCGCGAGAGACTTTTCCCGGCAGGAGCGGAGAACACCGGAGTCTCGAACTATAACGTCAGACCGGAAATTATCTCGTCCCTTTGGTTATATCCTGTTTCGATGGTGAACTTCTTCCTCTTACCTCACCTTTCCGTACAGCTCACCCTTTCGATCCCCTTCTTACTAAGCCGCTTGTTCTCCGCGGCGTCTCACTCTTTTATTCTCGAAAATGCCATCGATCATCGAAGACTCCGAGCTCGAGCGACCGTGGATAACATTCGTATCATTAACAGAGTCCGAAATAACGTCCAGCGTGTTTAGCAAGATGGATGGTCGCTCCAGGTGATAGTACGGATTTATCGAGAATTTCAGACGATAACGCATGATGGTGGAAAAATTTATCGTATTTCGGACGTTTCAAGACGAATTCATTTGCTAACTTATTCGTCGGCGGGATTATTAAGGTTTTTCGCACGACCTGTCGGCGACCGATCAATTCTAACTGTGGGAATTAAATTTCTTTTTTCAGATTTCAATAAAACGCACTCGGACGAAACTTATGTTGAAATTACAATTAGAAAAACTTAGGCAGGATGCTGATTCGATCATCCGATGATATGCGACGAGAGACTTTGGGTTCTCGTAACGAGTCATTTGTCTTCCTATTTTCATCAAAGTGTCTACAAACTGGAGTAAAATGAACAAGTTTTCAACCAATCAACAATTAACCTATTCTAACTGTAGAAATCGCATATCTATTTTCAAATTTCAATGAAACATACTCTGCCGAAACTTATGTTAAAATTATAATTGAAAAAACTTAGGCAGGATGCTGATCCGATGATCCGACGATATGCGACGAGAGACTTTGGATTCTCGTGACGAGTTGCTCCACTTTGTATTTTAATCAAATTTTCTATGAACCGGAGGAAAGTAACAAATTTCGACAGGCCCGCGGTTTTAGTTGCGTGCGATGAGCGCTGAGTTAGTTAGCCTATATATACGTATATAAAACCGCCTCGGTCGGGTATGAGTCGGGGGTTGGTTAGCGGAAAACTTGAAAACTCGGCCCAAGTCACCACCGGGCAATTTCTCGGCATTATCTTAATTTTACGGGAAGGTTATTTCACAGTCTTCCACTCGGCAAGTTTCAACCCCCCGAACAGTGCTTCCTTCAACGCCGGGCTTCACCCTCTCGATCTTCCCAACCTTTCCACCTCTTTCAATCTTTTATCCCTATCTCTTTCTCTCTCGCGTCTCGAAGGCCCCCCCCGCTTTCTCTCCCTCTCCAGAACCGACTCTCGCACAGTTTGTTTCTCCCTTCGACTCTCTCGAGCTCGGTCACTCTGTCGTTTCCCGTTTAAAAATAGATTTAATCCCGGTGCGGCACACATCCTCACCTCGTTGCCACACGGACTCCGTAGTATCATCTCCGTTCAACGGCTGAAGTACTGCTCTCCGGGGACAATCGAAAAAGCTAGAGGCAAGTGTTTAAAAAAAAAAGAGAAAAAAAAAAAAATGTTGAACAGTGACTCTCGTAGTCGGCGAGTTTCGAATATCTCGAAGAAAAATCGTCGTTACGACGGCCGAGGCAAATACTAGACTCGACGTATATTTAACATTCTGGTACATCGTAAATTACATGTATTTGACCTCTTATCGTTCGGAGTAGCCGAAAAGTGTGCCGGGGTGATAAAAGCCCGAAAAGCAGATCGACTACGGATTTATACAACGCATAGTCGCGTTTATCTACGATACGAATGGAAAAAAAATTAAAGCAAATATTTATTAATATATTTATGATATATATATTTTTTTTTGTACAAAAAATTACTATTTTTCAGGCTTATTCTGGGACCAAAATCGAGAGAGCGTATTTCCCGTAAAAATCATAGATGATTCGCCCTTCTGGGCTAACCGTTGTTTAACCTTTTGATACACTGTACGTTAGGTATATTTGACGTCTTATCGTTCGGAGTAGCCGAAACAGCGTCGGGATGATAAAGCGCAAAAAGCAGACCGACCACAAATTTATACGACTTATTGTTGCATTTATCTACGATGCGAATGGAATATGAAAATCAAAGCGAAGATTTATTAATATATTTGTGATATGTTTCATTTTTTTGTATACAAAAATTACTATTATTCAGGATTATCTTGGGAGCAAAATCGAGAGAGCGTATTTTCCGTTAAAAAACATAGAAGATTCCGCTTGGCAGGCGAGCCCTTATTTAACCTTCTGGTACATTGTACATTACGTGTGTATCACGCCTCATCATTCGGAGTAGCCGAAACAGTGCCGGGATGATAAAAGCCCAAAAAGCGTGCCGACAACGAATTTACACGACGCACAGTGGCCTGAATTTGCGATGCGAAAAAAAAAATTAAAGCAAACATTTATTAATAATATTTGCGAAAACATATTTTATTTTTCATATACAAAAAAAAAAACTATTTCTCAAGCTTATCCCGATACAAAAATCGAAAGAGCGTATTTCCCATTAAAAACAAAAACATAGAAGATTCGCCCTTCCGGTATTAATCGCTCGATGCGAATGGCTTTTAATCCGACGCCGCGGTCGCCGCGCTCCGCGCTATTGAATTACATATCGCGTTCCGCGTAGCTACATCTCCCGAATGGGGCATTGATAAAGTTTGCGCTGGAGAGAAAAACAAAAAAATTAAAAAAAAATTTAAAAAAGGCCATCGATCCCGCAACCGAGCTGAGCCCTCGTTCCAGCCGCCGAAGGCTTTTCACTCGCCGGAATGAGAAGGTTATACCATCGGCAACTTTGGGAGTGTTCGAAAGCGCGAGGGCGGCATAGTCGAGTGCGGCGAGCACGAAAAACACGTTGCACCCAGTGTACGACCTGAGTGCCGACGCTCCGGATTTTTCAAGCCCGGGCCGTCCGAACGAGGGTCGGAAGGGTCGCGAGTGAAAAGCTCTCGATGGCGCGATCGATACTTTTTGATTTTTATTTATTTATTTATTTATTTATTTTTTTAATACGCATAGATCCAATAAATAGTGACTGTAGGGTGGCCCTTTACGGTGTGCGGCGGTGAGTGTATAGGAAGTACGGTGCGGAGAGTATGGTTCGCGGTGCCGTGCACGAGCAAAGGGGGGAATATAGGTGAAAAATAGAATGGACGAAAGGGGGGTGGTGGGAATGCATGTAGTCGAGTGCGATATTCCGTTTGGCGTTAGCACGTTATACGCCGCTGTCACCGCTCGGTCGGGCTTGTAACGTGTAATTCAGCGAGGGTACGTGCACCTCGGGTTATCCGTGGCTAGAGTGGAAATTGCCAAGCACTTTATTTCCTCGGGAACGAGCTAACAGCGGTGGGATTCATGGGTACCGGCCGGCCGAGCGGGCGGCTGGGGGGGGATTTTCCAACGGCGTCGATGGCCGGAGAGCCCAACTCGGTGCCCGCCCCGCCGATAGGGTGAAAATTTATCGATCGATATAAATGAAGGACGGATTGGTAATTATACGATGGTATTTGCGGCTCGTTCCGGCAAACGTTTGGCTCTCTCTCGCTTCGTTGCTATCGTCGGGAGAGCGAGCTGGAGGAGGGGGCTGCTAGATCGCAAAGGGGATGAAACGAAGGGGGGGGGGGGGGGGGGCGTTGAACATCCATTGTCGTTCTAGGACGCGTAGTAATAACGCAAAAAGTGGGGGGAAAAAAAGTGATATTGAACTATTCCGGGGAAAACCAATAATTAAGAAAGTTTATAAAAGTAATTATATTTATAGGATATGAGAAATGAGACTGTGAGTTAATTTGAAGAGACTTGCGAGTGCGATGAGTCGTCGTCGAATGGAAATTGTTCAATGAAATATAACATTGGAATGTGAAAGCTCCGATGTCGTGCGAGATCGTCAATTGAAAGCGACTTTTGGAGACACGCACGACGCGAGGGTGATAAAATAAATGATACTCTGTGATGAGGAAATTTTGTGGAAATAACAACAACAACAACAACAACAACAAGAAAAATTAACTGGTTCGTTCGATACGCGTGCAATTTCGATCCTGAGAGCGGGTGAAATACCGCGGTCGCTAATAAAAACTGTAATCAACTTTTTTTTTTTTTTTAATGGACGGCGGGCATGCACGCTCGACAGGGAAGTCTCATCGAGACCTGGCACGACTTTTCGTTTGACCCTACGCGCCACCGTCAGCGATGAAAGTTTGTTGTTGTTGTTTGTTTTTTTTTGTTTTTTGATTTTTTTTTTTTTTTTTTACCGACCGAGCACATCACACGCGCGCTTAACGGTGCAACGATTTTCTTCTTTTTTCGTTTTCATGGATCGAGTTATCCAAGTGTGCTGGTAAAACACGTCACCAAGAGACACCACGAGGAAATTCATTTTTATAATCGCTTTAAGATAATCGCTGCACGGAACACCGGTCAAACAAGTGTTAAATTTTCACATTTGATTTTCCAAAATATTGCACATTTGCTCAGTCACGGAAATCGATTTGTATTAGTGAATGGGTCCTCAATCAAGGAAACTATTGATTACTATGTTTTTGCAAATGCGCGAACTGATATTGACAAATTTCGAGGACGATGCATTTTCGTTGCGTTTCGTCAAGGAAGAATCCTTATATTTGTTCCTCAAACGTTTCTCTACGAATTCACCAAGTAAATTAGAAAAAAAAAAAAAAAAAAACATTCGTCCGTTTAAAAATGACAGAAAATTGTTTATGGAAAATAATTCACCGACTAAGCAATGGCCCGTATTTATAAACACTCAAACCTACCAAAAAATCTACTCGGGTGAATTCGCAGAGCAAAGTTTTAGAAGCTGAATGAGCCATGGTACATTAAAATCGGTAAAAAAAAAAAAAAAAAAAAAAATACGGCTTTAATGTTTAAGAAATCCAACAAAAAGTACTATCATGAAAATTTGCACTTACCAGTTGTTTTTCTTGCAAGACCATCGCGATTAATATTTCTCTTGATTGAGGAAACATGCAATATTACAAATCAACCTCACTGTATTGCCAATAAATGCGTATAATTTTGGATAAACATCAAAAAATTGATCACTCATTTGAGTGGTGTGTCGCTTCGCGGCTGTCTCAAAGCCCGTACACGGTGGCGAGCGCCGTGATTGACGAACATCCCTGATTTCTCTCCGTCCGCTTGGTTTTATTCTACGACGTCAGCGTTTTTTACACCACGGGGGACCGAGTCGATTCCGCCTCGTTACATTTGACTTGCGCGTCATCGACGCCCCCAACTCTCTCTTTCGCTTTCGCTGATCCAACCCCAACGTCATCCGCACCCTGCCATCAACAGCGCGCGAGAATCGACGCGCTAATGGGATTTTCGATATTCGAGACGCTGAGAATCTCGACACGTTTAAGCAAACGGGCTGGAAAGAGTTTGTCGAACGTCGACGGACGGCACATCCATTTACTTATGACTAGGTATATGTGCCAAGTGTCGGCGCTTTTTTTTTTTTTTTTTTTTCTCACAATCTATCATATACGAACGGGTTTTGTCCCGGCATTCAACGTCCGAGGACGAGCGACGTCGAACATGTGACGAGACGTCGGTAATTCATAGAAAGTGATTCACAAAAAGATTTATCTATCGATAACGAGAATGAAGAAGGAGAGATGCAAGGATTCATGCTATTACAGCTTCGATTCGCATCGTTCATCAGATATCCGTAACGGTACGGGACTGTAAAGCCACCACGTTGTCGCTCATGATTAGGCCAAATAATTTTGTCAGGACCGTCCCTCACGACGGTCTCACGGCGGTCATACTTTTATATTTTTTTTTTGGTGTTCAAATT
Organism: Amblyjoppa fuscipennis; assembly: GCA_963575735.1. Taxonomy (NCBI): domain Eukaryota; kingdom Metazoa; phylum Arthropoda; class Insecta; order Hymenoptera; family Ichneumonidae; genus Amblyjoppa; species Amblyjoppa fuscipennis. The sequence goes on along the minus strand of OY754495.1, from coordinate 15,722,835 downwards.
CTTTTATTCAAAATTCTCCTGATCATGTTCGTTCAGAATATCGGAAAAACTAACTGCCAGAAAAACATTCAAACGTCGTTCATCCAGCTCCAAAAAACAAAAAACTCCCTCTCGTCTTTCGCTTAGCTTCGCGTAGTTCGTTCGACGAAAGGAACGATGCAACGAAAGACTGAAATAAAAAAAATAAAAAAAAAACGTTCGGATGTGGCAGCCTATTTGTGTTTAGACAAATAATTTCGCGGTGGTTTTTATTTTTTTTTAATGTTTAACGACCCAGAATTCGATCCCCCTCAACAGTGTAAATTTTTCCGAATCTTCGTTCGACGATGATCGAGCAATTTTTTCCAGACCACTCGTCGGAATGGCCTCGTCGTCGCAAAGTCTGACCATGCGTGCTTTATACCACTTCGCGCAGAATCCCTCGCCGTAGCGACTTTCCACTACTTTTCAGCGACTGACCTGATAGTGCCATTATCTTGCTCCCCACAATTTCATCGAGCATCGCGATTTTTCTCGTCACTGTGCTTCTAGCTGTTCCCTTTACGTCCGCAATGTTGTTGATAAGGACACGGACTATCGGTGTGTCTCCTCGGACGCAGTCGAAGTTCCTCGAGCGATACAGAGTCGAGTGGACAGCGGTCTTCATCTTGTTCGTCAACTGCGAGGACCCGATAAGCCCCCTCGATCTCGGGCTCTCCGTTGAGGTTGTTTTTGCGTTGACTCGAGAACTCCGGCCTCTTAATTTCTACCTCGATCGCTTTCGGCCAAAAGTTCGCCGCGTTCTAGTTCCTGCGGCGAGCAACTTTCGGCGATTCATACATTGCGGTCCGGCTTTACCACGGACTGTACATCATAGTTTCAACAGGACGCGGTGTACAAGCGAGAGTATCGGGACGGCCTGGGCGTTCCCGAGAGGTGCACTCGAACCTCTGGTAATCGTATCGGTTTGCGAACCTCGGCTCTTCACGTCCGAGCGAGGAGATAAGAAGAGGAGAATGAGCCAACCGCGAGAGTCGTCCTGGCAGCGGGCTTTTATTTCCGCATGAGAAAATCGATCCAACGGAGCGTCAAAAGCGGAATGCCCTGGCCGAAGTTATTTGGCCAGTATGAAAAATCGGCGAATCGTCAAATTTCAAGTGTCCTTGAAGTTTCTTCTTTTTTTTCCCGAGTTTTTTTTTTATCTTCATTTCTCTATAAGCTTATCCGGCGAGGAAGATCGGTAATACCAATATTTGATCCCCGGAGATTCGCATTAAAAGCGGATTTAAACATTTTATTTTATTCATTTTTTTTCCTCTTTTAAATGAAATAATTCTTTCAGCACAGCTTCATTTGTTTATTTTTCCTGTCGTGTTGCGTGCGGGCACACCTCGGGATAATGGAAAGCGTCGCGCGACCGTAGGACAGATAGGCCGATGGCGCGATGGCTGGAGTAAATTGTAAACGATGCCGAATATGATACTCGATTAATTAAAAAGTGGCGGAAGTGGCAGCTTCGGCGACTGGTCAGTCCGGATATACCATGGCTTAGCACTGGAATACACCGTTCCCTCGCTCCAGTGACACACTCGACAGCCTATCCGCCCCCTGGCATATCCTATGGGCAGGAGTGTGTGTGCGTATGTGTAACCACACACACACACACACACACACTCTACTGATCCGTTTTCATTAGAGGAAAAACGTCACGCGGTGAACGCTCCCTCTATGTTCTCGTCTCCTCGACACTTCCGGCCGTTTCCCATTAATGCCTCCGTGTGTAATGCGAATCGTTGATCAACCCTCTTCTCCGAACATTATACAAAGAAATATATATCGTCGAATTTTTGACAATCTTCATTCTCCACATATAAACGAATACTAGCTGTCCTGTTGACTCGCGGGCTTCTAGTGCCCCGAAATATCTGTGTGAGCCTCTGTGAGAATCTACGAGTATCGTGTGAGTATGTGTGAGTATTTGTGAGCATCTGTGACCATCCATGTGAGTAACTGTGAGTATATTTGAGTATTTGTGAGTATATTCGAGTATTTGTGAGTATATTCGAGTATTTGAGAATATTTGAGTATATTTGAGTATCGTTGACTATCTGTGAGTATCTGTGAAAATCGATGTGAGTAGCCAATGGACATGAACTTTATTTTATCATGTAGGCTTTGCATTACATTTTAATGCAGCAATTAATTACATCCAAATAAGGAAAGAGACGACGGCAATAAGTGAGAAATTTCGATGAACGATCGTTTCTCAGTGGGTCCGACATTATTGCAATTTTTTTTTTTTGTTATCCCACATAAACCCTTCGTCTGAGATGGATTGTATTTTGGCGTCTTTCATGAACCGGAAAGAGCCATCCGGTCCAGATGTTGACGTCGTGACACACTCGGGTGCGGCCGTAGACATCCCGCTGTCTATGTCTCATCTCTGAGCGTAGCCGTGGCGGAGGATTTGGCCATTCGAGGAAGGAAAGTGGTCACGAGAGGCAGTCATGAGACGGTAGGATTAGTTTGAGAGAACTGCGTGAAGTGGTGAGCCACCCCCTGGGGCACGGAAGCTCTGTTAGGACGCTGCGCGGGGCTTTTCGGGCTCTATTCACGGGAATATTATAGCGGGGTTGTTTCGCCGTAAGATATCGACGCCGAAGCGTATAAGAATGACGCGCGAGGCTCATGACTTCGTGGAATATTGGTTGGGGAAAATTGATAAATGGAGAGATCATTGATAATGATATCGATGTGAAGGAATTTCGAAAGTATTTCTATCTCATCATGTACGCTTTGTCGATTACCTTAATTACTAAAAATGATTGTATTATTTACTATTATCATTACGAATAATTCAATAACATTATTACGAAAAATTCAAAAAACAATATTACAAACAATTCAATCATATTATATACTAGCGGGTTGATGTAGCTCGCGCCTTTCGAGTCCTCGCTATGGACTACGAAATTTAGAAACCGGAAATTTGGATTTTCGGAGATTTGTCGGAAATACATGACGTCCGCTTTGAAAATCTCATGTTTCGAGCAGAAGTTACGAATTTCCTGAATGCGTCACTTCCGGCCCAAAAATGAGATTTTCAAATCGGAAGCGACGTATTTTCGGTAAGAATCATTGTATTAGTTATGAGAAATTTGTAGGATATTTATTGCAAATATCATCGATTAATAATTCACGTACAAACACTAAAAAAATATATGCATTCGAGAAAGAATCTTGCGTCAAGTTTCAGCAATACGATCGTTCGATTGTCGCGAAAGCCGGAGAAGTTTTCATTTTTTATTATTCGTATCGAAGAGCAATATCGCGGGCCATTTTCAAGACCGATCGAGTGTTCGCGAGTTAATAAGCCGTATCATTTTTATTCCCCATTATCGACGGCTCATTGATAATTTGAGAGAAATGAGAGTTGCCTCTACGAACTCCGCACCGAGTCCTTTCTTCATCGTTGTTTTTTTTTTCTCTCTCTTTCTCTCACACTTCAGTTTGTTCGCTTTCCTGACTCTTTTTATCACATTTACGCTTTGTTAATTAATCGCCACCGGGCTGCCGACGGTGCCTTTCTTCGTTCGCCTCATTCCACTCTCGAGCATTTCTTTCTTTACAAGCCGGATTAATTAAGAGATATTTCATTGTAGAGCGCAACGCACCGAGGGTCATGCAACAAATTCTCGGAATATCTTAATTTTATTCATAATTTTTTTTATTTATTTTTATTTTTTTTTTGTTTGCTTCTCCTCTTACATTTTTCCATTCAAATGTCTCAAGTAATGCGCAAGAGTTCTCGTATCGTACAATAGAATTATTTTAGTGCATATCTGTGCCGCTTAAAAAAAAAAAAAAAAATTAAAAAAAAATGGTTAATTTATTTTTTCTCGATAAAGAAAAGAAAAAACATCTGCGAACTTTATCGCGTTCGACGGGTTACAGCAGAAGCAAAAAAATTCCGACCTAATTAATCCGGCGGCAACGTGAAGTATCCGCGAAGGCAAAAAATGTTGGCAGCGAATCGCGCAACAGTTATATTGTATAAAAAAAAAAAAAAATGATTAAAAAAGACTCTCAATAGGAAGCTCGATGTATATTTGACTCGAAGTAAAGGTAGACATTTTCATCCGTTATTACCGAGCATGGAAGCTCTCTTCGGTCCAATGCAATTTACGGCGCTGGACTCCTACACAGATGACGTTGTATAGCGTAGAGCTTTTTCGTATTAAGCTCCGTGCATACAGGGGCGCCCTTGCGCAAGGGAAAATGAGTTTATTATGTCGGCTTCGCTATTGGTTCTCTCCTCCATCGCGGATGAATTTATGAGGAAAGGGCACGATAACTCCTCATGCTCGTCGACATTTTATTTTTTTTATACTTTTCGCAAACGACGGTCGATCCATCACCGATCACTTGCCCGTTCGATAGAGCGAGCTAATCCTTTATTATTATTATTATTATTATTAATATTTTTAGTTGTAACTCATGTAATTTTTTAAATTTATTTTTCGACCAGAGTGAGCGGAGTTGAAGTCAATTTTTTTTCTCCCACGACCCTGCGTAATTCCTCATGCTCGTCGACGTTTTTAAATACTTTTCGCAAACAACGGTTGACGCATGCCTGATCACTTGTCCGTTCGATAGAGCAAGCTAATCCCTTACTTAACTTTTGTAATTTTTTTTGGGGCTTGTGGACGAGAGTGAACGGAATGAAAGTCCATTTTTTTTTTTCGTCATGACCCGTCGTGCGCTTGACAATACGAGACATCACTTTGTCTTATCCGTCCCGGAGCGAACCCGAGGCTACCGCGCAAAACCAGAGTTTCATATGAAAACTGACGATGACAGTTAGGAGGAAAAGGAGAAGATATTTTTTATACCCGAAGACGGAGAAAAGGAAGGCATTTTTTTTATGAGACTTCGCTTACCGTTTGAGAATCTCAGTTTCCGACCGGAAGTGGCGGCACCGTTAGGTCCCCGGTCCGCTTTGCCTCGGGGTGCCCTTTTATCCCTGTCTCCCCCCTCCTCATACGAATGGCCACGGTACGGAATGCGCACAGAGAATCTGCGAAGACACAATAAACTTTCGCAGGTAAAATGCATTTCGCTATCGGCACCCTAAAAAAAAAAGAAGAAGAAACTAAACTGAACTGCCATTCTGTTGTTCGACGAATTGTTATTTTATACTTTAATCAAATAGAACACTGTGATTCCGTGTGGGGTTGCGGACGAGTTTCCGTCGAACAACAACAACTCGGTTTTCCAATCGAAAGATATAAAAATCTTATCCTCCCGTAGCGTCGTAAAGCCTCCCACCGTGTGTACACCGGCTACTGGATGAGTCGTGTTTTCCTCCGAAGCAAAGATAAAGAAAGCTTTATATACGCGTACCGAGTTCATTCTAGGGATGGTCGGACGAGCGGCGAGCCGCCCTCGCAGGGCCGGTGGTAGCCGAGAGAGCGCACTCGCCCCTCATGGTTCAGACTTTTATTCCGTCGTCGAGGATACAGAAGGGACAGAGAGAATGAAAAGTTCGTGACGCCGGCCGAGTAAGGTCTCAGGAGCAACTGGTCGGCTTCCCACGGCTGACGTTCGTGTTCATTGAGTCTCTGCCATCCAGGCAAAGGTTCTCTTCGCACCGCTTATTTTTCCGCCTCTCAACCGTTTTCTCAATTCCCGTCTGCGATCCATTCGTCACTTCGATTGCCGAGTAAAACGAATCGTCAGAGCCGCCACTCCGTCCTTAAAACTCCCAAAAACACGGGATAACAAGTAAAGCGCGAGATGCCCACCGTTAAGCGCAATACGGAATCGTTGAGACTCCCGGAAATTTTGTTCGAAACGCCTAAAGTCGTTTGTGTCGCTCGATAAGGGATGATTGCGTATCGGCTGCCACCCGCAGAGAAATAGCGTCAGATCTATCTCACCGTCAACCGTGTTACTTCGAAGACTTCGGGTTTTCGTATAGGCGGAACATCGAAATACCTGACCTTTCCGCAGGGTCGACGAGGATGTCCTGTCAATTCCGTCGAGATCTCTCGTGAAGTATATATAACGTGCGCGCCGCGGGGACCCAATCGATTTCGGAATCTTCGTCGAACTTTCGCTCGGTGGCGAGAGGCGCAAGAGTCTACCCTCCTATAACGTCTATCTGCTCTCTGGCACGGACGAGTGTATAGAATACCGATCTCCGTCTCCTTCCTCACCTCTGTGACTCACGGCGCTTCTTCCTTATCGCAATTCAATTTATACTTGGTGGGCTCTCAATCTACCGAACTGCCGTCGCCGTCGCCGGAGAACTTTGGCCCAAAGATTATGCTTGCGCTCGACTGTACTTGATGACCTGAAAATGTCGTGACACAGATGAGCGACGGATCAAAGAGGAGTCGATTGTAATGGGGCAAAAGCGGTGATTACGACCAGGACCAACTTTCACATGATTACCGTGTTAATTGGGGTTGGTTCACATTCGTCGCCTTTAGCCCGAATGAATTTATCCGGCGGGAAGCTTCTTTTCTCCCCAGAAATCTGTCGACCCCGCCATTTTCTCGGATCCGGTAATAAACGGACTGATTAAACCATCAGAAACTCCCGGAGCTTCGTCGCAATTCCTCAATATTGCTTTAACCCCCTCGGGGCCATCGCGTAAAAGGAGTGAGCCACCGGGAACCTAATAACAATGTTATCACGGAGAGCCGAGTTCCCGTGCGAGAGCGACATTGGATCGGCGAGATCTTGGAGGAACAGATGATGAGAAAGAAGAAAGGAAGGAAAAATCTGTAATGCATGATTCACCGTATATGATCATGGCATTCCCCTCGCGTCAATATAATTTCCCCTCTCATTTTTTCCTTTTCCTTTTCGTATTTCTCACGGCTTCCCTTTCATCTCTTGTGCGTCGATAAAACCGTGATAAAAGTCGTTTCGGTAGGCTCCTTTCTTCGCGAACCGATCGGTCCCTGTTCGCCTATCGTACCCTCGTTACACTCTCTCTCTCTCTCTCTCTCTCTCTCTGGATCCTCATCCTCTTTCAACGTCGCTGCCGCCCTTCCACCGCACTTTCATCTCCTTCCAACTTCTTTATTTCTTATTTTATTTCTCCCTCGGCCCTTCATACGTGCCTCGACTTCTCTTCTTGCCACCCCCTTACGCTTAAGCTACCGTTCTTGCATTCACGCCGATCAGGATGCCAGTTCACGCATATTCTTACCTCTTCTTCTCCTCACCCTCGCGATCGTCGGCCTCAGCCTGCAATATGGCTACGTTCCATCGTTGCTTTCACTCTCTCTTCGCATTCGAATATGCTCCGGTATTGCCGAATTCTTTCGACCCCTCGTCGAGCACGACTCGATCCACGTACTCTGGATTGAGTCGTGCTCGGTGTCGGAATCACCGATTCCAATCAGACCCACCTGATCATTCGAAATCTTCGTGTCCGCACCTTTTTCCCCAGTTTCCTGGCATTCGCGCTAAGATACAGATGGTCCATCGGGAGTCTCATCTTCTCATTGTTCTCGACTCTTCGTCGTCGTCCCGCACGCTTTACCCAATTATCCCATTTCAGGTTCCCTAAAGCTCGTCCGCTTCTTTTTCCGGATCGAGTGACGAGATCGGCTGAAGTTGTGTCCCACAATCGTCGATCACAGGCTCTGGACAGAACGACCGCAAATTCTGTCTGACCTCATACACGATCGGTATCACGCGTAATTCAGGATCAAGTCAATCATCTGACAACTGTGTCAAGTCATCCGCTCTTCCTGACGCGTCAATGACTGGTCGATTCGTCTTACTTCCCTCCCTCCCCCGCGATTTAAGCTTGGCATTCACGCCAACCTGGCTACGCTGATCCATCCAGCCTCTCCAGTTCTCTTCTCGCATTCTTCTTGTTCTTCTTCCGCTTGCGGCCTGACTCCTCCATAGCCTGCAATCTTTCGCCATTCCCAAATATCCCATTTCAAGTTCCCTGGTACCCCTTCTCCCTCTTATTTCTGCGGACCCGTGGAGTAGCGCCTCTTTCTACCTAGTCAAAATCGGCTTGGCTGCCGGAGCAAGTGGAGCGCCGTTTCCACATCTCCGTCCTCTCGGCTTTACTCTCCTCGCCCAAAGAGCACAGAGAGAGAACCTACCACCATCGCCTCCCGCCGGCTTGCCTTCCAACTCAGCCCTCGTGGGTGGGTTGTACGGATCGATAGTAGTTGGGGGCAGGGGATTGGCGGCGGCGAGAATGGCGGAGAGAGAAACGCCGCACAACTAGAGCAGCAGCAACGCTAGCGCCAAGAGCAGGATCGGGTTGGGTCGCCGAGCGGACTAGCAGAGGTGGACGATCCTGCTGCTGCTGCTGCTGCTGCTGCTGCTGCCGGTGCTGCTACTGCCGGTGCTGCTGGGAGGAGAACGTGGGTGTTATGCTCTCTTCTCTTGCTCAGCTTGTATTACTGCGTCGGAGCGAAACTTGCCCGCGGTCGCAGCTTCCACCGGCGCACGCTCTTCCATGCCACTCCAGTCGTCGTTCCTCTCTCACGACGGAACGTACCGCGTTGAACGGACCGGTTCACCAGTAAACCGTGGCACCTCGCAGTGTGTCAAGCACGTCTCATTGTTAGCTCACCGTTAATCGGCCAGGAATTGAAGGACGTTTAACCCGAGCGTCAACGGTTCGATTAACGGGGTTCGTTCGCCGGGAATCCCCGCTGTCGGGCTTTTGTCGTTTATAATCCGTAATCCGTTGATGATGCTATGGCAACTGTACAGAGTGATCGCTGAACTGTGCAACCAGTAAATCGGTCATCAGGACTGATACGCACAGTCGTTGAAGTGGACATGAGTTGAAGTTTGAGCGGATCTTCAAAATTGTTTTTTTTTTTTTAATTTTTATTAGTGATCTTCGAGAAGACGAAATGACTGTCGGGTTTCGTGCATTGGTTATGACATGAGGACGTTTTTGGAAATTGGCAGTTTTCATCGTAGAGATTTTTTTTCGTGAAAGTTAAGAAGATTGGCGGGTTTGCCGCTGCCGAAGGGAGGAGAGTGTCGAAGATCGGGGCGATTTGCGGATTTGATCGGTGAGTCGCTTGGACCGTTGCTCTGTCTTTCTGAGGATGTTTCAACCGGACCATTTATTTTGTTGCGTCGATTTGACAATTGACACACAATATTTACAAGTTTGATGTATAACTCTGTCGCGAATACGCTGGCGATGTTCTCGAACCGTGAACACTTTGAGTTTCTGTATCGCCACACGTGCTCGCCGCACCTAACGTTTACTCGTACCACTTGAAAATCTCGGGATCGACTCGCGCGAGTTGTAACTTTGTTGATCGATCCAGGAAAATTACACATTTAAATTGACTCTTTTATCGATACATGAAAACAAAAACAAAACAAAAAAACATTTCTATCATACAAAAATTCGAAGATCGCTATGCGTTATAAAAATCATTCTTAAACGAATCATCGACCGAACAAAAAGTTTATTATTGCCATCCGACACTCGCAGATCGCGAATAAAAATTATTCAACTAGTTGTTATTTCAATATCCGTATTAAAAAAAAAAATGAATGTCACACTTTCCACGTACTTTCATTAACGTGATTAAAATGATCGAAAACAATGAAAATGAATTAAGCAGCATTGACATAGTTGACGATGTCAGATGTGTACTCGCAATCCGAAACTTCCTCGGCTCCGCTGATTAAAACGTAGACACTTCGAGTTCGTGTTATGGAAGTTGAACTTCGTGATTGCGTTTTACGTTTCGTATAATTACGTGAATACCCTGTGTACCGTACAGATCGTAGGCGAATGGTTGTCCGAGGTCCCTTCGGTGACTAGAGTCGAGGTTCGCGCGAGTTCGGTATCCGCCTCGTATACAGAACAGCGAGCAATATCGTTTCTCGCTTTCCGCTCACGTACTCCGTAAGCACGGAATTATTCAACGGACATACTCAACGCGAAATTACCATGGCCTTATCCATCGGACGCGTTAAAAGGGGATGACAAATGAACAGACATCACGGCGCGCAGTGTGCGTAAAACGGAAGGCCAGATAGATCTTTCCATTTAGCCGGGGAGAAGTTGACTCGACAGTAATGGCATTCTTCTTGTTCTTCGTCCCTGTTCATTCCGTCCACCCTATTTCCAAGCGGGGACGAGCTTTTTTGGTTGAAAAAAAAAATCTGCAAACAACCCCGATAACTTGGAATTGTCGGAAGTGTTCAGCTACGTGCTTGAAATTCGCTGAGATTCTATAGCGGCATCTCTCGACCGATCTTCTCATGAAACTCGGCAACAGTCGTTTCGGCTACTGCTACATCATCACCGTACACTGAGGGAAGAAGTGGTTGGATCAACAAAAGGTAGCGGTGACAAACTTTCGAAGCTGTTAATCCGTTTGGTACAACTAAAGCATTCTGTTAAGCGATCATTCGCCTCATTCGATTCAAAGTGTGTCCATTGAAACAAACATTTTTGTTGTGCTAACCAAATAACGCCTTTGAAGGTATTTTCACCGGGCCTTGGTTAATTTCTTCAACAATTTCTTTTTCTCAGTGTAGCTCAATGTCTTTTTTTTTCTTCTTCCTCAACTACAACTTATTCTACAAACGAGCAAGACCCACACAACGAGTTCCACTGCGATGTGCAGTCTCGTCGAAAGCTTGTTTTACTTTCGGACGGACAAACAGACGGACGGACGGAATGCAAAGAATTAATTACCGTTAACTTGATAACAATTGACTATTCATAGACAAAAATTTCTCTTTAATTTGAGACCACCCTGTTGTATATATAAAAGGGCCAATTACGATGACGTTTTTTTTTTTTATTTATTTTTTCTCTTCTCTCATCACGATAAAATTTTTCGTTAGCTTCGTATTCTCGTTCCATCGCCTCACCACAATGGCATGCATTATTAATCCGCGCATACCTACACATACGTATGTATATTACCTTCACTGGCAAAGTCGCTAATCCAGGCTGGTATGGATACATACAAGACTGTTGCGTATGTTTATATATATATATGTATATATATGCATGTTTCGTTTATATATGTATAGTTATATAACTAAAGCGGTTTCGTAGAGCTGCCGTTTTCCAGGAGCGTTTTGCATATCAATGAATATTAATCGAACGCATTTATTAAGCACAAATTGAAACTCAAACAGTTGGGGCTAACCGGCGCCTCGGGGGCATGAGTCGGCACTGTTTCGAACTGGTCCGGAGTGCCTATGAAAACAGTATAGGACGGTTCAGACGGCGTTGAGCCAAGGGGCTTTCGGGAGTTCACCGGATTCTTCTCAGCGAGCGAAACGAGGCTTTTGTTCAAATCGAAATCGTGTATATTTACTCGTTCAATTCTCACACTCCAAACTTTTATATTTGATTTCGTTCTTGGGACGAATGGAATGCATCTCCCGTGCACCGGTCTATAGGTCGAGGCAGAATTCAAACCATCGGATTTAGTAATCACGTTTCCTATCTTTAAACGTCTCCACAAATTGTAGATATATATTGAAAATGTAAGAATATAAATATCGCTAAAGTCTTACTATTTCTTCGTTTTTTTTAGTAAGGAAGAGAATGACATGTGTCCAAATTGATTTTATTGAAGTTTGGTGGGTGAAAATCACACTTGAAGCCCAAAACGTAAAGAAAAAAAAGCAAAAATCGCATTTTTCGAATATCATCTGGGTTTTTTTAATGACGAATTCGTTTTCGTTTTGTTAATACGAGAATGACATGCCATAAGTTTGATTTTAATAAAGTTTAGGCGATGAAAATCGCACTTGAGGCCCAAAACGTAACGAAAAAAAAGGCAAAAATCGAGTGTCTTTTGAATATGATCTGGGGTGGTTTTCCACCCCGTACATGAGTTCCAGGCTGAAAAAGATACAGATCGGGTAAAAACAAATTGCTCCCAAAATTCCATATCTATGCATATCTGTCCTCGATATACATTCGGCGTGTCGCCGTATCGTCCGTAGAGGGCGAGAGCGCGGCCTTTGCGAGCAGACAGAGAAAACATTGTCCATGGCAGAGAGGGAGAGAGAGAGAGCGGTTCGGCGCCTCGAACAGACGTAGGAGGCAAACAATAAAAATCTCATATGGCGTGAGTGTACGGAGGAATGAGGCGGAGAGAAAAAGAGTGAGCGGAGGGTAGCGGATGGCACGAGACCGATCCGAGTTTGTACTTCTGCACCCGATCCGAGCGCAGCCCGGTTCACTCCGGCTCTCGCCAGTTTCTCTCGTAAAACCACTACGGATCGTATCTGTTGGGTAAATAAAAATGAATAAATAAAAACTGAGGTGCGCCACTCTCGGGCAAGAGGCAAAGAGAAAGAGCCGTAGAAACGAAGAGACGGGATGCGGTGCGTTCCGGGGAGTGTGAGACTGGCTTCCGGACACGGAGAATCCTCCGGACTGGCGTGGCCTCCGATTGCACGGTAGCCTCTGCCTTCGCCGACTCCAACCCCCCTGGCACACTCGCCACCCGTCCACCTTCCACGCTTCTCTCTGCAATTTTTATCTTACAACCCGCTGCGCGATCAAGCTCATCTCGAACTTTTTGCCATTTCGCGAGCGAGAAACAAGAAACAAAAAACGAAAGGAACTAATACCGCTCGCCATTCGATCACTGTACAGTGCCGCAACGACCAAATTACACAGCGGTGAGGAACGAAAAAAAAGAGAGGCAGCGGAGCAGGAACGAGAGAAATAAAAAGAATTCCTGTTTCGTTAATGAAAGTTGCAAAGCGAGCTCGAGCCGGATGGTTCGGGATGTAATTGCTGCCTAATCGACTCCGTGAAGCATTTGTTTTTAGATCAGTTTACTTTAATGATTCTTGAGTACCAGCGAGATCGTTCTTGATCGCAGAACTTTCCGATTTACAACGTCACCTGTTGATAAGATAACGAGCCGGTCGCCGTTGAACCGGAAGCTCGTATCGAGTCTCCTCCACCCGAAGAAACCTCCCCGATCCTTTCCACAAGACATCCAGCGTGAAAGACCTGAATAGGGCCCACCCCGATTGGCTCGCAAATCGATAGACCTACCGATTCATATTCACCACTTTTACCCCAATAACTCGTTTAGCGAAGAGCAACGAAGCCGACAATACTGCACCCGATTCCTTAACCTTGTTTTCTTCCATTACACAGCCTACCGCTACAGCGGATACATGCATGAGCCTGAACCCCTTTACCATACACCGTTGATGCAGCAGATCGCACGCAGCCTTCGTTAGCTCGCCGGCTTAATTACGGAAAACAGTTAGTCCGCCTGGGTGCTATCGGTGAGAACTCCCCCGGTCGCCCAACCTGCTACCTACCTTTTGCACTTTTCCCTTCCCGCACCCGCGCATATTCGTTCCTTTTCTCGGTTTTACTTCGTTCTCCTCGCCGACAATCGCCTCTTCTCTCGCTTTTCATCCGCTTCTGCCTTTCCGTCCGCGCTCACGCGCTGCCATCCACAGAGATCCTTCCAGCCTCAGCGCTCCCGGAGGCGGAGGTACCGGCGGAGCTTCACTTCGTTATATTAACTTTTAGCCGAGGAACAAGGCGAGAGAGCTGCCTCGTCCCGGTTCTCGAAGTAATACCGACACCGAGAAGAGAGAGCTACTCGTCCTTCGACGATGGAAGACACATCTCCTTTTCCTCTCCTTCTCTCCCGGCCCTGATGCGACCAAAGTTTGATATATATGTATGTGTGTATGCTATATACATAGTTAAAAGTCGTCGTCGCTGGCGGAGCGTCGACGGCGGAGCGCGACGCGGAAACTCCGAGGTAATGTAATTGAATATTTTCGACGAGACAGCCTCTTCCTACCCCGGTCCACTGTGCCAACGATTAGCTTTTAATTAATTGGCCGCCAGGGATCGGCAGCTGCATCGAGGCTCTCGTCGACCTTATACACGGCCCGAACCTGGCGAAACTAGATCTCCGCCAAACCCGTTTCCTGCCCGTTCGAGAACCGCCGTTTGCAGTTTCCGCCTAGCGCTTTTTCATTCATGCGGCACGATAAACATTATTTGTTCGCGGGTACGTCGGGAACTCGATGTAAAATTCGCTGTAAAATCGGCGTACCGAGACCGTTTCGCGAGATGACCGAATTACAATTAAGCCCGGGCGGCGGTGAGATGGTCGCTCTCCGTGTTTCGCGGGTATTCGACTGTTTGCACGGAACAAACGAAAGAAAAGCTCCAGTATTTACGGCCATGGGGGAGCTTTCGTACGGCCGGCTGCTTCGACGTCAGAGTCACGTCCGCCAAAGTCCTCTTTCGTCGAGATGGATTACACAACTTTCGAAGATGAGATGCCAGCAGACTGTGACGGGGTTTCGTCCGGTTGCAATTTGTTAATGGAGAGTCGCGCGAGAGTCGGCCGGAGAATTCAATCTTCGGTGGATAGGGCGAGACGTAATTAACGAAGTTGTAAGTGGGTCGATCGGTTTGTAATCCGTTAATGGCGATCCGAGAGGGCAGTGGATTACGCGAACCGATAAATTTTGGGTTGCGGTGTGCGTAGAACCAAGTTTTAGGTGTTTTTCGGTCGTCGAAGTAGTTTGGGCGAAGTTTGGATGGTTGCTCTCCGTTTAACGGGAAAGTCTCAAATTGGGAAGGCGAATTGGTAAGTAGTAAGTGCGTTCATTGACACAAAGTTACGAAAAGTAGGAATAGAACATTTGCATGTATAGCGAGTGATTTAAAGGTTGATGTATAGAATCGTAAGAGACGATGCGAACGAGCGATGTAGGTCGATGTTCATCAGCTCGTGTTTTTCTTGTTCTGTCGTTGGCCATTCTAACTTAATCGGAATGGCAATGGCTTTATTGTAATTCTCCCAAGTACATTGTTTCTGAGGTTTCGTATGTTGGGTGTGTGTGCGCGCGCGGAATCTCTATCTGGCGGTAGCGTCCGGTACTCGTATGCAAAGTGGTTCGATGGATTCTCGATAATCACTTGCGAATTGTTTGGTTAGATTTTCCGTTCCGTTTGCAATCGGTGTCGATGCCAGTTATCTCGTTAAGGAGAGAGTGTTACTGTATCACAAAACATGGGTTTTGTGGTATAGTAAAAATTACTGATCATCTAAGAAAAATTACCATAACACATAGTGGTAAGTAACTGGGGCGCCACCTGTGGCGAAAAAACTCAGATTATCCAAGAATTTTGCCCACAATATCTACGAAAAATTCTTGCAAATCCGCTATTTCATACCATAGGTGGCGCTCTAGTTTCCTACTACTATGTGCTATGGTAACATCTCTCAAAAGATATCGTCATATTTAGTAGATCCGTCACTCGGCGTGGAGCCGTTTGACCGGACTGCGCAACCGAAATATGCGTCGAATTGCGCTAGTTTCGCCAATTCTTTTTTTTTTTTTTTTTTTAATTCCATGTCGTTTCTGTGCACTTTAGCAGAATCGGGTGGTCGTATTCTATCATCGGTCGTCATACGCTTTTATATGCTCCCGAAGTGTGATGCTCTAGCTCGTAATTTTGTTTCACATTGTCGCGGACGATGGTTAAATTAAATTTTTTTTATTTATATTAACTCCAAGCTATTCGGCCGAGTTTCCCACTTTTGGCCAAAATTTAAATTTTTCTTGGACACGCCGAGTGATCATTAGGAATTCAATTTTTTGTGAGGAAACAGACCAAGATCCGTCCGAAACAAGCTGTAAATTTTATTCCACACTGGTTCAACGAATTCAGCTTGCCATTAGTTAATTGGAGGTGGTGGAAGATTGATTATTCTTCGGGCAATGTTTATGCCCGAGGAACAATGAGCGCCCTTATCGATTCCACCGACAGGACCGTCTCCATCGAGGCACACACACACACACACACAGGCCCGAACCAATGTCCCCGTCAATTATTTACGGTCGAGTCCCGCTCGTCTTCGATAAAGTGCATCCCGGCCCGAAGCGGAGTGCATAGTTAAGCAAAGTGTAGCCGTGCCCGACGACGAACAAGCGACCGACCGCGATGTCTCGAACCGCTAAATTCGCCGAGCAAAAGCCGCGGGGCACTTCGAGTCTACGTGTAGCGGATGCCCTGTGGTTGTGTTTCCTATTCGCAAAAAAAAAAAAAAAAAAAAAATATTCACGATCGGCCGTCGATAACGATATACCGCCAACTAAACAAATTTTGCCAATTATTTTTTGTCCCGATACAGGTATTCGCTTTCGCTACGATAATTGGCCTCTCACGGTGACTCGGCGAGGTCGCCGATCGATGACGAAAAATTTTAACGGACCACGACGAAGAGTCGTGTGCTCTTTAAACAATTATTTTTTAACGAAGGATTTTAATTGCATAAAATTTGAAACACGGAGGTCAAATTTTTATCGATTCTAGTCCATCTTGCCCCCACCCCCCTTCTTCCATGTACAGTTATGCCGAGAAAGATGGTCCAATTAAAGCGTCAGTAAATCAAGCAATTAAACCGCTGCGCTAAACGAGTCCCGACTGTGCCCGATGGAGACCATACGTAAACGTCATCCCTTAAAATTGGCGCCAATTGCCAATTATTTTCTTTCACCAAAAGTTTCAATTACTCCGACGGAGAAACCGAAGGGAAAGTTGAATCTTTCTCGCAGAGCGCGGAGTGTTGTAATTTTGAACTGTTGGAATTGCGTTCGAAGCTCATGAATTAAAGGTGCGGAGCTCTCTGTCTATAGTAAGTTTCATGAACGGTGGAGCTACTGGCAAAACGGCGAAAACGCCATCGGAGCCGACGGTAATATATCATGCTGCGGCCGGGACCGCTGAGAGAGTAAGAAATTCGCAGCATCCGATCCTACCCAGCGGCGAAACTTACGCGGGACGAGGGAGAGAAAGACAAGAGGAGCGGCGGAGAAGCGTGCCCGGGCGTTTAGAATTACGGTCGGTGTGTGTCAAGAAAATTAGTATTCCACCGGGGTGCTTAATCCATTGCGCGTCCACCATCGCTGTTTCCACCGTGCGGTGGTGGCCAAACGGGGTAAACCTTGCGAAGCCACCCCCCAGTGAATGGTGCGTCTATGTGCACGTATATACTATATATGTGCATCTTCGTTACTCCTATCTGGTCGAGGAGACCAAGGCGGAAGACCGAGTACTCGAAAGCCACCCTCTCTCGAAGCTCTCGCTCTGTATCGCGCCTGATGGCGGGTTCGGTAGTTCACTAGAGTTATTAATGCGCGGAGAGGTGGACCCCAAATTTATCGACCCTCTATCGACGATAAGAATGAGAAAAATATATATCGACTGACAGGATCAAGATACCGAGAGAGAAACCGATACATCGTAGCTGCCGATATCAATTGCCGAGTCCATTGGGCTCCGAATCGATTCCATTGGATTTCCGTAACGTCAATGGGATGGGATTTCCGAAAAAGCGTGTCAGTTAATGACCGACTGAGGCTAAAGGAATAATGTTGATATACATGGAAAAATGTAGAAAGACGATGAGATGACGATTTGTCGTGAAAAGTCGATATCTCCAGCAAAACGTGGCGAGAAACCGAAATTATTCACAATCCCGGTCAACGCCATTGGACACCGTCTACGATTTCCGAAAAAAGCATGAATTTAATGACTGACTGTGGTAAAAAGAAAAATGTCGTAACATGAAAAAATATAGAAGCACGACGATACAACAATTCATCGTGAGAAATAAATATCGGCAGCAAAACGTGCAAGAAACAAAATCTCTTCACGATGGCGTTCGAGGCAATTGAATGCCGCCTAAGGATTCCCGAAAAAGTGTATGAATTAATGACTGAATGAGGTAAAAAGAAAAATGTCGTAACATGGAAAAATATAGAAACACGACGGCACAACAATTCGACGCGAAAAGTAGATATCGGTGGCAAAGCGTAGCAAGAAACCGAAGGTGTTCACGATGCCGTTCGTACAGTGTTTGTCCGTAGTCTGTATATGGCATACAATGTATTTCCGTGTATTGTCGGTGCCAAAGAGAATTCCAGAGACAGGGCCGCAGTGTCGAGGGTATTAGCTATGTATATTGAAAACACGTCGAGGTTATTTGCGGTAGTAGTACCGAGCGGGGGAGCGGGGGGGTGGGGAGGGGGTGAAGGCGGGTTTGCCCTGTTCGTTAACTGTTTGAACGTCGCAGTTACGTAATAACGGATCGGAGAACGAGGTTGCTTGGATCGGCGGGAGCACAACAGTGGCAGCACAGTAGCACCGGTAGCAGGGAGCAGCAAGGTGGCACGCTAATCTCCAGAGGGATTAGTGGCCACTAGGGAATTCCTGGCCCTGTTCTGACGCTAGTGCCGCTGATGGGAATAGTGGCGGTGGCTTCGCCAGACACTCCCGTTCGCAAGCATTAAGCTCCGAATTGGTTCCACGTTTCGCCTGGCACGTTAGTTATCTACGAACGAAAAACTTCTCCGAAAGTCCTCCACCAACATTTTTTTCTCCGTCCCCCACCCTTCCCTCACTCCGCCTCGCCCTTTTCGTGATCGAGATGCTTTATTCATTTTTTTTTTTTTTTTTTTTTTTCTTTCGTCGACGACCAGCTCTCCCCTCAAGCCCCCTTCTTTCCCGATTAATTACTCGAGGGTGGGAACGCCTCGAATAACGCCGTTGGTATTCGGCCAGCGTCTGCCTTTTTTTCCAACGAAAAAGGCAGTACGTAGAAATTTAAAAAACAAAAAATGAAATCACATAAAAACATGGCTTATACTCGATGAAAGTTTGAGTTTTTTTTTTTTTCTTTTGGGCGCGTTTCAAACGTGAAATACACGATTAAACGGATAAGTGTGGGTTTCTTTTTTTTTTTTTTTTTAAGTTTGGTGTCGAATCGATTGCCAATTAGGAAATTACGAACGGATTGTGAAAATTCAATCGTGTGTAAATCATAAGCCGTCCGTTTGCGCTTCAATTAATTCATTCGCTCGGAAAAACAATTTAGGTCTCGCAAAATAATTAAACTCGCAATAAATTGACACGACGCAAAGAATTTTATAACCGAGAGATGCGCGGCGACTACTTTCATACAGTGTTAACGAGCTGCATTTCTTCGCTTTTTTTTTCTCCAACCCTTTTTAATAACTTTTTAACCGTGTAAATTTCTTCGTGCGTAAACAAAAAAAAAAAAGAAGAAAAAGAAAACGAGCGCATAACTTGGTTAAACGCGTGTTACGATGTCCCTTTGAGGTCCCGTTGGGATTTGTCGCATCGCAAAGTTCGCGTGAGACCGAGTGTTTTCGTGCACACTCGCTTTAACCGGGTAATACATATATGTATAAATATACGCAGTCTTCGCATCAGTCACAAAGTTTATTCGCGGGTGTCGGAGCGACATATAATAAACGACCCATCGAATTTGCGAGCAATTAAACGAATTTGTCGAAACGACGACGACACGCGATGCCCGACTGTTTTTATATTAATTAAATTTCGTTTCCTTTTTTTTTTTTTCATTCTACGTACTATATATAAATAAATAGAAATTTATAAAATGCGTTTAACCGTACAGCCCTGACGATATTCTTCGGCTCAGCTTGCGCGAACGTTTTGACGAGAGGCGAATATCGCTGAACGCCAAATTGCAAGTGTTTTTTTTTTTTTTTGCCGAGCTCGGAGTCCACGTAAACGGTTCTGCTTACTGTAAATAAATAAATAAAAATATGTAAGGTACCTCTTACCGTTGAGTAAGCTTCGGAATATTTTTTAGTTCAGTTTCCCTAAAAAAAAAAATGTAAAAAAAAAAAAATGAGAAACCTACGACTTATCATAACGCTTCGACGAGACGCGCTTATCGCTGGTCGGCAAATTGCGAGAGTGTTTTTTTTAGCCGAGCTCGGAGTCGACGTTAACGGTTCTACGTACTTTAAATAAATAAAAATACATAAGGTACATTTAATCGTGGAGCAAACTTCGGAATATTTTTCGGCTCAGTTTCCGCAACCGCTAATACCTTTGCGTGTGAAGAACCTAACATTTATCGTAACGTTTCGACGAGACGCGAATATCGCTGGTCGGCAAATTGCGAGAGTGTTTTTTTTTTTTTTGCCGAGTCCGGAGTCGACGTAAACGGTTCTACGTACTTTAAATAAATGAAAATACATAAGCTACATTTTATCGTGGAGCAAACTTCGGAATATTTTTCGGCCCAGTGTCCGCGACCGCTAATTTGTTTTCGCAAAGGAAACGATACAAAAAGAGCAAGATTTATCACAGCGTTCGGACGAGACGCGGATATCGCTGCTCGACAAACTGCGAGAGCTTTTTTTTTTTTTGCCGAGCCCAGCGTCGATGTAAACGGTTCTCTTTAAAACGAATTTTCAACCTTCGTCGTTGCAACACCGTCGGGGCAGGGCGACGAGAACTCTCGACGCCGTCGGCGACGCTTTCTCTCTTGAAAAATTGTGAAAATTCTAATTGGAATTCCTCTTTCACGACTCGTGCATGATGCGCGCGCGCGCGCGTGTGTGTGTGTGTGTGTGTGTGTGTGTGTGTGTGTGTGTGTGTGTGTGTGCGTGTGTGTGTGTGTGTGTGTGTGTGTTCGATGCCCGAAGAGAAACGCGGGTACGAAGCTTGCGGGCGAGTATGTAAAATACACACTGAGGATTACGTATTCGCGAAGCGAAATGAAAAATAAAGGACACGTGCATGAAAAATAAAAATAAAAATCTTGTTTAAAATGATAGGCGTAGCCGTCGCTAATTACTACTCGATATCACGGGCCGACGAACCTCGGCCGCAAATAATATTTTTAGTTCGATAATTCCATGCGCCTTCACGAGATTATTCCATCGTCGACGGGCTGGCGAAGAAAATTCGATCAAAATGGCAACGAAAAAGAAAAATCAAAAAAAAAAAATTTGAATTTCTCGTCGAACGGCAAACACGCCTCGCAGGCGGTGTTGCGGCAGGAGCTGCGGAAAATAACGAACCACGGTAAACCAATTAACACGGTGGGTTTTTATTTTTTTTGGTGTTCCTGAATTTTTTCTTTTTTTTTTTTTTTAATTCTTGTCGAACAATTAAAAAATGCCACTAATTATTTGTCGCTAGGGACATAAAGTACTGTCGGCGGTTGTTTTCCGTACACAATACAGTGTGAGCTTTCACGGCAGTCGAGATTCCAGAACGCCCAAAGGGATTGTAAGCATCTGTTTTTTTTTTTTTAATTTTTTAAAAAATTTTTTCGTTGTTTCCGCAGACTTCATTGTTTTTTTTTTTTTCGACTGCGATGGCGCGACTTTTGCCACCGTCGGGTCGGGAGGCGGGAGCTTTGCGCGGCGAAGCAGTTCGAAGATCATAAAGTCCGCGGGGTCGCGAGGGGTTTTAATTTTTTTGGTGTTCCTGATTTTTTTTTTTTTTAATTCTTGTCGAACAATTAAAAAATGCCACTAATTATTTTTCGCTAGGGACAGAAAGTACTGTCGACGGTTGTTTTCCGTACACAATACAGTGTGAGCTTTTACGGCAGTCGAGATTCCAGAACGCCCAAAGGGATTGTAAGCATCTGTTTTTTTTTTTTTTGAATTTTTTCGTTGTTTCCGCAGACTTCATTGTTTTTTTTTTTTTTCGACTGCGATGGCGCGACTTTTGCCACCGCGTCGGGTCGGGAGGCGGGAGCTTTGCGCGGCGAAGCAGTTCGAAGATCATAAAGTCCGCGGGGTCGCGAGAGGCTCGGAGGGAGGGGCAGCCTCGCATCTGGCGTCGCAGTAAAATAATATAATCGCGTTTTTCCACGGAGTACTCCATCGTAGCGTCGCGATGTAAAAAGTTCGGTGCGCGGAGAGGAGGATAGAGGGAGAATAAGAGATCCCGGTGCGGATCACATTATTCCATTCACAGTCCTTTTTTTCCCATCTTTTTTTTTTCTTTCTTTTCTTAATTTTTACCTTCTCATTATTTTATTTCAGGTGACTGCATGCAATAAAAAGTTGCCACGGAACGAAGGGATGAGAGGATCTCGGAGGTTAAACTATTGCCCGGCGCATTCCGCGAGCCGGCTCTATTTCGCATGTCCAACGACCCGACTCTTCCCTCACCGCTCATATCTTTTTTTTCTCCCATTTCTTTCTTTCGCTCAGTTCCCCCCCCCCCCCCCTCCCTACCTCGCTCCCTTCATACTCCACCACCTTTTGCGGCGCTCGAGATTCTCCGCTGCTTTGCATCAATTTTTTTTTTTTTTTTGTTTTTCCCCTCCACAGTATATACACTCGGCGTAGTGCCGGGCGGGGCGGTTGTGCTATTTCAGCACTTGAGTGAAGCTCCGAGGGTCAAAGAGCCAGCGCCAACTTATCTTCTTGTTTCTATCTCTTTCACTCTTATTGTCCCTACTGGTAACGCGAATAAAATGAAATACTTATTCTTACGGTGCGCTCATGAATTTTCATTTTGTTGTCTCTCATGTACCCGCGGAGAAGCGGCGGTCTCGAGTGTATATATATATATATATATATGGATATAAAGTGAGAGGAAGAGGACAACAAACTGAGCAAGAAGCGCGCCGTCGGCCGAACGAGCTTTGGAATCATTTCATCGCACCCTCCGGCAACTGAGCTCACTGTTTCGTCGCCTCGCTCTCTTGTACTATCTTGTTCTCTTTACCGTTCTTTATATATACATTTTTATTTATAGATTTATAAATATACCGGTCATACCGAAAATACGTCACTTCCGGTTCGAAAATGCCATTTTTCGATCGGAGATACGGCACTTCCGGTTTGAAAATTTAATTTTTCGAGCGGAAGTGATGTCCTACCGGAAACGCGTCACTTACGGCTTAAAAATCTGAAGCCGTATTTCACTGGAAATCTAAACTTCCGGTAAATTCGATAGTCTTTAGCGACGGCCCAAAGCGCCCTCAAGGCACAACTAGTATGTATATAGATATTATAAATGTGTATAGGTATTGTATTATATAGTTAGTACACCGCTCCTACAAAACTCCACCTCTTTTCCTTGGTTCGCGCTATATATATATATATATATATGTGGACGCATAAATATAGTATATACATATCAATGTGGTACAGTACTAACTATATATGTATATCCCTCTCGACTTATTCAGCGCCCGACTCGCCCTTCGTGACCTCAATTAATATCTCGTTGAAACTTTAATGCTATTCATTTCTACAGGGCTCTCGAATAAAGTACAGTATACAGTGGGGCGCTGTGTGAACTTGCGAAATTTCACGGTTCCTTTATTTTCTCGTCTTAATTTTCATCGCGAGACGTATTTAAATTTCACGAACGCATCTTCAATGTTTCTCTCTTGCTTTCTAAGATATATTTCATTGAAGAATCCAGAAAGCCGACGACTGAAACTCTCTCTTTATATATTCGGGGAGACTCCAAATGACGTACACTTCGAGGTGCTCGGTTTCAAGCTCAGTTTTCCCGGTGGAAATGCACATGTAATTTATGCTCTTCCGCGACCGAGCATATGCTGCCCTCCCTCGGGCGTTCCGGGGATAAACTCTACGGCTAACTTTGGAACAATTGCATCGATAATTTTTTGTATTTGCAGTATCGGAAATCGGAGCAAAACGGGCGATTCCCAACAATTTTTTGTGGGTCCAAAAAAAACGGAGTTTTCGTGACAATTTGGAGAACATTTTGCCCGGGTTCTTCGCTGCGTGTCGTATTTTTTTTTTTTTTTCTAAATGTTACGATTAATCTTTAATGTTTTGGATTTCCATATGTCGAGTCGGAATTTGGATTCCGGAGACAATCTTCGTTTTCACATGGTTATCGTACCGCGCGGCACTCGAGCAGAATTCGCTCTCGAAAGACGCCCGACGTAGCGAGAACTTTAGATCAGACTTTGCATTTATGAGAAATTGCTCGTATGTGAGGCGGCGGTGATGGTCGGAGGGCCTCGAAGATCGCCAGCTGGTCGCCAACGGCATATACGGAAGGCTCGCTGCATATGCACGTACGCCCACGATTGCATGTCGTTCGGGGCAAGTGCTCGTCTCGTAGAGACTCGGTACTGGCCTGAGACGCCACGACGGAAAGAGAACGCGGGAGAGTACGGAGGACTTTAAAGTACGACGAGAGAATGGGAGATGCGCCAGATAGCCAAGAAGTAAGCTCTACCGAGTAAGCTCGAATGATGGACCGAGAGCACGAAAGACTCACCGTGGAAAGAGACTGCATCGAGGGCTCGCAACTGTAACACTAACGTCACATGCTATATGCTCCAAGAGCTCGCCAAGTTATTCCAAAACCCAATGAGATACCTCGGAGAGGCTCGACGAAATCGTCGGAGAGTCGATAAGAATTTTAAATCCTTTTCTCCAATTTTTCACAAGATACTTTTTATTTTTGTTATTTATGCAACACCATGCATTCTCCCAAAGAATGAGAATCCCTTTCTTATTATTATTATTTTCAAAAATTAAAAAATTTGTTTATAATAAATTTGATTGATACTGATAAATGTTTAAAATTTATTGATAACTCTTTTTTCTTTTTCTTTTATTCTTTCGCCAATTGTTTCCCTTTAGATTATTCTTTTCTCCAATTTTTTCCCAATCTTTTGCAAGATCATTTTTATTGTATTATGCAACACCATGCAACCTGCCAAAGAATAAGAATCTCTTTCTTTTTATTTTTTTTTAATTTATATATTGATAACACGCAAAGCTCATAATCCGCGAAAGTATCACACGAGCGAACAATGTTTTTTTTTTTTTTGCCAACATATACAGCCACGCTTCGCAGATGAGTTTCCGGGCGGATACGCCGACAAGATTGTCGGGCGAACGACTCGAGGGTCATCATCTCGCGCCATGAAGAATCTCTCCGTTCCCTCGATTTATGTTTTTTTTACATTCGCCTGAATGATTAAATCCCATCGTCGTTTCGTCCGTTATAAACGAGGCTGTAGTTCGGCGGAGGCGCGTACACACACATAATCCTCTGAGGGATCACCGACGCGTCGTTGCAATATCCATGTGAGAGTGGCACCGAGGCGTGGTGTTTTAACGACAACTTTGGAAGGGGTTCGGTCGGCGACGACGCGGGGATTCTGAGCTTTCCTCTCTCGAGTCGAGACTTTCCATCAGGAGGTTCCATATCCAAGCCAGAAGCAGCATCAGCAGCAACAGCATCAGCAGCAACAGCGCCGGGTCCGCTTGCAACAGCACGTACACCAATATTCCGCTCGTATGCGTTGATGACGAAATGATAGCCTGTCGTTCGGGCCCTCCGAATAGCCGTCCGGGAGGGATTCACGGGATTCGCGTAGCGGTGCCGTTACCCTCGCCGTTAGAGTAACGCTTCGCCTCGTCGAAACCGTTTACCAACTCGAGCAAGCTTGCAAGATCCACGCCGGAGTCGCGCACGACTCGATACCTAAGGGTTTGCCTCGTATCAGAAGCGGCATCGACGCCGTTCATGAATCTCCGACGGAGAAACTCGAGGAGGAACACGATTCGAGTTTCATTCTGCATGGGTAGGGGAGAGCGGGACAAAATGGCACAGTGGGACAAAACGGGATCAGTTGAGCCGTCTTAGCCGGCTAAGAAATCTTATCTGGCTAATGGACATTATAGTTTGGCCGGCTGAGCCGTCTCAGCCGGCTAAGATCGTTCAACTGGCTAAACATTAGCCGCGGCTTAGCCGGCTAAGATCGTTTAACTGGCTAAAAATTAGCCACAGTTTAGCCAGCTGTTAAGTTTTATTGTGCATTGCAAAGCACATTGATCAAAAGAACGAGACATTTATCTTTGGCACATTACCTGTTGTATTGATTCATTTCTGTACTATTATTTGCTTAGTTTCGACAATCTTTAAGATCCTCAAAATCCTATTCCCACAACCTAATTTTTATACACAATATTAGAAAAGTCCACCACGACGTTGCCGTTGAAAAACGTTGAAAATTAAGATTTTCGTATCGTCTCCTCATAAAAGTTGAAAATTGGCATTTTTATATCATTTTCTCATAATGTTCCTTTATTCGCAAAGCTTCCTCTACGAGAAAGCCAAAAATACAGAAACTACTTTCTATATAGGATTTCCACTATTGAACAGGATCTTCAGTCCGAGCAATGGGACTCACGCAAATATTGTAAGCAAATAATACTACAAAAATGAATAAATACAACAAGTAATGTGCCAAAAATAAATGTCTCATTCATTTAATCAGTTTCCCCGTAATTCACAATGAACATTAATAGCCGGCTAAACTGGGGCTAATTTTTAGCCGGCTAAACGATCTTAACCGGCTAAGCCGCGGCTAATTGATAGCCGGCCAAACCAACACAGTCGGCTAAGACGGCTTAGCCGATCAAACTATAATGTCCATTAGCCGGATAAGATTTTTTAGCCAGCCAAGACGGCTCATCTGTACAGCTCTAAACGGGATAATTGGACAAAACGAAATTTTCCAATAACCTTTGGATGGTGACGGTGATGTTAAGTGGAGCAAAACGGTATTGAAAATCCTGATGTATCGTTGGAACGAAATGGAGCATCTAAAAATTATTGGAAAATTGAGTCCCATTTTTCTCCGCTCTCCGCTACTTCTCGTGAGCGCGCGGAACATCCGCACTTCGGTCTCGATCTCGCAACGTCGGCGTCGATCGGGGGGGCTTCGCTTGTTGTGCGCGACGACGGCTGCGGCGATGAAAATGAAGAATAAAGTGTATCGCCGGAAGTCTTCCCCCCGAGGAGAAGATACAACGCACTTTACGAGGATCTATCAGGCGAATCACGATCGTTAGGCACTTAACCGAGTTAAAGCCGGTGATTTTCCGACGGCAATTTTTGCACCGCGGAAGCGACCCGTTTGCAGTATTTTCCCGGCGTGTGTGGGTACGCCGAGGGACGGGAGTTGAAGAGTTGATGACCCTCGAGGGTGCGATGCCGCGGAGGAGCGAGAAGAGAGATCTCCCAGATCGAACACCGAAGCGGGCTATTCGACGTTTATCTTCCCCAGGTGGAGCTCGTCTTCTCAACCGCCATTGCGTGGTTTTACGGATCTTTCCGGAAGTGGCTTTGCCGTCGTTTAAACAAAAATAATCACAGTTAATTGAAAACACTCGACCGTTTGTGCCTCTTCTTATTTTACTTGCGTGAAAAGGGGACGCTTAATGGATTTCGTTAATTTTCACTAATTTCATCCGGCAATTAATCAGCGCGGATTTCCGAGCCACGTACACGAGATGGGTGGATAATTTCGTTTTTTTTTCTCTCTTTTCCTTCCTATTTCTCTTCCGCCAAGCTCCGTTTGAGCTTTCCGGCAGAGTAACTCAGGTTGGATCATTGTCTGCGCGTTGTCCTCTCTGCCGCGGCAACGTTAATTACCTCGGTGCAAGTTGGGCGACCATGGCGAAAGAAATAAAGGACTTCCGGTCCATGGTCTCTCCAGTCGGGCTGCTGCTGTTTCTGCAACGGCAGTCGAGAGTTCTCCGGCGACCGACGCCTTTGCACCAGTGCGTTCGGAGAGGGGAGAAGATACGAGCGGTCTCGGGCACGTCCGGTAGCTAACTCGAAATGGTTGCCATGCCCGTTACCGCCGCACTTCTCCTACTTTCATATCCAACCAGCTCGGTACCTTCTTCCTCTCGGCTTTACTCGTTCCTCTCCGTCGGGTCGTTGTGCGTTTGTACGCGAAACGTTTCACTCTAGCTCTAAACGATCGGTGCACTTTGTCGTCCAAGTTTCTAATAGCCCGACGACACATCTTTTAGACAGCCTGCGACACTGATAACAAAAATACGGTGGAATCCACTGAAGACTCGGGCAGGAACGTTCAAAGAAATGTTTAATTCGCCGAACAAAATATTTTGGTGAAATTGTTTAAAAAAAAAAAAACATTTCGAACCGATCAATCTTCCAGCTGTATCGACAAAGTATTTATTTGAACGTCCCTGCCCGAATCTTCGGGCAATTCAAACGTATTTTTCTTATCACTGCAGCTTCCCCTTCTATCAGACATTATCGAAGAAAAAAACAAAAATTATAACAATGTAGATTTCGGTCTACCTACAGTTAAAAATGTTATGAAATTTACAACACGTTTGATATACAGAGTTATATGAAATATACAACCTCGGTATACGAAATTAGAATTCACATACATTGCATTCGAATTTTAATATGTTAATCTTAAATGCAATACCTCTATATTAAAATTACCGGCCATGGCATTGAAAATTAAGACATCCGCATATGAAAATTATGGTATTATTACAAATATTATACAAATCATATTGTTTTTAATATACCGGTGACGCAATATTCTTACATACATTTCAATGCAATTTCATATACTGTATATGCATAAAACTTCGTACACATTTTATGAATTTTCAACAGTGTAGACTTCGGTTTATATATGAATTATGGTGTTTTTAGTTGGCTTCCTCGTATCTCGAGACGTAGAAATCGTTACTGGGCTGTAGCTTGCTATTATCAATAGGGTAAACGTGGTGAATATGGACCATCCCAATCAACACGTAAATCAATGAAATATGGACCAGTCTATATTCCCCACTTTTACCCTAGTCATAATTTGCCTGTAACTTACTATTATTATTATTTTTCGTTTTCTGCTAGTTCTTTTCAAATCCCTAATATGTATTATTTTTCACCGCGGTTATTAAATTCTCGTTGTTTCCTTTTAAGTTTCATTTGTAAAAGCGCCTCCCGTCATCGGCTAAGGGTTGTTTGCCCGTCGGGTTTCTCCCTTTCGGTCTGTAAATGAGCATTGCTCGTCTACATACCAATTAAATAAATAAATAAATAAATAAATAAATAAATAAATAAATAAATAATATATTCTAAAGTCTATAATTTGATGGACGTTGACCTGTCGCACGATCATCTCCTCGAACCTAAAATGCAGGGATCAAGAAAGTCGATTTCCTCGATCGCTCGGAAGTTGCCGAGCTTTCGGCTATCTCGCAGAAAAGAGATTATACGGAAAATATGAAGATTCGATCACGTTCGACGATTCTGCGAAGGTATGGAGCGATAACGCTTCCGAACTGGGATGGAAGCTCGGTGAGCAACTCTCTCTCCGGCTCTCCCCCTTCGTTCCCCCCTGCCGTAATTTCTCCACTGGGCTCGATCGTCATCAAAAGCCACGCGGACTAAATCCACCAATTAAGTTCGCCGAGCCCCGGCGGCGGCAGTTTAGCACTAGGTCACTGAGTTTCTGTCCCTGCTGCTGCCCTCCTTCGTCGCTCTCTCGTACCCTCGGCTCCTATCGATATTCGCACGATCTCGGGGAAAATCGGAAATCTGAGTACCAGAGCGAGAAATTAATGAGTTTTCCTCCCATCGGTCGGCAACTCGCCAATTTCCCAGGGAGCTCAATGAGGTCAGGTGAAAAAGGCAGGGGGATACAGTCGGAGCGCCTGATTTTTTATTAAATTCTCCGTTTCTTTTTCTCAAGAACTTCGACCTCATATACATAAATCAGCTCGGCCCATAAATTAGACCGTGAAGCTTGGAAAAAAAAAAAAAAAGTTTGATGAGATAACTTCGGTCGTGTTGGAGCGCTCTCCCATCGCGCGACCCCAAAACACACGCGAATTCACGTCAGACCGAGTCAGCTTTAATTTACTTTAACCCCAAAACCGAACCGGACAAGCAAATCCACCGGGATATGCCGACGATTAAACTTTCTCGTGGGTACAAGCGACCATCCACCGATCCACGTCGGCAACTTGTGGCCAGACAGTGGAAACTATCGCATAGTCAAATACAGCGAGAGCGAGAGAACGGGGCAAAACGAAGAAGGTAGAAGCGAGGGCCGTTCAGATGAGCCCGGAGTTACGATTGGACCGTTGCCAGCGTTGGAAAAACCATATTCGCAAACAACAACTCCCAAGGATCCGAGAAGAAATTGCCAATTGTCCGTCGAGAGTTTCAACTAATTGCTCCGAAAACCGTGTTCCATTTAGCCACGCGCCTGCAGTTCGCGCAGCCTTCCCACTTCGCCCGACACTTCCCCAGCGGGCCTGCAGGAGCTTAAAGGGGAGTTCAGAGTCGGCTAACGGGTTGCGAGCCTAGTTGCCTGTGGATCCACAAGCCGGCAAGGAAAGTCCACGGGGAGCATCGAAACGAGATGTGACTCTCTGGGCTGGACGGGGACGAGGCTACCGTCGACCAGCCGGTCGCTCGAGGCCAACGGGAAGTAGCGTGATTACGTATTGAATTGGGTAATTATTCAACGGATTGCCAGGCTTCGGGGTCGTATACAATCGCCTCGTTGAATGCATAGCCCAGGCTGGTGCCGGTAGGCCTGGCCGTTTCGCTCTCTCGCCCGCTCTTCGCACCCCCCCGGTCCTCTCAGTATATGTCCTATCATCTCTATACCGATCCGCGCGCAGACCCACACTGCGGCGTACTGTACCGAAAGCCTATCGAGCCGAATCGTATACGCATGGTCCAAGCTACGGCGGCCCTCTCCAGCGACGTTTATAGTATACGCACGCCCGAGTTCTCCCAACGGGCTTTGATTCACGACTGGAGCCTCTATGAAATTGGCCTGCCATCGACACAACGGTTTTCCCGCCCGAGTTCCTGCTACCGGAGACCCCCAAAACGATCGTTACACGTATATATGTACACATGTACGAGGATGTATACAGGACCGTGAAACCTTGGACAGGTGCGCGAGTTTCCCGATGAACTATGCCAGGCAGCCAGTTTCTATATGCGCTAAATCATACTACATTGTCCCTCAGCCAGATAGATGTAAAGATTGGCTGTAGCGGTTAAATTTTATGGACACTTTGACCGTGGTCCGCAACTGCGGGAGCATCGGTGGGGGAATGAATCGGAGAGGGGAGTCAACGAGAATCTGGCCGACGGTAGATCCGTCGTGGATCCATTACGGGCTTCTACGGTAAAAATCCCCCCCACTGCGATGACTCTTTCGCTTCTTTAGGCTTCTTTTCTCAGCGGTGCGATCCGCTGAGAAATGTTCGACAGTGAAATACGCGAGATGCGATATAGTTTCACTGATATGCCCCCAGGGGAGGATCTTCCAGGATCGGATTTTACGGAGCTTTCCCGGCAGCTACTGGGAAAGAAGCTCCGCACACATTTTTGTTTGCTCCCAACGGGACCTTTCGGCATTTTCTTTAGCTTCGCCGATGTTCTTGGTGCAATCAAGCGAAAGACCCTTGACGATTTTACAGGGCTCCGAATAAGCGGTGGATACTTTTAGCAGGATAGTCGCTGCGTTTGTTCTTGGTTCTGCGGCTCTTCTTCCGCTGACTCCTGCCCGGAAACAACTGGAGGAGAGGAGGTAAAGGATCGAGGAAAGGAGAACAAACTGGCTGAGTGAGGCGAGGACGAAGAGACACGACCCCGTGGAGGAACAACCGATCGCGCACGAGTTCACATAAATTCCGGGGGTTGCCTCGTTGCACGCTCAGGGGCGAGACCGAAAGAGCCGAACGTGTATACAGACCCGCCAACCTCGCCCATACCTACTCGTCCATATAATGCCTATGTAGCTTTTCATATCGTGTACATAGCCGGAGGTGATTACGAGTTATGATACTGGCGTGACCCGCGCCGAGATTGACTCGATCTTGGCCGATTCAAGCGGAAAATCTGATATCCGGATCCTAAAGGCTAAAAGGCCATCGGTATCGGCCGTACGGGAACAATATGTCGGGCAGTTAATTTACTTAACTTTCTTGGGTTTCTGTGTCGAGCATCGTGTCACGCGCGAGACAGGCGACAGATTCATGATCCGCGAGAGAACAAACATCGGATGTACTGTACGACTCGCAGAAATCGATTTTGTTTCACCATGGGATTTTGACGCGTAGACTCCATGTGCGACACACTTTGCGTGGCAGCCCTGCAACTGGGTGTGATCGCTGAGTTACATGGATTCGAGTATTCACGCTTGCACAGCGCGGACGGACGAATAGTAAAAGCAAATACGGAAACTGACGCGGAAAAAAAATGAAACTTCATGCCCTCGCATGAAGTTTTCGCAGTAGCACGCGCGGATCGCGTCCAGTTGTCGCACGGTTTTATCGATATTTATCCACCCCCCGGCAACAAATATGCATTTCGCAACCGTTTCGGGAGTTAGATTTTGTTCTCTCACGCCGGAGCGTGTCGGGCGTGATGGAGATCCGCGCGGAATCGCGCTATCCGTTGCGGACGGGTTCCGCGAGATTCACAGGCAGAGTGCAACATCGACGGCAATGCGGACCGTACCGCGTGAGGAGCCAGACGAGTGCGAAGGATTGCTCCAGAAACGGGTCGCGGGTGTTACGCCTTGTTTACACGTACACGGTAGCCGCGTTCCCGACATACGCGGATGAGCATACGCGATGATGTGGACCCGAGGTGAAGAATACATTCGTGGGACGATTGCATTGCATCGCATATGCATGTGTGAGAATGTATGCAAACGGGACGAAGTGTCATTTACGCCAAAACTCATTTCATTCGAAGAGTAAGTACGCTCGAATAACGCCATGCAAATGAATCTTGTACAGTGTAGATAGCATTGTAAGGCTCTCTTGAACCGAATTTGACAAAAGTCGGATTTTATTGAACGGTTTAAGAACCAAGTGTTTGCGAATGAGCATACTTCTTTTTTCTCCAGAGCAAAATCTCATTTTTCGACCCGAAGTGACATCATGTAGGGAAAACGTTAGTTCGCTTCCGGTGAAGATGAGATTTTGAAACCGGAAGCGACGCATTTATGGTACAACGTCACTGCCAGTTGACAATTAAGTGAAGCCCTAAGATGAAGTGATTGCCCTAGATGACTTTACTTCCGGTAAAAAAAAAAAAATGAGATTTTGCAACCGGAAGTGACGTATTACCGTTATAACGACACCACCGTTAGAAAATTGAGATTTCCAAATATGGACAAGAACCTTTCATCAGAGTTTGCCAATGCAACGTAAATAATTCGGCGCTTCATGACGATGACCGCCTCCAGCTCGGAGGTGGTCAGTTTCAACGTGTGAAACCTCGATCAAACAGGCTCGCGGTTCTGATTCTCGTACTCGTATGCATGTTTATTCGCGCATGGTCCACACATGCGCAAATATTTGCTTCCACATATACGCACGTGCCATATCTGTCTGTGCGCGGCCGGTTTACTGCGACACACTACTCGCGCACGGTTATGTGTACCAACGCGAATACCGTGAATACCGGCGGCCTACGCTGCATCAGAGAAGCGGAGAGTTAACGTCGCGTTCTCGTTCTCATCGCGCACGTTCTCCTCGCCCGACGGCAGATAGACGGAGAGAGGAGTCGAATAGTAGTGCGAGCGTTACCGGGAATACGATACATGCTAATGGTACGCGAGGGAAGATAGTTTAGGATTCCGCGTACCTCGAGGCCACCGTTCCATCCGCCCCTCGCCTCGAGAGTACTTGCCACCGAGCATCTCGCCCTGCCACCCCGTACCACCGGCTTGCGAACTATAGACCCGTCCCGCCCGCCAGCCACCACGTTTCGGGATTATGTAGCCCGAGACACGCCGTGGTGCACCTAGGGCGTCGGGAGCCCGTGCGATCCTCCCGTTGCACGAGGCATCAGCCGGAGAAAGGGAGAACCTTATCGGATACGACGCTCTGAATAATTTTCGTCTATTCGGCACTCGAGCAAACTGCGCGGCAGCACCGCAATGTGGGATTCATTATATCTAGATGCGCGCAGGGGTGAGCCAGGCAGAATGAACAATCGAGGCGGTCACAGCGGGTCTCAAAATTTAGGTTTTCAATTTTTTCTATTCGGGGATTCAATGGTGCGTCGAAAAAGAATGTCTACATATATTATTTGTAATTCCCAATAATACAAACTTATAATCCAAACTGAAACATTTTATCATTCAACGATATGATGTGAAATAAATATGATAATACATGTGCATGATATTAATAATGATTAATGATCTCCGATGAATGGGACTTGTCCATAAAACGACTACGACTAATCAATAAAAGGGTTGCAGCCTCGTAACAGTAATAACAAAAATAATATAATATTAATAATAATTATTATTATTGTTATTATTATTATTATTATTATTATTATTATTATTATTATTATAGGTCAATTCAGGTCTCGGAGGGTTTATTAGAGAGGAGCGAAATCAGGTAATACACTGCGGCGTGTGTGTACCCACGGGACGATGTATGTTCTCGGAAATCAAGTGAAATTAATCCGAGGCATAATATCGATCGGTCAAATATTGGTACCACGTAGCCGTACGGGCTTGTGTATACGCGGCGCGGAAGTCCTGTGGTTCCCGGCAATATCAGCTAATGTACACAAAACTGTGTATTAGGTAACATGACGGTAATATCAGTAATTGATGATCAATTACCTTTGAGGGTTTCGTTACAACGATCGTTAACTGCATCGCGGCTTATATTATTCCCTCTCGTTGTATTTCATAACGTCCGTGACAATTGCAAATTTGCAATATTCAAACAGTTGATAACAAGATATCGTATGCGGTGCTCGATTAGAGGATCGACGATGAATTTTCCTCGTTTCGTTTCCTTCTGTCGACAATATTTGTTTGCAACTCAAGCATGAAAAGTGTTAATTTTTGTGCCTGCCGAGTGTGACGTAACGCGACGCATGCGCACACCAGCCCGATTTCACTTTTCGCAGGACAATTGGGCCGATGTACGCATGTACAGCACTCCTTGCTGTACAGCGCCACAATCACCGGGCACGAAAACTAGCGCTTCTTCTGCATTTGTTACAGCCAGAAAAATTATTTATTTGACGGCCAACGTTTAGTTAGATTAAGTAAAATCTAAATAAACGGTGACCGTCAAATAATTAATTTTTTTGGGTGTACAAAATAGTAATTTGCGATACCGGTGCGGTAAAGCGAACTTTATACGCACGCTGTAAAGTGAGTCGGCATACAATGCTCGCTACACTATACTAGAGGCGCATAATATTTTCGGAACAAATTAATGAATGAATGATATTGGCTACACAGTAAAAAATGTGTACCTTGTACAACAATTTATTGTCCACAAACGTCCAACAATATTTTATTCGTTAATTTTCCGATTCCACCATCCGATTTCTAGTTTTACACAAGATAAGTACAAACTAAAATTGTTAATGCCACGGGAAATAAAGGGCGCATGTTTGTATATTCAAACCTCAATCAAGTTTGTCACTAACAAAATTATTTTTACGGAACTTCATATTCCGATTTTATGAAATTAGTTACTGTGTACTTTACGCACGCCAAAGGGTCCGTAAAGTGCGTGCGTGAAGTAAGATTGAACCATGTGGGGATGCAATGGCTACTTATAGTTTTGGCTGTAAACCGTCACTTTTGCCACTTTCGGTAAGCACAAAAAGTAGCACTTTTCATGCACGAGTTACAAACAGCGATTATGCGACACTAGTGCGGTACATCGAATATTATACGAAGCCTGTGAAGTGGGTCGCGACACAACTTCAACAAACTTCACAACCTCCGTATAATGTTCGCTTTACGGCACTTGTGTCGCAAAGTACTATTAACGTTGATCACGTGCCGAAGGAATTCTTCATCAAAGCCAAGAGGATCGAGGTGTTTTTTTTTTTCATCGGATTTTTATTCGATCAGTATCAGCGCGGTAACCCGGAGGGTTGTTCGCCAGCTTCAAGGCGTTCGGATAGCCCGCATAACAAATTCCGCGCACGACGAGCAGCGGCGAGGCGAAAGTTTCCACGGTAGCTCGGTGAAAAGCGTTGTTCTATCTTTTCATCCCGGGGAGTCCTCACCCTCATGTCCGGCTCTCTTACGCCCCGTAGAATAATCTTCCTTGCGACGGTGGACGCGCGGACCGCCCGACGAAAGTTGTATTTTAATTACGTTCACCCTTGTGAATTATGCGAGGGGGGGCAATCGAGTATCGTACCGCGTGAAGGCGGAGAACCACCGAGCGAACTTGATAGAAATTTGATTATTCCGAGGCCGACGACTTTCTCCAAGAGAAACTGCGAAAATAGAATATGAGAGAATCCTCCGAACGAGGATTCGGCCATCCGCTGTGACGATTAAAGAAAAGCACAAAAAAAAAAAAACACCAACAACTCTCGAACTACTTTCCGAAGCGCGTGACACCGATCTCTTTTATTCCGGGCTGAATCTTTTGTCTGCGAAGTTTTTCTCGCGGCGAGTTGGCCACTCAGTTTTTTTTTTTTTTTTTTTTTTTTTTTTTAACTCTCTGCACTTTCCTGTATTCCACGGATCCGTGGAACCGAGAGTGCCCTCGCGGATGTGTAGAATATATCTAGTCCCGACTATGGCAAATAGATAAAAATAAGCAATAAAACAAAAAAAAAACGAGGAGAAATAAAAAGTGGCGAACGACGTGGCTGAACTCCACTATCCGATGTACCTATCGTGGTAGTACACCCGAAGGGGGATAGTTCGTTCGCGAGTTACTGAGAGACCGCAGGCGATATCCCCCGCCCGACGTCTCGCGGAGGCTTCCTGGGGCGAAGGGGTCGAAGGTCGGGATCCACCAGAGGCATCAAATAAATCTTTTCGACGACGATACCTAACCCGCTGCAGGCTGTGCGTCTCACTCACCGCCGACGAGACTGCAGCTCTCCCGTGGGACCTTTATAGAAAGATGCACGCGACATATGATCTGGGAAACAAGATTGATCGAGGAGCGGTCGGATAGACGCGAGAATCTTTGTACGTTCAGCGATGCGTCCATTCACACTTAAAAAAAAAAAAAAAAAAAAAAAAAAAAGCATACGATAAAATATAAAATAAAATGAATAAAATATCGAGCGGAATAGCTTGGGAGGAAAATTTGTCAAGATCCGGGAGATAAATACGATACATTCGGCGGAATCGTGTATGGAGCCATTAGAAGTTTCCTCGAGGGTCTTCTTTTCTTGTTTCTTTTTTTTGGCAAATCCTCGCGGGAACGGCAGTTCGAGTTTGCCATCAATCGGAAACGAGGATTCGACGAGTTCTCGAGAAAGCGCGAAATCGGAGGGTCGAAAGATCCGGCGTGCTTGCACACGAAGCTTTGAATAATATTATACCGACGGACGAGGGATCGAATGAAAGAGGAACTACTGCGTATCGTGTCGAGGAGAGGATTTCTTTAGAATCCTTTCCGGTTCGATGTTCGAATGTGGAAGACATTGGCCGAAACCTTGTTTTCACCTTTCGCGAATTTGGTTTGTTTCATCGTATTTCATTCGCACTTGTGTCGTTCTCTTGCGAAGCGCTTCGGTAAATCGGTAAAGACCGATCTTCGTGCATTTTCTCCAAGACGATTGATGCATGGACCAAAAGCAATTCAGGTTTTGGTGAAATGGATGGTCGGTTTGAGAGCTCAATTTAATTCTGTCAAAAATATTGACAGTCTAGGAGAAAATTGGAAGGGCGATTTCTTTACCGATCGCGGTATTTTGCATGCCATCAAGCGGAAGCTTTCCCATTGTCCACGGCGCGTCTCCGCATTCGTCGCCGTTTCTACCATCGATCTCGTACGGTTTTCTCTCACGCCCCTATTCCCGTACCGTCTACGAATTTCCGTGGGCGAATGTTCGGCGGACACACGGAACAATGATACCGATATACATCTATCGTCGACGATTTCGCCGAGCGGCTAAGAGCGCTAGGAAAATCTGGCTCGATTTTGTTCCTCCGGAAGCCGATTCGCCCTCGCTCCAGTTGATTTTCCACGGGATTGGCTACATCCACCCGAGGCGCGCACACCGGAAATCGGGCACTGCTTTTTTGTTCTTCTTTTTATGATTTCGATTCGTTTCCTTTCGGCTGAATTTCTGTACTCTCCGCTGATTTGATGTTTTTTTTTTTTTAATTCTAATAATCCTTCAATTGTGTTTTGTCAACGACACGATATATTTTCATCACACCGTTCGATTGCAAGAGATTACTGCTCTACGACTGGAGCGAGCATGTGTGTGTGTGTTATCTCTAAAAAAGAAATGTATCGACGAAATTGATTTTAATAAATTCTATTAATTTCCGCTAGATTTATCATTTTATCGTGACTTTCGCTCGGAAAATTATATTTTCACGACAGAAGTGACGGATTTCCGGCGTGATGTCGTTTCATTACCTTTCCGCTGTGTGAACATTATCTTTCGCTCTGGATATCACAAGATTATCGATGAACCATCGACGGATCGAACGCGCAAGGAAAATAAATAAAGTAAAAAAAAAAAACTCCAAGTTTCTCGAAGAAATAAAGTTTCACGATGAATAATGACTGTTCGGCTTTTCATCGGCGTCGACAATGACTCGCGTTACCTGAAAGCTCACTTCAAGGACCTCTTCATTATTTGTCGGCACGAAAAGCCACGAGCTTGTTCCTCTTTTTTTTTTGTTGTAAAAAAATTATTATCCAGCTTGTATAGCGGAACGAGAAAATGGATGGCTCAAGCTCCGTCGGAGTCTCTCGGATCGTGGCCGCGCGCGACGAGGTAAAAAAAAAAGAATAAAAATATAGAAAACGAGTTCGCGGCGCTGGGATGCACGCGGGGCGAGAGGGGGTGTTAATCCGGCAGTAAAGCGAAGGGGTGTGCGCTGCCCTCGTTCCTCCTCCGCCGCGCCACTACGGCAAAGCTTCGATAAAGTACTGCGAGAAAACTTCAAGCCAGGCTACTTTTCTGTCTCACTAACGAATCCTTTGTCCGGTCGGGGCGATGCCGCTGGACGAGGGACGACAACGGAAGCCTCTCCAGACCACGAGAATCTCTGAAGAGGTTTCGTTGAAGAGAAAAAAAAAAAAGAAAAAAAAACTGAAAAAGTAACTTGGAAAGTAAGACAAAAAAGAAGAACCTATCTTCATTTAAACGACCCTCGTGAATCCCACGAAACAGCAAATCCACGGCGAACTCCGACGGGCGTTATCCCTCGAGCGACGCACATCTTCGCCCTCTTCATACACGTTCGAATGAATTTTTTTTTTTAATGAAGTAAAGGGAATAAATTTAAAAAAAAAAACCAAAACAAAAAGAAAGAAAGGTGTGTAAAAGCAGTGCCGGCAGCTCTCAGCGAGGATCACCCATTATTTTTTTTCTTCCTTTATCCTGCGAAATTTATCCCGTTTGTTGGAATTCCCGAGTGCGGATAAAAGGATCCTGCAAATTCCCAGGCGAGAGGTCGATGATAAAAGGTCCAAGATACGAATATATGCACGACCTGCCTTCATCCCGCCCGGCCTCTTCCCTCTCCATCCCCCACCGTTGAATTCGCCTTTGTCATCCGTTGACGGTTCTCCGCTGTCTGTCCATTTCCGGGCTTATCCGCTCCATGAAAAAAAAAACCCATTGCATTGCAGCGTGTGGGCATTTTTTTTTTTTACAAACCATTATTTTTGAAAAAAAAAAAACACACATTCCGTTACATTTCCGTCGATACATTCGTGCATGTCGTCTGCGGTAGGTAAAATATATTTCCTGAACGGGAACGACGAGCGAGTGGCTTTATAGGAAGCACGATCTGGCGCGCCAGAGTGACGAATTCTTCCGCGTCGGGTGGCACTTTCAATGTTGCGCAAATGAATTATATTCCGAGTCTGTGGGATGCGAGAGGTGAAGTGGTAAAATGTCGCGATCCGTTGGACGAGCGAACGGGGTAAAGAGGAAGGTGGCGGGGGTGGTTTTAATCGATATCGTGTCGGCGAGCAGGTCGCGGTGGCGCGCTTTTCGGTGCATCACCTCCTACAGTCGTGGCCCGGGTTAACGCGACGGGGATTTGACATTGCCGCGGGGGATGCGCGAGTCTCGTCATCCGGCAAAATGTAATGGTCCCAGTCGACCGCGGCCCCGTATACGACGGATCTGGCCACGGTGGCACGAAGCATCTATCAGCGGCAGTTCGGGGATGAAAAGGGATTGAATAGCATCGAGGTATAAAATTAACTTGGTGGGATTGGCCGTCTCACGTTGGTAAAAGGATACTTCCGGTAACGAGTTCGGCGCGCTGAACTGAACGACGCGAACGCCATGAGAACAGAACAAAATGGGATCGCTCGGCGCAACAAAATTGTAACAGAAAAAACCAATATCGAATATGGACGCACGGTCAAATAGCTCGAACAATGAAAAAAGGGGTTGAAGAAGAAACGAACAAAAGTATCGCGCGCGGCAGAAGGTATAATCTTTTTTACCGGGAAAAAAAAAGAGTTGCCTGTAAAAGTTCATATCGTGGATGAAGATAAGAGAGAAAAATGTTATAATAATAATGACAACGAACAATCCATTTCCAGGACAATTTACAAAGCAATGCGCAATGAATGTTGGAAGTGAGTATTTTCGAGAGCTCTTGATTTGCTCGTGTCTCGGCGGCTTGTTTCACCCCCTCTGTTTCTCGAGTGGCCGACCTCAAAACCAGTAGCACTTTTGGCAGACACATTTGTCGTTCCGCGGGAGAGAAGCGAGAGATTTGTTTGGCGTGATTCTCGACACGGTGATTCATTTTCGTCGAGCCCCCCCTCCTTGCCTTCCCCCCCAGCCCTTCCCGCTCGTACGTACTTACTTACGTACGTAGTATATGGTACAAGTACGTTTCTCCGGTCGATCGCAATATCTCAAGAGGATGCGAGAGAGCGGCGCCGTTTCTGTGTCTGCACTCTCCATAGTTGTGTACGTATGTGTCTATTCGTGTTCCGCGGATTGCTCTCCCGCACCCTCGGAGCAGCAACCCCGTGGGTAGAGTGGAGATACAGTACGCGAAATGGGCGGACATTGGTTGCGAGGGAGAAAGTAGTTCCTTAACCGTGAAACATCTACGAATCCTCGCTGGATTCTCTCATGGGCCAACCGCTCTCCCGCGAGCTTCTCTTCTTTCGCTTCTTCTTTACTCTGGCCTCTCCGCTTCCTTTTTTTTTGCCCTTCGTGTTCCTTTTTCCTCGTTTGTTTTTTTTCCTCCTGCCTTTTCTTAACTTCTTCCTTTCCTCCCGAGGCCAACTGAGCGTGAGAGCGGGCAGGCATAGGCAAAGAGAGATAGAGTAAAATGTTTCCTTTGAATCGAGACTTTCCCTCCCGGGACTCCGAGATTGATGAATACCACTTGTTTCTCTCCTCGTTTCTCCCATCTGCTACATTTATTGGCTGCAGTTAATCTATCGTGTAAGCTCAGCCAATCGAACAACGAGAACAAAAAAAAAAAAATTAAATAACCCATTAAGCCTCTGATGGCTGATCATGTTTGCCATGATGGTGAAGCGATTTTCGACGGTATCTCCGCCGATACAAGCTTTTTAAGAATCTTTCAAGATCTGACGAATGACAATCCATTCTGAATGGCGATTCATCGGTGGATTAAATTCGCAGCTATTTCGGGTACTCGGGCAAACGCCTTGATCATCCGATTTACCAAATCCGCCATCGAGCGTTGCTACCAGCACGCTCGCATAATCGAAGCACCCCCGAGCGGGTCATGTTCAATTCGAGATTACGCAGCCTTGACGAATGGGTTATCTCGTGAGTAGAAGGTGGTCGAGGTCTTCACTCCGCTGCACCTCGAATCCTCGAGGCACAACTCTATGTCGATCCTACACCTAGATCCCTTCGGCATGCCTCGTCTAATTTCCATTGGAGCTCAACCGCGGAATGTAACATGCCCGTGAACCCGATGCATTCAAGCACATTACGCCCTACAATAGCCCCGCTAAGGTCCTTACAATGTCTGTGTGCTGC
Source organism: Amblyjoppa fuscipennis (assembly GCA_963575735.1). Classification (NCBI taxonomy): domain Eukaryota; kingdom Metazoa; phylum Arthropoda; class Insecta; order Hymenoptera; family Ichneumonidae; genus Amblyjoppa; species Amblyjoppa fuscipennis. The sequence continues at coordinate 15,681,197 of OY754495.1, read as the reverse complement.
GGCGCGTCGATGCGCGAGGGTGGTCTAGGTGCGATTGGTCGTGTACAAGCGGTATAAGCTTTTGCGGCGAGGAGAGTGTGCTTCAAACGGATGGAGAGACGCGGTCTTTGCTTCGTGTCGGAAAGCAGAGGGTAGCCTGGTTGAGAGAATGAGAGGTGTGAGGAGGGTGTAAGAGCATTGTGAAGGGATGACAAGGATGTTACGGAGGCGGCTTGCGGCTCTCGGTCGTCTCGACCGGGGGCTACGGTACTCGAGGTGTCTTCGGAGACCAAATGGCCAAGAGAGTAAAATGGGGCCGGGGGGGGGGGGGGGGGGGGGAACGGGCGAACCGGGAAAGGCGATAGCTACTGGCCACGTAGTAACTAGCCCGTTAATCCCGTGAGATTGTCTTCACCTAATAGACGAGTATCGTTCCACTCCCGCTTCCAGGGCTCTGCTGATAGCTGGTCTTGTACACGTGGGATCACCGATGAAGCCCGGGTGGAGGCTCTATTGCCTCGAGCATGTGCTCGTACTCCTCCGGTGAGGTGGATCTATATAAACGTCGATACTGGACGGTGGATAGATGCGCAGGTCTGGTAGTTCACGCTCCCGGAAAGACGCCGAGGAAATGATCGGGGGGTTTAAGCTGCGATGTCCCAAGATGAAATTTTGGGGGGTTTGAGTGCGTTGATTAAATCCGGTGCCTCCAGGCGATTTAAACGATCGTTCCAGAGGTCGGATTAAACCCGCAAAGGTTGCAGCCCCCAGGGAACTTTGTCAATAGCCCGCTGGTCCATGTTATTCTGGGTGATATGACCTGCCGGGTGGTATGAACCATCTTTGTGATTTCCCACTTCATGGGCTCATGTTTTCGAACCCAATGTGACACTGCAACCGGTCCGCGACGATTTCCATGCTTCCACTCATCATGTCCAAGTTCCATGGAAGCTGTTCATGCTCCATGGAAGATGTTCATGCTTCATGGAAGATGTTCATGCTCCATGGAAGATGTTCATGCTCCATAGAAGATGTTCATGCTCCATAGAAGATGTTCATGTTCCATGGATGACGTTCATATTCCATGGAAGACGTTCATGTTCCATGGATGACGTTCATATTTCATGGAAGACGTTCATGTTCCATGAACATCATCCACCCGGAAAACTGAACACTCATTTCCCCGGAGCTGCCGAAATTGATTGAATCAAGTATACGAGGAGACTTGCAAAGAGATGATGTATCTCTACTGCTAAACAACGGACGTCGCCGTAGGTTGAAAATCTAAGAGATAGAGCGCCTCCCATCCTCCCAAGCGATAAACAACGGCAGAGCAATGAAACAAGAATCCAAACTTCCCGTTAGTCTTCCCGTCCATCGAATATCCCCGTGCAATATGTTCCGAGGAGTTTCCCGAACTCTCGATTTCCTACGGTCTCGTCGACGTCGAGAAGAAAACAAACTTCGTAATCTCCAGATTGCTCGCTGGAAGACACATCCTCCTCCAAATTGTCGGCGTTTACGTACACGTCCACGTGCGCCTCACGTACACGCTCGATCTTTTATGTTTCGCAGGATTCGTTCGGAGTTTCTTCGTACAATAACGTTGAGAGCTTCGGATACAGAAGACAGGTCTTTCCGGTGCACTCAACCGATAGAATAAAATTAATTATATCGGAGAAGTTATCCGTTCGCCGTTCCGAGTTTGTGCCGTTGGCGCCGTGAGTCGTGAATCACGTCGGCGATAGGATGCATCGTACTTTAATGGAACGTTTGAGAGCTGATCGGCGAAGCCGGCGGCGACGTTCAACAGTATTACAGCAGGAGCATCCCCGCGAATCCGTGGTAGGGAGGGCGTGCGAGATTCGAATTGCTTCGCGCGATAGAATACACATAGCCGCGGTCGGTTCTGACCTATAGACACATATATCCTGTGTATATAATTCGATTGTGACGGGAACACAATGCTCAAGGGGTCGGCCATCCGAGCGGTGGCTCGAATCAACGATGCCAGCACCGACACCGAATCCTCCCCCTCGATCACACCGTTATACGCTGGGAATTGTTTGTACGATCAAGCTGGCCCCCTGCCCCTCCGCCGCGGTGACCGTTATATCGAGGCGGTAGACGACGAACCATGAGAGACACACCAGAACCAATACATCGGTTCCGTGCGGTTCGGTTAGCCCCGCTTCCGACTCACTCGCGACCCCGCGTACATGTGTAGCACCAGGAACCGTGAATTACGGATGTGGATACGCTCAAACTTTGACGATACGTCAATGGGCATCGACCTGCGGTTTTAACCGTTATCACGATCCATAAATCGGATCTATTTACACGTGGTGTGGATCGAGCATCGTAATAGCGATCGTACGGTCCAGTAATCGTAATTCGACCTCGTCAATGATTGTTCGGAGAGCGGAGGCACTTTTTCGCGTTTCACGGGTTTACTGTTTTTCTGCAGTTCCGATTGGTTCGAATAACTTCGAGGGCAGATCCGGGGAGGGACGGGGTCGTCGAAAGTTTGAGAATTGAACTTTCGAGCTTCATTTGCGTTTCACATTTCTTCCCTCGCCATTCCGATTTTCAGGCGCACCTTTTGTCTCTTGCATATTGCAACGCCCGGGCTCTCGAGAGAGTCCGTCTTCATCTAAAAAGTAAAGTTGATTAATGAACACGAAGCTCTCCGGGCTAACGGCGCGGGACTTCCTTTCCTCGGCTGACACTCGGGGGAACGGGCGAGAGATATTTTCTTCGTTTTCGCCTCCTTGGAGCTTGTTTTGTTTCGAATCTGTCGTTAGTTCGAGTTCGACAAATAAAACTCCAAGGGTGTATATATACAGTTTGATGTCCTCGTCCATCGATAATACAGCCATCGCTTGAATCTTCTTTTTATTTCCTTTCTCTTAGCCCGGCTGTCGCTGAGTCTATTCTTCGGGCGGTGTCGGCTTCTTGCAAACGACGCTACCGACAGAAAAGCGGACCCGGAGTCTTCGGGCTCAACGGGTTGATAGATGAGGGTGGCGAAAGACACGCCTCTTTTTTTTGCGTGACCGCGCATTATTTTCTTACGGTGTTGCTTTGCTCACAGTCAAATCTTTGGGAACGGGTTGTCGAAGACGCAGTGCATCACCGCCATCCTACAAGGGAAGCGCGCGATTTTCGCACGAGGACGAAGATTGTTGCCCGTCGCACGCACGGACTGAGGTTATTTTAGCGAGCACGAAGACAAACTCATTTTTCGACCAGAAATACTTCACTTTCGGTTCAAAAGTCTCATTTTTTTCGACCAGAAACACGTCACTTCCGGTTTGAAATGCTTATTTTTCGACCGAAGGTGACGTCATTTAGGAAATTTAAATTTCCGATCTCCGAGTTTCATACTCCATAGGAAGGGCGCGAAGCGCCCGAGTCACAACGAAATTTTACTAAAAAGTTCTTTTGCAAAGTCTCTCCACAAAGTTCTCCGAGTTTATTATTCGTTCGACATGACTGTGGCGGCATTGTCGTTACTATTGTTTTATGCTCCGAGTTGTTTGGAAGCGAAAGAGGTAAAATGGAGAGGAAAAATACCAACTTTCGAGGTAAAACCACTTGTGGCGAACGGTATAATTGTTGTGCGTTTGAATACTGCGCGTTGCTTAAAGAGGCAAAGTTCTCCGATGGAAGCTTCATGCGGTCACGCAGAAGTTTTGCTTCTGACGCTATTGCTGCTCTCGGCTTTGCTTGGAAACCCGGAACACGCTCAGTTACACAATGCAGTTCCTTCGTCACGACTCTTGTGACATCCGCTTTATTCAAATGTAACACCTGTCGTAAATGTCCTTCATTTTCTACGTGCATTGCATTTAGGCAGGCTGAAAGCGCTAATCCAAATCCCGATCCACATTCACATAACGAAAACGGCTCAATCCACACAACATTGATCTAAGTGCTAATCGTGATGGTCCATATTTACCACTTTGGCTGCCGTTTCGAACGGGCCGTGAATTGAACTCGTCGAGGACGTATCTCGAGACTGGACAACGCAATCTTGAATATTCCTTAGTTCATAGTCAGCACGACGGAGAGCCTTGGAAACCTATCCGTCTTGCCGGAACAGAAGCGAACCGACTATCTTCGAGTGCGCTTCATCGGCGCAAGTTCGGAATTCTGATGGAAGGGCTGAAAATCGAAGGCTGAACTAGACACTTCCATATCGTTGGAACTCGATATCTTGCTTGATTAAATTAACAGCAGTGCGATGCAGAAATGATTTGAGAATCTTGATAGACGAACACTGTCTCGCTTTTAACACGAGTCAGAAAAGGGACACAAATTTCACTTCTAGAACGAGAGAAGTTCTTATCTCAGCAAGATTTTTCGTGCATATGCAAGATACAATCGCTTCATCAATTTCAGCCCGAAGCGCCCACACTATTTAATCACCCGAATCAACATACTTCATTTTCTGGTCGCGACTCATGGTTCGAAGTTCAAAATTCGGTGTAGTCGACCGTGGTTGACTAAGCCGCTTTCTCGTTCCGTGCACGAACGAGGCATTCCGCCGGTGCACAGTAGTTTCGGGAATGGAGCTTAGGAGCAGGTGAATCTTCGAACCGGGGGATGGACGGGAGGGAGGATGCCGGCATTGCGCGCCGGAAATTAATCGGAGTTTACTCCTTGTCTTACACTTGTCGTCGAATTAAGCGTGCGGCTGTATTGTACACTTCTCCCCTTGCGTCGTCGGCGTAGACGTCGACGATGCCGGTACCATCCAGCTCCACGGTTTCTCGCAAGAGATCGGATGGCATATAAACCGCCCAACCACACCGGTCGGACCAGCGAACGTGGGCTAGGTAGAGCCTTGTCCTTTGCGAAGTTTCGCACAAGTTTGCACCGGTGTGTCTGGCCTCGTTTCCACTGCGGGAATTCCCACGGCAAGAATTCAACTACGGAAGCAGAACCCGCAAGGCGGTGAGGCACCATTATGCCAGATGCGGTGAGATGCGCTTGCCTCCGTACTTCGTGGATGGTTTCTGGGCAGGCGCGTGATTGAACGTGGCATCTATACCGTGCAAACTGCAATATACCCTTGACTCATCGAATAATTAGGGGACACTGACGTAAGTGGCTAGCAGTTTCTTATTTGTCCAGTAAATTTTGACTCATGAGTTTGGAACTCAATGGCCATCGCATGGATTAAAATGGCAAAACGTGCAAAGTAACTTGCGCATGGCATCCTCATTTATTTCAATTTTGGGCACAGCTTTCTCTACGAGAAAGTACGTTGATCGATTTTGGCTTCCTCATAGCGGCGGCTGTGCGCAAAATTGTAATAAATGAGGAAGTCATGTACAAATTACTTTGCGCCTTTTTTCGTGATATAAAAAAATGTCTGCGTATCAGAAAATTAACACAATTAAAATGTTTCGCAAAGTTTATCGTAGAAAATCGCTAACTACCGCTTTGCTCCCTCTACGAGGAAGTAAAGATCTTAAAGAGCATTTAACTTTGTGGCAGATCCAGCTCAAGTTTGATCTCCGCATATTTGAGCTGACAAATGGCGATGCCCTAAATATGCCTCTCGTCATTTTGAACTTCTCCTTTTTATATCGTCAAACGATATTTTGTACAAACGATGAAGTCATAATTTTTTTTGCCCTTTTTTTGTTGTACGTTTTGCCTAAGTACGGCTATAAAGATATATCGTTAATGTTCAAGTTTTACGAGAGAGAAAATAGTGAGAGGTGACTTTATCGCAGGCACAACATGCGACGCGCGTTTACAACTCGGGTTATTGTCGTGGGAGAAATAATTCTGAAAAGTGTCACGGAAACGCTCTTGAAGACTGCTCGAGCTGCTGGTGGTTGTGCCGGTCGCGCTAGTGCACTCGGTATAAAGGGCGAGACGGAACTCTTGCACACATACACACTTCTGTGCAATATAAGCTATCTGAAAAACTGCCGGTCGACGGCTTACCTAACTCTCGACGGTCATATTTCATCTCTCTTATTTTACCCGCCGGGCGTTATAACCAACCTCCGTTCCCATCCTCTTGTTTCACACACATATTTATATATCTATAGCGAAAAAAAAAACACGAAAAAAGAAAAAGCTAACGTCCCGGGACATTAGATAACCGCGAAGAGAAGCAAGGCGTTCAGAATCGTCGATGTTCGCTTTAAAAAAAAAAAATTAAAAAAAAAATAAACAATATCGTTCACCGACAGTCTATTGATACAGCGAAGAGGCTCCTTTTATTTTTCACTCGATACGACAAGACGATGAGGTTTGCATAATGGCCGGATAAACATTATTATTATTATGAAATTCTTTACGATAAATGATATTTCTCGGTCAATATTCATCTACTTTCAACGTGCGCGAAAAAATATTTAACTTGCAATTCATTTACCTTTGTTTTTTACCAGCGGAAGAGTGTTTCGTCATTGATCCGATTTTTGGAGTCGGTTCCTCCTGCAAAAATAAAAAAAAAATGGGTAAATGTTTATTTTCCCAGTATTTTTTTGAATTTCTTTTTTTTTTCTGTTTGACCGGGACTCGCGATGTCTCGCTAGCACCGGTGTTTGGAGAGTACCGTGGATCCGGGACTATCCTGACGAATCACGCGTACCATGGTCCAAGTACATAAATCGCATTGCATCGACGCCACTGCCACGGGGTTTCGTTCACCAGGGTATTGGATCCATTTATATGCATGAACCCGGGCAACAGTGGCTCTGGATGTGGGCGACTAGCAATAAACGTTTGCGGTGAATGCTAGTTCTAGGAACCGCTAGAATACCAGAATTATTTGCGCTTTGCTCTGACGGCCACGGAGAGAGCACGGAAGCATTGCCAATGCTCGTTACCCGACCTGGAGATTGAGGATAAAAAGTACGGCACGACTTCGAGCCACCGAAGAGCAGAGTCGAGGGGAGGGTTCGACGATGTCCGGCAAAAAAGACTCTTATTTTTTTTATCAACAAAAAAAAACATCGTATAAAAATTTCCATTCAATCGACCGCTCGTAATGGTACTGTGTTCGTGTGGAAAAATCCCCCGGGCAGAAAATAAAGAATTACAGATGGCAATTTCATTTTTTGAGAAATAAAAAATATCAAAAAATGAATACAGAACACTTTTATTGTCACCTAATAAAAAAAATTCGAAATTGACCCAATGTTGCAAACGAAGTCGCGTACACTCTTTCACCTAATATATCGCATTTTTACCTTCGTTTTCGTTCCATTCATAGCACGCGACTTTATATTCGGCGGTGGGGTGGTTTTTTTTTTTTTTTTTTTTTTTTACGCTTCCATCTCGAGTGTAATGCGAGTGTAATGCGGGTCTCTCGAACGCCGTCGAGATTTGTTAGGCACTGCCGTCAATGAATTATTCACGATAAGTCGCGAAAGATCGATTTGCGAAAGGTGCACGACCGGTCGGGGTAGCAGCAGCAACCCCTCGACAATCCGAAGCCCATTTGCGTGAAAGTTCTCGGTCTCTTCGTTACAAAAAAGCAAAAAAAAAAAAAAATTTATCGCCAGTAAACTACGCTCGATATGTATACGATAAAGCGGAGTTTCCGCATGTAAAGCACGTTTTGTTTGCACTCCTCTCGGGAACCCTCACTCTCGATCGTATTTCGATTTTATCTCGATCGCTTTCGGTAAAAAGACAAACATAGCCGATCAGAAACGAATGCTCCACAAGGCCTTATTCGCTCGACATGGAAACTCGACGACGAAATTCATTTAAACCCGAAACGTATTTTTTATGAGACAATTAACAAGCGAGACGAGTAATCGCTCGAAATGTAGTTTGACGAAAAAACCAATAGCAAACAAAAAAAAGACCAAAAAAAAGAAGTGATAAAGAGCTCCGAGCATACACGGAGGTGGTCGTGTTGAATGTTCGCACCAGAGGCAACTAACGCTCGTCCATTGGAACATAAATTACCGGATGCGGGGTGTTGCGTGCCAGTGGAAAGTGTCGTTTCTGCAACGAGTGTAAAACTCCCGACACAGTGCGCGGTAGCACGAAATGTGCGGGCGTGAATGTTCTGTGAGTCCTCTCACTCGCAACCTGGCAAGCCAGCACACGGAAGATACCAGGGTGTGAATTCATTTCGTGTTTTTGGACTACGGTGAAAATAATTTTTTATCCAACTGCACGGCTATTTGACGGGCAAGGGAGAATTTAATGCGCTCCAAAGCCGAACTCGTACAGAGAAATTAGCAGTGAATTACCATTTAAACGTTAATGAGTAACGTTATATTGCAACGGTAACGAAGAGCTTTTTGCCGCACAATCCGCTCCTCACTGGCGTTTCCAGTCAGATTTTTAGAATTCCTTTTAACTAATTTTTCACCTTATGTTATTATGTGGATACACCGGCGTTTTCATATGCCGAGCTTTGGCAGTGGCTGCAATCGTGTTTCTTGCCTTGCGTTCATTTTTTGAATTTTTGCCCCGTCGCTCATATCTCGGGTGTGGCTGGCTGGTGGTAACAGCGGTCACGGTACGATATATTTTCCCGCTCGAAGCCCGTTCGCGAGATGAGATCTTTTTCCGCTTTCGTATCTCTTCTGTTTCCCTTCGTGTTCTTCCTCATCTTTCGCCGACGCTGGCCGACGTCGTTTCGCAGCGACGAGGGACACGACCTTTTTGTATCGAAACCACCCTTCACAGGGGAGGACGGAGCATCGTTACCCTCAGATGGCGAGCCAAGTTTATTATTGTGGCTCGGGAAACGCTGACATGGTGCTTGCGACATCTGTCCTCGCGTTCCATCATTTTTTGTCTCCGACAAACAGGATTGTTGACCGAGACAGCATTTTAAGCTGCTTTTAAATAACGGCTATGCGTCTCGTCGTTTCCTTCATGTGCATCTGAGATAGCGCGGAATTCCACGCTTCCGAGTTGCCTTGGTACGGACCTGCGTCCCTCATTACCGAGCCTTTTGCAAGAAACTGGGCACAGCCATTGTTCGAGCACGTGAAAAGGTGAGCCATTGCTCCGGCGCACTGTTTCAAAGAACAACGAGGTATTATCTCGAAATAAAAGCCCGAGCCTCGCGGCTCCATTTTGGTCGGAGGTCAAACAGGGAGTTAAAAAAACAGAAAGGATTTCCAGCTCGAGGATTGCCCGGGTCGCGGCTAGCGAAGATTTAGCTATCGCCGCTCGTCCAAAGGACGAATCAAGCTTTTTTCCCCTATTCGTCACCGTTTGGCTTCGTTTGATTGGACTTGTTATCCGAACGGATTCGGCAGTGTGTTGAAACAGCGGGGGAAAAAAAGAAGAGCCTCTCTGTATGGCTAATCGATTGAACGACTCGACCGGCCCGAGAAGGATTACCCATCACCGCTGTCCTCCGAATACCTTTCGTCTACATAAACGTGCACGTATGTCGTACGGATACGTGCGTAGATTCGACCGTCGACAAGAAATGTAAATAACGAGACGGGAAAGTTCCGCTGATGGCGGTCGCCGGTTTATTGGATTTCGATTTCGACCGCGTACGACCGTTTTACCCTCTTTGCCGCACGAATGAATTTACCGCTCTTGTTCCGTGCACTGTTCATTCACCGCTACGACTCCAAACCGGGCCGGATTTCTGTGAAGCAACATTTTGGCCTGTAAATGTTCAATGACTATCGAACAACGGTTTGTACAAGTGCACGGGTTCATTAAATTGATTCTGATTCTACTCCGAAAGATAACACGGTAACATGATAAACGGATTGCAGAGGAGAGCGCGCCAAAATGAAACAATGTCCTCAATCTTGGATGGGACTTTTTATAGCGTTCCGCAGAAAAAAAAAATGGGAAAAGCAGCCCGCCTCGCCCCGCTCACCGCTACAAGAACCCAGTTTTCGATTAGCGAAACTGGCTGGAAAGAAAATTCTTCCTCTCGTCCGAACTGTCTTGTGAAATTTCCCCGCCCAAGTGCCTCCCGGACGGAACAAGTGGCGGATCCGAAGAACCTCCCAGGACTTCCGGTTTCTCGTTTCCCGGTCTACGTCATCGTCAGCAATCTACTACTCGTATATTTCTGATTCCCGTTGTCCTTTTGTCCCTTCTTCGTTCAAATTTTCGCTCAACCGTACTGCCGACAGGCGAGTTCCGAACAAAAGACAAGAAAAAAAAAAGTAGGCAACACTCGAAGCCGCTCCTTGCTGCTATCGTAGTTGTCGGCCTTGTTCCAGCTCACGCCGGTGATGCCTCTTCCGCTTCGAAACCGTGACAGTCACCTTTTTCTCTCGCCGGCTTCCTCGGTCTGCGCCATTCCCGCCGCGCCACCCTTTCCTTCTCCTACCAGTTCCATTTCTCCTCCGAGCGGATCCTGGAACGTGGAGGTCCTGCGGAATCTGTGTGCATTCAATATAGATTCAACGAGCCCCAAACACCTTCTCACCGACGCCTTTAGTCGGTCTGGTCTCGAGCAATCTCGCAGTTTGCTGTGTGCATCGAATTTCGTCTGCTTGTGTCTCGTCGCCTCCTCCCGGCTCTTCTTCTTCGCCTACCTGACTATCATCTTTATCACCTTACCCTCCATTTTTCTCTCTCCGATTTCCTTTTTTTTCTCGTCTTTCAATCACTTTTTTTCCTCCACCTCGTCTCCGCTCTCGGCTTTTCCATCCGGTTTGGCTTATTGAAGAGCACGAAGCCCGCTGGGCACTCGTTACCGCTTTTCCTGGCCCCAACCTCCAACCCGCTTATGCAATCACGGTTGAATCACCGGTTCTGTGCGAACCCTCGCTCGAGCTGTACAGCCGATAATGGAAGGGTTTACCGCCTCGTACAAAATCAAGAGGGTCATCGATCCGATACCATCCCACCGCCTTCGATACCCTAATGGCCATCGCCATTGGAGAACTGTGGTTTTCCTGAGCTCTTGGCGAATGCGGCCGCTTCCAGTGTCATCCAAAGTCTATCATGCAGCTGCAATTGGGTCAATAATTGCTTCTCCCCCCCCGCACACTTCTTAGAGGCCCTGGGCCTGGAGCGTGTTTTCGAAGAACATCCTCTCAGCGCCCCTATTCAGTCCTGTTCCGATCACTCTTGGACATTGCCGGACTGGTTTTTGCTGCTCTTGTGCCATTGAATGTTGAATCGGACCAAATCGCTCACCACATTGCGTGCCAAGTATCACTAGAAAGACTCCAATAGTCCCGTACCGAAGGTTTCGTCCGGAAGAACTGTAGCAACATCGTTCCGAGCGAAATTTAGTGGCGAGTTTCTGACGGCTCCTCAGCGTTGAGATACGAGTAGTCGCCGAAATGAACCTCCAGGGCTATGATTTCCGACCGCCGCAGAAATCGGACAACAGCTCAATGTTTCAGCCCGTTCCCACCGGTTAACTGTTAACATATATTGGTACCGCGGTAGTTCTTCACTTCCGCGGCCGAGATCAGAGAGCGGTGTGAATGGCTCGCGGTCAGGTAATGCTCGCGAGAATGGAAAGCTCGTGGAAGCGGAAGGTCGGGCGATAAATTTCGTTGAATTTCTGACGTTGCCGCGAGTCTGCGTTACTTATACCGGCGATATCATAACCGAGAGCGAAGGGGCCAGAAGCGAGATAGACGCGGCGAAGGAAAGAGAAGAGGCAAGAGCCAGACGAAGGTGCGAGAAGAGATAGAATACGGTTTCGGAAACGTTGCCGTGACGGCGTACTGGATATCTATACGTATAATAACTGTGCGCGCGGGTGCTTTCACGTCGTAACGAATGTGAGAGCTGATAAAGGTGTTCCGGCTAGGATGTTATATGCGCCACCCGAACGTGCTAAATTCAAGTGTCGACCGGACAGCGAGAGAGAAGAGAGCAGGGTAACGCTTTGCAGCCAGATACACTGAGTGCGGGTTGATAAGGAGTACGGGTAATTAATCAAATTAGTTTCGGCATTTATCGTCTATCAACCGCGGCATTGTCAAACTTCCTTATCGTTGTGTGTTCAGCAATGTAATAACCAGATACGTTGCGGTCGAAGGAGACGATACGCGCCCAATAAATCAGTCGTATCGGACGTATCGACGGTGCGGCAGACAATAGTTGTTTGTATGGCAAGGGCGTAGAGCGGGTGTTCTTGACGAGTGCGCCATTCACACGAGTTAGGACGCCCAATTTCTAAGCTCACGCCGTTCACATTATTTTTCTAACAAATTCGCGAAAATCACGCTATTCGTTTTTGGCAAGAGTATGCAGAAAGACACTTTCTCGCACTAGTGCGAGAAGAAAGTACAATTTTCCATGAATGCGATGGGAAGAAGTTATTTTCCCTACCATGGTCGATCGTACGACAAAATTCATTCTTTGGCTAATTAGCTGGAGAATAAAATTTAGTAATTCAATGATTCAGTAATCCAGTAACGATCACCTATCGGATATATTTCTTAGATACACTTTATCGATTGCATGTTGGATAACCGGCTGAGTAATGGATGTTCCAATCGAGTGAATTTCTTTCAGCGGGGATTCGATAATCGAGGCAGAAAAAAAGGCTGTCTTTACCGGGTTAATGAAGGGCCTTTGCAGAAAAATTTAATCACGATAACTGCCACGCAATCACTGCAATACAAGATCATTAGAGCCAAGGAGGAGTGAAAAAAAAAAGATGATGTTTTAACCGAGAATCTGTTGTTCTTTCTTTACTGCCTGGGAATCGATTCGTTTTCTCGCTGCGTCCCGATTATCGTTACCCCCGACGGCTCCCCTTAATCCGGTCTGCGTATAAAGTCGACTCTGTGGCCTCAGCTCACAAGAAGCATGTAATAATCGGTAGCTCGTTAAATTGGAGTAAAGAGTTCCTTTGATCTGCAGAGGAATTTTCAGCGAAGCAAGGCAACGGGGGGAATGCATAGCGATGGCTACGAGGGAGTTCGTTCTTGGCGAATGCGGGGTTATACAAGAACGGCCCCCTTAACGTTTTTCCTACCTCATTCCCCGACGTATTTTTTTCTCGGCTCTTGCGAATTCCCTTTCCTTTGCCATAAATTAAATGAATTTTCTCTATAGCACATATATAACCACAATAAATATCTGATATCCTTGGGGTGCGCCGTACGGTAAGCCGTTGAAATGCACGCACGCATTAAACATTTTTTTTTTTTTTTTTTTTTACGAGCCTTTCGTATTGTTGATTTATGACGAAAGTTGCGAACTCTCATTTCCTCGTTCGAACCCTCTTCCCGACCACATATCTCTCGTTCGGCCATTAGATCGACGTGCGAGAAAAGTTTCTTTTTTTTTCTTCCTTTTCTTGTTTTTACCCCTTACACAACACCCGAGTGCTGGTACAGCGTGTGGAAACCTGGGGGAGAGAGCGCCAGAGATGATGCGCGAAGAGCGCGAGCGTTAATTGCTTTTACCGAGTATAACGCCAGACACGGTAAGAGGAGATAGCCATGCGGGGGGGGGGGGGGGGCGAGTCAAGAGCCTTTCTTTTTTCTACCCCTCGGCGGTATATCGAGTTTCCACGTTTTGTCGGAGAGAGAACCCGAGGAAAAAAGACCGGAAGGCTGCGAAATAAAAATCTTTCAACGTGGCCGAAGCCCGCGTCGAACGAGCCTTTAATGCGATCGACGGAAGTTTCGCGTTTCCTCTCGTATCGTGTCGAAGATGGGACTTGAGAGAAAATAAGGAATAGAGATAGAAAAAAAAGGGATCGATTGTTTTCTTTGAATTGGACGTTACCGGCAAAAGTTACTCGACCTGAAGGCGATTTCGGGGGGGGAAAAATCCCTTGATCGGCAACACTTCGACAAAGCTGCGAACTCTCGACTTAATCGAAGCGATCGCCCACCCGATCCCGCTCTCATTGTCTCTAACTTGTCTATCTGTATTCTTCGACGATTCCCTCCTAATTTCACTCGATGAAAAGAGTAGCCGGTAGAAATAAAAGTTTGCACAGTTAACAAACATTTCCTTTCGTCGAAGGTCCATCTTTTTTTTTTCTTGATCATTTTACTACTTTTTTTTGTGGGCAACAAATGTTTGCGAAAGTAATAATCTTCTTTACCATGCAAAACACCGTCGTTACCTCCGTAACTCGTTGAAGCATCCACGATAGATAATTAAAACCGATACAGCGCACTTTCGCCCGAGCCTCGTAATAACCCTTCGTTAAGTATTAATCGCTCGGGTCTTTGCGAACTTCGCGGGGACGAGTGTAATTTCTCAAGTTGCCACTTGTGGCGATCCCTCGCCACTTTCCGTCGTCATATCCCTGATATCCTTTCATCGTGGCTCTAACGAGGCTCAACGCCGGAACTTTTAATTGCCACATGGAAATGTACCGCGTTACGAAAACGTGTCGTTCCCCGCGAGTTACCTGAAACTTCCACTCCTGATCATTTCACAGTGTTGAATATATATATATATATATATATATATATATATATATATATATATATAGCGTGACCTCAATTTCATTTTATAATTTCGCAGTAAATATTACGATAACAGTTATGACGATTTATTGCCACGCATGAATCGGTTCGTAATTATCATGCAATTTTGAAACACGACGAAGAGTATTGACATTAGGATGCAGAACAATGCATTAACTATCAAGGCATAAAACATTATTGTCGTTGAAACAAGAATCATTAGCACGCACGCATATTGGTGGATTATATTGGTGAGCGAACTGCCGGGTCGCACGTTTCCATACGTTATCTCACTCTCTAGTTAACGATCGGATGAAATTAATTACATTTCAAAGTCTCGATAATTGGACTCACGTGGATATGTTATGCAGTATGCATACGTGTATAAATAGCTCATTTGCCACGTACGAGGTTACATACAAGCTGTTGTGCGTCCAACGAGCTTCGGGACAGCGCGCCTCAATTAAAAGTCCATTGCAAAGGCAGAATGGTAAAAGATCGTTGCTTTTCAACTCGGCTTATTAAAGTATTTAAAATCATGCAGTTCAAGGGAGCAAGATAATTTTTATGCGAGTTATGCAATGCTAATTTCGCAATGTTAATTATTTTGGGTAATGAAGACAAAATGTAAATATTCAAAGCGTGCGGTGCAACAGAAATTTTTTAATTGATGCATAGTTTGCGAAGAAAATTCAGGGCGGAGCAAGGAAAACATGAGATTCAGTCGGCAGGTCCTGGACCTGTTTCATGTTCAAAGAAATAATAATTTTTCTCAATACCGCGAAATTTTTACCAAAATAGATTTTCTTTGAAAAAAAAAAATATCGCGTTTTAAAAAGTCGCGTTATCAATTTTTGCCCCAAGATAACAAAATACTTACAATGACATTACCGAGAAACCGTGTCTAATGTGCGTTACTATTCGTCAACTGTGCGTTACTATTCGTCGAACTGATCATTTAAAAAAATCTACAATTTCACCTTCCATTTTTCGGCTACAGAGATCTTATTCGAAACTAAGGGTTGCCTTATATAATAAAAACCTTTCCCGTCGGTGCGTTGCGTGTTGCGGAAAATTCGCCGAGCTAGGAAAAAGTACGAGAAACAGTATGTCGTGGATCGCTCGAAGATTCATGGAATTTTTCATCAGGCTAGACTGGCTCGTGAATCAAGATATACTGTTTCGCCGATATAAGCAGCAGGTACATGTACCTGGATCTATCACATATTTCCCTGGTGGATGATCGGGCAGCGTCTTCGCCGAGCGGAGCTCGGACGTATACACGTGCACGCACACATACATACATGCATACATACATACGTACATACATATATATATATATATATATGTACAGGAAGAGAAACGAAAAGTTAACGAATACAGTTTTCCTTTCGTCGAGCTTCATCCTCTTCGTACTTCTCTCCCTGGACGCAATCCATCTCGAGCGTCGCCGGTCGCAGTCCATAGAGAGCCATCTCCTTTTTTTGTCTTTCGTACTCTGCCTTTGCCCCTTACCCGTGGGAGCTGCGTTTGGTCGGCGTAGAAAATTTTGCCGCATACATGTACACGCTCGCATGGATAATGGCCAATTCGCGAATCACCGAGCTCCGGAGGAAAAAAAATAAATAAAAATAAAACCCCTTTACAGTTGGCTGACGTGCCTGTCTTAGGTCGTGGAGAGAGGACAACCGGAGAATAGAAAATACATTGCGGGGCATCGGAGCTGCCGCCCGAATGGATGGAAGGGTCCCTCCGGAAAGGCAGAATGGAAAAAGGCTCTACGGCTCTTTCTTTCCGCGTGGTTCGCCGCACGCGCGAGCCAGGGGCCATCTTCGTTCGGGAGCGGAGATGCTTGATCAAATATGTATACACCAGCCCCGGTTCATGATTTCGAGATCCGGGTAAGGTTCGCTTTGGAGACCAGACATCGAGACTCTCTTACTCGCTCCCTCCAAATTTTAGACGTCCGGGGAAACGAAGTAGACACACACACACACACACACAGACACACTTTTCCTTTTCTCCAGGTCATCTTCCGGACCCTCTTCCGGCTCGGCGCCACTCCATACTTTCCTGATGTTCTTGTTTGTTTGTTTCGTCTTTCCGCCCCAAAAGAATTCGTTGACGAGTAATAAAGTCGCGAGATTCCACGGTGGCACCGGAGACGTATTACCCCGGTAATAAAACGCGGCTTAGCTCCGAAAATACTTGTTTGCGTTACATCGCGAAATCCGGCGCTGTGGCGTGTAACGCACGTATGTATTACGGCTGTCCGGTAGGGCAGAGTAAATGAGCGCTTTCATCGAACTAGAATTTTGGTCCCTATATGCCTCTTGAGCCGAGAGGCAGGGGATTGCACGGGGTAAACACAGTGACTTCCGGTCGAGCGGAATCACCAAAGGCCGAAGGTCCTTGCGGTGATGATGATGGTCGACGGTGGTATTTGGTCGGCTCGTATAAGGTACCAACATCGGGCTCCAGTTGACCGAAACTGTGACGATGCCCCGGAGCATTTCCCCAATCACGAGAATCGATTTTCACTCCACTATGCCGCTGATCCTCGAAAGCGGGTTAAAGCCCGAGCAATAGGGAGAGAGACGGAGACGACTTCGCCCACAGGGTAAACATTCTCCTCCTCTTAATAAACTTCCGTTCGCCCGATGCGCTACCTAATATACTATCGAGAGACCCGGAAGAGTCTTGGTAACAAAAAAAAGTTAGATGTAGGCCAACGATTGTCTGTCGGTCGGGAGATGCAATATCTGCGGGTTGGCTCGTTTTGAAGAATCGAGAAGCGATGTCGCGATGAGTTGTACGCAGAAACGAAACTATCGAGACTAATTTCATAGATTCGGCTGGGCCAGAAAGGTCTTTAGAGGATTTATAGATCCGTTCCATTTTTTAAGACAAGAATCGGCACTCTTCGAGGTCCATTTTTTTTTTTTAGATAATGTATATCGGTACTGTTAATGACGAAGCACACACAGTAAAAAAGATTTGTACATTTAACAAACCTTTTTTTGTCCACAAACGTCCATAATTATTTTGTTGTTAATATTACAAAAAGTATTCGTAAAATTGACAGACATTTTTTTGTAAAATGGACAAGATTTTTTTTTTTGTAAATTTAACAAGGAAAGAATTGTGGACGTTTGTGGACAAGAAACGTTGGTACCATTTTTACTGTGCACATTCGTGGCTATTTCAAGAGTAAATCCAACACCAACTTTTCTAGTTTTAATAACAATTGATTGCCAATCATTTTAGAGGACGAAAAGCTGGTACTATTTGTTGGGTCGACCGTATTTTTCCGTAGACTCTGTGAGCGATCCTCTCTTTGATCTTTTTTACCCTCGGAACAGTTTTAAAGTTATTTTTTTCCTCCCATCCCTCCGCAACGCTCTTCTGTTCGGTGAAATTTTAAATTAAAAATTCACTCACGAAATAAATTATTCTCGGTGTCTAAAACAACAAGGCACACACGAGCCGACGGTGAAATATATTGTATGCACAAAGTAGCACGTGCTCCCGCGTGCGATATATTTTGTATGTGAAATTACCATTTCCTATGTACGATGTTGGAGGACGGGCGACTTCCGGTACACTTTCGTTTTCTCCCGGCTGGGATGGCTCGTGTATTATTTTACAACCTTACGGATATCGTTTCATTTCCTCGCGGGCTGATGCAAATGCAGCTCCGGCGATGGTCCCGGTCCGAAGGCTCGTCGAATCGAATATCGGCCGTAACCTATAGTGGTTCGCGCATGTTTTGGTATTGTTGTTTCACCGGGCAGCGACGGCCGGAGCGGTTCCTCCATGAAAACAACAAACTTCATTAAAAATGATTCAATTACCGCCGCCAGCATCGCCGGGCAGCTCCGCGATTCCCGATGGAGCTCCAATTCAGTAACGTTTTCCGTTAGCGTTCGTTACCGTGAATAACCTGGGCAGCGCCTCGTAGTTTACCCGTTACAGGCCGAAGGGCAACATCCGAGCCGTAGGTTCATTACGACTCCGGTATCAATGAATCGCGGGAGCGATCGCTCGTTTTGGTATCCACGTCTATCAATCCATTACGCTCGATACGCCCGAGCGGTATCCAATTCTAACAGCTGGCGCGAATCAATATTGTGAATTACCAAACCTTCGCCGGAGGTCTTTCGCTGAGACCGAAAGCCCTTGTTTGTTTCATTAGGCAAGAACAACGTTACGGATGTTTGTAATCAATGCTTTACTGTACCATCGATGAAACCACACATTCGCGCTTGCTCGTGAATTTCTTCAGATTTTTGGTACCAGACGTCGCACCGGGCTCGATCGGTAACGAAAACTGTAGTAAATTTTTTCTTCAGGTTTCATAAGTTCTCATGAGAAAAAGCAAATTACGAAGGTCCGACAGTCGGACGAAGACGCCAACAATTTATCTCTAGCCGAGAAATGTTGACGATCCTCGAAGAAAGTGGATCGCAATTTTCGTTACCGACCGAGTCCGTTTCAGGCGGCTCTCGGAGAGATTCGTGTCTATGCTAAAACGAAACGAGTGTCGCGAAATAAAAGTACACCGGTCGCAAAGTGGATATCTCTTCCACAATTTTCATTTACCTCCATGGCGTATTCTCGTTGAGCGCTCTCAAGAGAGGACGAACTTCGCGAGAAAGAGCGTCGGGGGCAGAGCTTGCCACCGTACCGAGATTCAACGACTATTTTCCGCGCGTAAGCCGAGCAACCGTTGCCGTTGTCGTCCAACGTGTCACCTCCGCCTCTTCGCCGCCTCGATTGAAATCGATTTATCGTAAATTGGCCGGACGCTCGATCGGATATTGGAATACGATCTTCGGATAAATTTACTCACGTCTCAGATCACCCTTCCTCCAACCCCGGAGGATCTCCGCTTCCCGCTTCGCGCTTTCCCGGGTGAACGGGGGAAACCGTCGAGCGTCGTAATCCACGAAGGCCCGATTGCTCGAATAACACTCTCGACTCCTTCTCGCGAGCTCCTCGTTCTCCCCCCCTTCTCGTGAAATCTTCGTAGATCTGAATTAACGGTAAATCTTGACTATCGAGTGGCGCAAGGTGAGGGCGGGGAGGAGAGCCGTACCAGGTTGGTTGCTTTCCATCGTGATCCAATTTCCATTTCGATCTTTTCACCGAGAGCACGTACGAAACGTCACATTAAGATTGCTACGAGCTTCAGGACAAAAGCTCATGAGATTTATTGCACATCGTGTCGCTCCTTTTCTTATTTACTTATACTTTACTTGCATTTCTGTAGCTCGCAACTGTACTGTTACTTCCCATTTTATACCCTCATTTCCCTTATGTCCGGCGCGACCCAAGTTTCTGGTGGACAGATCGAATAAGCCGACAACAAGAAACTTCGATAATTCACAAATTTCACATCCATTTGCTTTCTGTTATACACAAAACATTGTACAGTGTTAGTTCATTCCCATGTCACATTGAAGCTCGGTACCTCCATGTTTATTTGAATTATACCGGTTATAGTAATTATTCAGAAACCTCAAAATCTCATAAAATCTGGCCGGCTGGATACCTTTCGTATAAATTCAATAGCAAAGGTTTTCAATAATGGCATTTGTATGCAGTTTTAGGACGATAGCTCAACATTTACACTAGTTAGAGCTTCCAAGCCTCAATCCTCATGAAAAGTGCACGATACACTGAGAGAAGGATCTAGTAAAAATTATCAATCGTCTAAGTAAGATTACCATAGCGCACAGTAGTACGGCGCCGGCGCGCCACCTATGGTAGAAAGTCTGAGATTAGCCAAGAATTTTTAGCGTAATATCTAAGAAAAATTCTTATAAATCTGGTACTTCCTACCACAGGTGGCGCCCTAACGCTCTACCACTATACGATATGGTAATATCTCCCAAGTGATATAGTAATTTTTACTAGATCCTTCTCTCAGTGTACGAAGAGAGGTGACGATTCTACCGGTGTCCAAAATTTCAACCCGCTGTCTCAAACACTTCCCAAATAATAACCGTTCTAAACGGTGCAAGTCTCTCACACATGCATAGAGTCATCAGTACGCCAGCTAACAATCGCATTTCTCGACGCATTAGACTATTTCAAGTACTATGACATTAGATTCTCATTTTTTTTTCCCGAACATGCTTCCCGTATGAGAAACCAAGAAGAATAAAGCTTTCATCTCCGCCATCCTGGCTTCTGTTTAGCAACTTGGATAACCCAGGGTGTCAAGAGTCAGTTAACAGTTCGCGAATTTCAAAACTTCTCGCCGTTTCGTCGAGAACTTTCGCGACGGTGCGAAACTTCGACAAGGTGAACATTCGAGTGTATCGGAAAATTAGGTAGTGGGGTAGTGCGCCGTTTCGCACAGTGTTCCATCCTGCCTGAATTAAATATCGGATTAAATATATACGAGGGACGTTAGTAGCTGCTGATTATTAAGTAAGTGCCGCGCCGGAGAGAGTCGGGCGTGGCAAGGTGGCAAGATGCATAATAACAGAGGCGACGAGACACAAAGGCGAAATTCAATTTTGCCGTAAAGAGCGAGTCAAACTTTTGTAGGGTGCCTACTTACATCGAGAGGGTACGCGTCGGTTCGGCGAAGCTTTCCGAGTTAACCTTTGCCATGCCATCGCGTCCCTCTCAAAGTAACTCGCTAATGCTGCACAAGCAAACGTCTGACTTTGACACTCGGGGACGTTTCATCTTTATGAATTTTATCTCTCCGACTTTTTCCGGAGAGTTTCCGCGATTCCTGTCTCCGGCGGTTTTGACCAATCTCGAATTATTCATAACCGTAAGTCTCTCGCCTGACTTGCGGAAAAGAGAATAGCGGATGGGTATTAAATTTAGATACAAACCCTCTGAAGCACCCCCATGTGTAAACTGTGTTCTCAACGTGCCAAAAAAAAAAAAAAAAACGATTTTCCTACGGAACGTAAAATAAATAAAAATGCCATCATTCGTATCGACTCGCACACGAAGTCGCGCGAATGATTTCAATCGGAAAAAAAATTGTTTAGAAAAATCCTCGTAAAATCGAATGGAATTTGTCCAGGCCAGATTAAACGCTCCCATGGATATGGGCCTTTGAGATTCCATATTGCGACGCACAGGAGCGATATACGCTATGTCGCACAATGTAATTTCGCGAATGGGAAAACACGAGAGGATCTACCGCACTGCTCGGGCTGGGACTATGGTTGTATCGAAGAATATATGGCATAAGCTCGTCTCGTTGTTCTCGTCGGAACGATTTCAGTGGGCAAAGTACACGCCCGGACGAGCTCCGAGCTCTGCTAACGGGTTGGTCCATCTTTCTCTCTCTCTCGGATAATCGTAATTCGTCCGGCTACTGCAAGGCGGCTCAAGTTCATCCCCGACCCTTCCCAACCCCCTCGCGTTCACTTTCCGCCGGGTTTTAGATTTACCTCGTCGAGTAAATCCTACCTCCAGGTGGATCGTGCGTACACGGCAACCCTTGCTCAAATGACTCCACGGTATGTCTGCAAAATTCTATGGAACAACGCAACTGTGAAATTAGTAGTTTATAAGAAAGCCATTTTATTTCCAGTTCTTCCGAGATAACGAGTTTCATCCTAAAAAATGCGTTCCTTTTACAAATAAATAAATAAATAAATAAATGTGTCTTATAGATTCAAGGCAATTTCAAAGCGGTTCAATGAGACAAAACGCAATTTTCTGATGACATTTTGATGGTGGCGAGGTGGTAGGTGGGGCAAAACGGGTTCGAAAATGCCGGATGTATCGTTGGGACAAAATGGAGCATTCAAAAATTATTGTAAGATCGAGTTTTGACCTCACTCTCCCGTTTTGCCCCGCTCTCCCCTATTATTATACATTTTTTTTTTTTTTTTAACTTTTCCAACGCTGATATTTTTCGACATATCACTTGTGGAAGCAACTTTTACGATCAACGGCAAAAATAAATCTCGACGAATCGCTATGATTTCATGAATGCAAAGTCATGGCCTGGATATGTCGTGTCAATTGGAATTTCCGATGTCGTGCGAACGGTATATCTTTCTGCGATTCCGCTAGTGTGAAGGGAATCGTGAAAGGATAGGCAGACTCGACGAGCTCACTGTGCGCCCTTTCAGTTCAAAAAGCTTTTCGAGCTTTGTATCTCTTATTTGATCCACCGAGACGCACCAATATATTCACCGTCATATTTTCGCGAAAAACGTAGCACGACTATTATCGAAAAAAATGAATGAAAAAACAGGCACCGAATGATATAAGAAATTTCCGTATGGCGAACGATATTTTAACCGTGCAGTTCGACGTCGTATCATATTTTTACGTTATTTTTTTATTAATGTTTTTTTTTTTTTGTACGCGGCTCTGGTAAAAGCCCGGCGGTAAAATACAAATATTTGCATTGCACACGGTCGGAAAACACCCAACATTCAATATTTCCCAGGGAGAAATATGATTCACTTTTAATTTTCATTTTCACGAGATTGATTGAGTTGCGAGTTTCGGATAGAGGATCGAAATTGTGTGTGCGATACGCGTAATACGACGTTGGAAAATATATTCGCCGACCCTATGACGAACGTGGTAGAGGGCAATTTTTTTTTCCCATCATCCGATGATTTATCAATGAAAGTAAAGAGAAAAGGAAAATTTATAAAAAAAAAATTACACGAGCTTGCAACACCGGACCGTCGAGTGCAATTTAAAGCTCGACGGTTCCCCATGGAGATTCGAAATTAATATAACTCGTATATTCGAATTTCTGTAAATTTGCAAAGCAAAATTTACCGTACGAACGAACCGGAGCGAGCAGTGAATTTATATTTAAAACACGGCAACATCTAATTTACGTAGTTTGCACGGTGGGTGCCGAGTGTTCGCGGCAATCCCGATCATCCGACGATTTACGAATTGATTGTTATTTTCAATGTGCCCCAGTATTTGTGTGCCGACTCACGCCGGACGCTGATGAAGCGCTAGTCGGTATGCCGGGATTTAGGAATTGCAAACAGCACGAAGTTTCGGGACAAACAGAGGCCCGGATGAGTCCAGTGTGTATCGCACGTACGACTGACGAGACAGATCGCATTAACAGTGGATTATCGCGATCATTGTTACGCGACTAGATTACTCGATACCGATAGAAAATACGCTGGAATATCAATTCAAACTTGCACAAACTAACGATGTGTGCTCATATAAGTAGTTTCGAGTGTCGAAATCCACGTGCCTATCAATAACAAATATTAATAACAATATTATTATTATTAATAATAATAATAATAATAATAATAATAATAATAATAATAATAATAATAATAATAATAATAATAATAATAATAATCATTATTATCATTTTTTATTAATATTACTATCGCCGAATTTCAACGACAGATACATTGTCGAACAATCGATAACAAAAGCCGTGTTAAATCGGTAAGAGTTAATAAAATTCCGACGTACACTTCCATTACGTCGGAGTCGGAACGTAGTTTCCATTTCGCGCAATTAAATTACAGCCATTAGAATCTCATCGGTTTCCTTTGTGGTTCGATAGCGTTGCAGCGTTCGATTGATCATCGGGCAAACGAGTATGAGCTTTAATAATTCATTTCGATTATCCGCCGGTTCGTGAATTAATCGAACTGTTAATTTAACCGATTCGTTCGATAAAATTTGCGCGTTAATTCGGTACGAAAGCCCGCGCCGTGAGCCTCCTCGATGTAGATGATGATGCATACCGAATTATTATCGGCGATGGGCGAGGTGCGTCGTTTATCTCGTTGAGTGAAAAATTCTTCAGAAATTCCATCGCGTAATGCCAGAAATCCTCGCGGGCGAAAGGAACGGAACGGGTGGTCGGTGGAGGGAGGAGAGGATCCTTCTTATTTTTTCCCATTTCGCGACGAAAAGTATTTTGTACGGTGTGAGAGAAGGACGACGAGCCCGAACGACGCAGACGTCGTATCTCGGTCATAAGGCGCTTTTATGACGCTCGGGCCAACGTCTCCCGCTCGCCACGCAATCCCTTGACGTACGTGATCCCGGCGCCTTCATCCGTGCTCGCATCCCTCGGCATAATATGCGGCCATCACTTCGGTGATCGCGAATTGAACGGCGCGAGGTGGCACGCACGAACGACAGCGGCGGGCGTTGCAGCCCCGGATGCTCTGCACTCGGATGCTGGCCGTGTGTCATATTGCTGTGCAGGCATCCAGCGCTGCCACGGCTCGTGCAGACTGCGAGCCACGTATACGAAAGGGAAAAATAAAAGCTTCCCGAAGTACATCGACGCCCGCGAACTCCGAAGAGACCGAGTATTTTGCCGAGTGTCTCGGCGCGCGTTACACGGAGTAGGCGAATGAGGGAGTCGAAAGAAGATTGGCGAAGATCATTAATTTGCATTTATGCGCTAGTAATATTTATACTGTAGCGGTAGAAATGTTTTTTTTTTTTTGTCCATATTTTTATTTCACTCAGTGCGGAAATAGCAGTTTTACGCACGCTTCGCATGCGTAAAACCACAATTTTTACACCTTGCGAAGTAAATACTTTTACTGTGCTCGCGTAAAAGCTTTTTATGAACTCGTGCGATTGAAACACTTGCCTTCGGGTCTTGCTGCAAACTCACAATCGTCGGAAAAAGTTTTATCGCACTAGTGACGTAGATTACTATCGTAACGCGCGCACAAACAGTCCGACTTTTCGCGCCCGCAAGGCGGGCCGAAAGTGGCGCTTTTTAGTAAGGCTGAGTTTCTGTGCATTTGTTACAAAAAGTGGTACGCGATATTTGTACGAAAAAGTTGGGAAGTAGGCAACACTCGCCTTCGAGTCGTGCTACTGTGATACCCGCTTTTGGCTCGTGCGGCTAACTTCACAACCTTCGTCGAAAAACCGCTTTCTCGCACGAGTGTCGTAAAATGCTACTTTTTCATGCTTAATATCACATTTGCCGAACTGATGGGGCAGCTACTGTTGAAAATATCTTGTTTAGTTTTGCGGGCTAAAAATGTTAGAAAAAGTTTTTCGAACGTTGTTTTATGATAATGACAAATTTTTTTTTTTTATTTCGATGTGAAAATTGAAGGAGTAATGTTTTTCGGAAAACATTGTGGACCACCTATCCCGATGTGTTTTTTCGCGTCGGGAACAAACTCGACAGCAATTACGGTTCAAAGTGAGGCGGACGTTTGCTAATTGAGAAAAACAATTTTGTTTCAATTTCCGGCTGGTCCGGTGTCCCTCATAAACAGCTTTCAGCTTCAGCCCCGTGTAAAAGCTAATCTGCGGATGAACGAAAGGACGACAATAGCCATCCATTATTCCGATGGCTTTCGTGATGTATTGTTCTCACTGTCTATTAACAACAAACATAATGAATTCACGAAGTCAATTTCACGTTTCGTCCAATCGCGTTAGCCCGTCGTACCGAAATATGCGCAACTCGCCCGGCCGCATCAAATATCGATGCTGACGAAACCGCCGACACGTGCGCGGTAAGAAAAAAGAATTCTACATTTTTTTTTTAGAAATATTGCTCGTCCACGAATCTCCGCCATTTTTTCCCCATGAATTTAACAAAGATTTTTTTTTACTACGTACCCTTTTCTCGTAAAATAATAAAAATTGTAAAATAATCAAGAAAATAAACGTTTGGGACGGTCGTGTTCGTGAATCGTTTTTTCAATAGTACAAACCCTTTTTGGCCGTGTACACAGTAAAAAAAAATTGTTCTTTTTACAACAATTTATTGTTCACGAACGTCTACAATTTTTTATTTGTTAATTCTCCAATCCCACCACCCGGTTTCTAGTTTTACAAAAAAAAAAAAAGTACAAACTAAAATTGTTACTGACGCGGGAAATGAAAGGCCAGGTTTGTATATTCAAACTTCAACAAACGAGGTTTGTTACTTATTTGACAAAATTATTTTTTACCTTGTACATATTATTAATGAAAAAAATACCTAAGACTTTACATTCTAGTTCACACTATTTTGCAATTAAGCAAGTTGAATAAAATCTTATTGTAACCAGTCAAAATAAAGTTGTATCGTTAGCCATTATTGACTTACATACTTTCGCTGTCTAGTTCGGATTATAACTGGCATTGCGACTATCCGGGCACTCTTCGGTCCCGAGCGTCCCGGTTAATCGGGCTTCCACCGTAGTTGGAAAAACCGTGCGAGTACCGGCGAGAGTTTAACGAATATTTAAATCGTCGATATATTATGCGGGAAGGTGAGGCACGACGAACAGGTTGTCGTCGTGGATTCGCGCGGTGGTCCGGACGGGCCGGAAGGCGCCCGATCCATGTACAATATAACTCAGCCTTGTACGTTCGGTATACACCGTCAAATAAAAATTCTTGGTGTACTTTCGCATTGTTCAGTGTGCCTGGTGGTGGCGTACGAGCGACGACTTAATGCGGAAAGTTGGCTGGTACAAGGAGAAGTCAATATACGTCTCCCTCGGGTATGCGGCCGCGCGCTTGCTCGCTCCCTGGCAGGAGCGGCAGCGTCGGCGGCGACGGCAACTCCTCTCGGCCGGGAGGATGAGCAGCAGCAGGAGCCCAGCGTCTCTTCGTGAAATTGCTCGTCCACGTTCCTGTCTTCGTCGTCCTGTCTCGGGAGATGTGAGGACGACGGAGGGGCGCACCGGCGGATACTGACAGAGCGACATAGCCGATGTCGCCCTCTCAAACCCCACCCCGGAAGAGACACGGCGACGAGTCCGACTCTCGACCCTGCCAACGTTCCACATGCTTTCACGAGCATTTCTCTTTCTATCGCGGAATTTTTGAACTACGTTCTCTTTCGAATTCCTCGCGACGGGAATAAACGAATATTCCCTTGTTTATTTCATTCCTCGCGAATCGATCGGGCGTTCGCGGTATGATTTAAATATTTTTCTTCTCGCAATGCTGCCAATAATCTTTCGGCCCCGGAGAGCTGGACCAGCGGTCGGATTGATCACTGCTTCGTGATCGAGGGGTTTGAGACGAATAGATGAATTCTTCAAATCTTGTGCAAATAAAAGTGCGATTTTTAATTAATTTTTTAGAAAAAAAAAATATATCTTGGTACGTGCAACGGACGACTTTTTTTGGACGAGGTATTTATCGCGTGCCTCACATAACTCGATTTTCCTTGCAAATCGTTTAAGTCGATTCCGTAGGCAAAGCAACGGTGCAGCGCGAAATCGTTTGCGAGGAGCTCGGTGGGGAAAAAAAAAAAACGAATAAGAAGAAAGACAGCTGTGAAATCGTCGGCGTAACTTGCTTATCTGTCTCGTTCCTTCGCCGAGCTATTACCCGATAAATGAGAATTTTATTGCGAAACGAAGCTCGGAGCATCCTGTGAAAAACAGAGCATTCCCCCCATCGAGATGGAGATCGGGGAGGCTTTGAGCCTCCTAGGAAAGCTGTATTCTACCGTTTCAAACGGTTTTCCCTGCAGCAACGAAGTCCCGCACGGATGTGTATCGCGCGCTCTGAAGTCCTCTCTCGTCCTTTCTCTTGCTCTCTCCTCACCCGGTTTATATATATATATGAGGGGAGTCGAGTAGCTCGCCTCGTACTACAAGGATTACCGAGGCTATACGCGTAAACCAGAAAATTGGTTTTCGCCGATGGAAACGATCTCTCGCTCTCGCGATATTCTAATATGCGAGCGCACATCGTAAGAACCTTCCCCTCTCCCCCTCACCGCCCCTCTTCCCCACGGTAATACGACACGGTGCGCGATACATTTTATCCGAACAATTTTCACGATGCAACTTCAATTTTTCCTCAACCCGATTCGCGCCCATGAATACACCAACTCACGGAAAGCCAATGCGAAAATTGAAGTAGCAATTTTTTTTATTTATTTATTTATCTTTTTAGCAATTTATATCAGACACGGCATGCGCGCTTCGTGCGCTAGAGTGTACTTAGTTTCTTGTGAATGTTATTGAATTCGAAATTAAATTCTCAATTGAAATTTTTCGCTGAAGCTTACCCGGAATGTGTGTGTTTTTGATCGTACGACGGGAATGCGCGGAATGAGGTTCGCTCTTGTTGCAACAATCGAGGATCCGACGCGGCTATCGAATGAAGGGCACCCGAGTTTATTGTATTAAACCGGGGAGCCAATGCGATAATTGAAATTGCAATTTTTATCATTATTATTTTTATTTATTTTGTCTGTTAGCCATTTTTATCCAACACGGCGTGCGTTTGCATTTGTCGTTCGCGCTTTGTGTCCTCGAGTGTACTTAGCTTCTTGTACATTTTATTGAATTCGAAATTAATTTTCCCGCCCCCTCTCTTTTTCACTCGAGCTTGCGCAATGAGACTCGCTCTCGTTGCAAAAATTGAAGATTCGACACGCTATCGAATCGCGCCGGAGTGAAATGCGCCCGAGTTTATCGTATTAAACCCGGGAGCCAATGCTAAAATCGAAATATCAATTTATATACATACTATATATATATATATAGCAATTTGTATCCAACACCGCAGCATGCATTTCACGTGCGCGCTTTGTACGCTGGAGGGTAGAATAAAAGAGTCTCGTTTAATCGCGTCCTGGGGCAAGCCCCTTAAGGACACCGTGCTCCAAAAATACAACGAGGATTAACAGAAAGAAAACTGTTCAGCGTTCTACTTAGTTTCTTATAAATTTTTGTTGATGTCGAAATTAAATTTTCCGTCCGTTTTTTCCCTTCGAGCTCGTCCAGAATGTGTGTTTTAATGGCACGACGGAAATGTGCGCAATGGAGCAAGCTTCCGTTCCAATAATTGAGGATTCGACACGCTATCGCATGAAGCCGGAGTGAAGAGCGCCCGAGTTTATTGTATTAAACGGGAGAGCCACTCGGGCCTCTGACAAAGTGGAACTAAATTCGCTACCATTACACGCCTTTGTTTCGTCGCTGTTTTATTAATTCGAAATTAGTCGCTCGCCGTCGAGACTCCCGGACCAACTCGAACGATTCTCCATCGTAGAATTTGATGAACGAAATTTAATGGACTCCAGCCGGTAGCTAATTATTTTTTTTTTGTTCGTGCCGCACGCGAAAAAAGCAACCGCGAGTGGCAACACGGTGGAGCAGCAAAAAAAAAAAAAAAATGTTTCCTTCTAATTAATAGCCCGGAGGGTAATTTTATTTGCTCGTCCCTCGTTCTCTCCCTATCTCCCGTTATATTATTCTCAAAGTATATTGCATGGGAATTCACTCGGGGTGTACCAGTTGAGCACACGACCAGAGATAAAGAGAAAGAGAGCGCGGGCGGTGTGTGTGTGTGTGTGTGTGTGTCTGTATATATATGTATATATATATGTATATATATACCGTGCGGTACGCTTTCAACAGGAAAAACATCGTTGCCTCGCTTTCAGTTGAAACTAGAATTTTCCCGTGTAAAAAGGTGTCTCCCACGTGCGCTCGGGCGAGGCAACGAATGGTATTGGAATTCCCAAGAGCTTTGCGCGTGGAAAGCGATTTTTTGTTATTTTTTGGGTATATATATATATATATATATATATATATATATATATATATATATATATTTTTATTCTTCTCTCAACTGCAGCCAGTTGTACGATAAAATAAGAGAAACACGGAAGAAAGGAAAGAAATATAGGGAAGGGTTGGTGGTTTTTTTTTTCGTAAATTTTACTCTACCGTGCCGGAAAAACCAACAACGCAAAAAAAAAAAAATGTTAAAAATGGACTCTCGACGACTCTCAACGTCTTCCATGTAAGGCTTTTATTTTTATCCGTTTAAATAGTTAAACCGTGGTGCGCGTTAAATCACTTCGCCCGCACAGCGATATTCTGCCTCGCAATCGCTGAAACATTTTCCTTGTACCTATTCACTGTTACTCACTGCGGTCGTTCGCAGGCTCTGTCGCCGGAGGGCTGAAAACTGGACATGTTTAAACTCTTCCCACCGTACATGTGCACGGTGCACACGCCGGCGAAGAGGCAAATAAAAAGAGCAGCGTTGAAATTATGAGCCGCGGAAGGTGAACATCTTCAATTTCATTTTCTTTATTTATTTTTTGTTTTTTTTTTCTCGGAGTGTCCGTACGATCGAATAACGGCAACAAACTCAATGTTAACTACTTCGCTGATGCAGTAGCACGTTCCATAGGTCACGTTGTCATTTTGTCCTATTTGCCAGCTGTCGGAGGTGCGGAAAGCGTCCCAGACAAAGCTCTCATTGTACCCACAAGCACCCAATCTTATATTCTGTGAAATATTGTGTAAAAAATAAAGAAAAAAAAAACCCTCGCCGCAAGGGCCGCTAGTCCGTATAGTCTGCGGAGGATAGAATGGAATAGAATGGTACTTGTTGGTTTTCCCGAGTGGCGCCGTCGGAGCGAAGCCCCGCAGTTTGTTCCCGGGCACGATCCGTCGCGAGGAAAATAGGTGGCTTGAAGGAAAATAGACAGCAAGGAGACAGGGTGATGAAGTGCATAGAGCTGGAAGGGCGGAAACTTGGCTGGCTGGCCTGAGCGCGTACTTCGGGCAATATAAATTTTCAGCGTGCTTCGCGGAATACGGAACCTTATAGCGGCCTATATATATTTTTTTTGATTGACCAGTGTTGTCAAGACGAATCTTGAGTGACTCCTGCCCCAGCTAGGTCTTTCAACGCGGCGGACATTTTTTCCTGAGTAATTCCGAAGGATGGCAAAAAATTGGGGCTCCACTGTACGTGCCCTGGCAGAGATTTGGACCGTTACATCAAGCCCTAATAAGGCCCTCACGAAACCCTGAAAAATCCTGATAAAGCCCTCACAAAACCCTGATAAGGCCCTCATAAAGCCCTGATAAGGTCCTTATAAAACCCTAATAACGTTCTGATGAAACCCTAATAAGTTTCTGATGAAACCCTAATAAGGTTCTTATAAACCCCTGATAAGGTTCTTATAAACCCCTGATAAGGCCCAATATAATGCCCAAGAACTTCCGTCAGAGTCGTAGTCCAAGAAGGTCCCCAGCCTTCGAACCTGGGACCAGTGATTGCACAAGGCCAGATAATGAATTAGGTAAAATTCGGCTCGCGTATCCCGTCTCAGTCGGCACCTAGCCATGTTACCGGAATCACCGTTTCCGGTATATTCCTATACACCGAGTGTTCCTCTGTTTCCATTCCACTGTACGCGGCTCTCTTTTGTTCCATCACTTTGCTCGTTCGCGCGCTCATACGGGCCGCGCCGCGATCGCTCCGATGTACAAGCCTGCTGCAGATTTGCAGTGCTGATGGAGATTCGCCTGTGTGTACGATCGCCGGCTGTTAAATTCGCCCAATTCGGCAGCGCGACGGGCAAATCGATAGAGAATCGGTTGGCCTTGTCCCGTTCGTTCGGTAGACTTTGAAGCGTATCGGGGCTCGGTCATTCACTTATTGGCCCGTCGGAAATACCGCGCATCGCCGAATAATCCCCTCCCGAATCCGGCACAGAGAAATTCGTTCCGATGTCGGGATCCTGCCGATCGCTCACTTTTATTCAATTATCAGCTCTTCAAAGGAACATCGACCGATAGATTTCGCGTCTACGCCCTGCACCCACTTTGACGCTATGATCGACGTTTCGAAGCCAATAATTCGACACCTTTCGGGCCCTAAAAAATGGAACGTCAGTTCCAGCAGCGGCTGTTCTCGTATCGCAGAAATGTATAATTGTGCCCTTTGGAAAAAAAAAATGCAAATTCTCATCATACGCTGTGTTAGTTTGATACGAAAATGAATATAAAAATAATCCGGGAAAGGATCTTCTGGCGAAAATAGAGCATCAGACACATCTTGATTCATTACGGAGACAGACACACATAGGGTTCGCATTCACAAGTCGGTGATGTTATATACTGGGGAGGGTGATGGGGTGGTTTTTGAGAAAGGCTTGCAGCGAGTCGGTGTGAGAATTGAAGGATGGAGAGGGTGCTCGACGTGAATTTTAATGAACTTCCATTCCTACCTTGTTTTCCAGCGGCGTGAGCCTCTTTCGAGGGTGGTAAAGGAGCTTGGGCGGCGTCGGCGCCCGAGTGAACTGGGCTAACGTCCCGTCGGCGCGGGGTATTCCACCAGAAAGAGGCTGAAGAGGGAAAGGCGGAGGGCCGACGGTGGCGTCGGCAACAGCGGACCGGAACCGGAAATGGCCGTGAGGTGGCTTCTGCTGGCGCTCTTCGCCATCCACGCCACCGCTCTTCCTGATCTCATTAGGATAGGTGAGTATCTCCCAGCGTTCCTTCAACGAGAAAAAGAGTAAGATAGAAGTAGCTGGATATATAACCGGTGGGTTGAAGAGCCGTACGGGAGCGTCAAGCTCTCTCTCTCTCTCTGACTCTTTGTATTCAGGTCTTTCGAAATTTCACGAGGTCTATCGGCTTTCACCGAGTACCGCGAAAAATCTAAATCTACTCTCCGGACCTTCAAACAGCAATGTCGCGTGACAAAAAAAAATATGGTCTACAGTAGATTCTGTCACGTCGAACTACCGAAATTCCGCCTACCGGAACGATTGTAGACTCACAATGTAACGATGTACACTTGTCACTTGTTACACTTGTCGCAACAGTTATTTTCGTAATCTATATCGCGGTCTACAATCCGCGATATAGATTACAAACGCGTGTCATCGATCTACCGCGAGTCTACCGTAGACCATATTTTTTACACGTCATCCATTGCACTGTCCAATTTATATAATTGTATAACACTATGTAATTCCCAAATAACCCTCTTCGCAACCCCTCAAACCAAATGCTATATACTCCAACATGATAATAGAGCCAATCACAGATAGTTTAAAAAGTCTCATTATGAACTTTGCATAGCAACATCTCGAATCTCGAAAAGCGCATTTACCACTGCAATATTATATAATCATTATTATGATTATTGTTATACTTATATAATTTATAGATGCATACCGTATGTACTCTGCGTTGCATCTGACATTGAAGCGATTCGGCGCAGTTATTTCTTCGATTATCAGTAGAGTTAACTGCTACAAAATCTACAGTCAATAAAGGCACATTCTCCACCCTTCAATTATACAAATCCGCACGAATTTCCGAGCATATTTCGCTCGCCGCTGACACCGCGGCTTTGTCTATTGTCCATTATTGTCTCATGCGCAGTGTAACACAGTGAATCAAAGGACACGAAAATTGGTACGATTAAGAGAGAGTTTCGTATTGCGCAATACGCAGAACGAGAGTGCATGTTACGTTCTCTCCGGCGGGCTTCACCCGCTGCCGCGACGTACTGCGGGCAACCCATATTTGCGTCATGTTAACGAAGTTAATATCCTACTAACTGGAGAGTTATGGATCGATAGGAGCGAAGAGCTTTGTCCTCACAGTCGTCAGCCACTGCGTGACAGTCTGCACTCTACACAATACGCGCACTCCGAACGAAACATATTGCCCTCGAGAGTTTACCGTTAATTACAATTATTACTAATTATCATTGTTAATTATTAATTATGTTTTTTTTTTCTTTAACTACGATGTTGCCCATTAAATTTGAATCGATTTCTCGACGTTTCGTAGTCTGGTGACAATTTTGCTTTTTTTCATTTGCCTCTTTTGGTTTTTTTTTTTTTCTGGCACATTTTCGAAGCGCCACTTGGAAGAATTAATTAGTGAGTGCAAGTCGTACAGTTCGAGGGGAGTGACACTCGTATGTTTGAAATACGTGTCACCAGCGCCGGTGCTCCCCGCTGGGAGAATCCATTGAATTATTTTTCGATGTACGAGCATTCAATCAAACGATGGAAGGTGTCCCGGTTGCTCGATACTTTTCTTTTTTTCTCCCCCTCATCCGGCAGAGCTTTTACGGCTCCTATGGATTTTTCCTGGCTTTACCGGGGAGCGGCGCACCATTCGATGCGGCGCGCGGATGGAACTGCATCAGGCCGGACGGTTTATCGTCCTCCCACGGTGATACCTATCCCCTCCGCGTCGCTGCCTCCGGAGTGCTCGTTACATCTCGTGATCCACTCGCGGAGCGACTTCTCTCCAGATGTAACGAGACACCTCAGCCATCCCGGTGAACGTAGAAATATTGTGGCAGATAGACATTTATTAATGCAACGGACGACATTATTATTATTTTTTTTTAGTCTCCTTTTTCCCCGACTTCCATCCTGGAGCGTAAATGTAATTGGAGTTATAAAAATCCGAAAAATGTCAACGTCTATGAGTCATAAAGCCGCAGCGCGATGTCCCGATAAAAGTGCCCTAGTGAAAGCGACACACATGAGAAAAAAAAAATCTATTCCCTCAAACAAATGTTGTTTCAATCAACTAAATGGCTCGGGTTAATACGTTCAAACAATTGTGTAGCTAATGCGAACAAAAAAAAATCCATTGTTTTTCCAAAATGAGAAACACCACGAGTCACCCTTTGGTCGACCGAACGTTGATCAAGTTGATCGGGATTGGTGTTTCAACATTGATCATATTGCGTATTTAAATAAGCCTTCATTCACCCAAATGAACATTGCTCAAGCTATCCAACTCTCTGGTCAACCAAATGCATTTATTTGAATCGCCTGCATTTTTTCCTCAGCGGAGGACCAGTATTGGCCAGCACCGGTCCTGTACGTCGTTCACACCAGGGTGCACAGACCCATCGTCGCGGCTTAACGACCTAATAAAATTGATCATCAACACAGGTCCATCGCGTGTGCACACGCGCTTGATCGGCATTAATAATAATCGCGTTTCCGATTTTCGTCGATCCCCCGAGCTTTCCCTCGTCCCCTCGGCCGGTCAGCTCCGAAATCGTAGAATAACGAATTTTCGCTAGAACTCACCGATGAATATTCAAGGGACGAATTATCGATGAAGAATAAACCCAAAAAAGAAACAAGGGAAAATAAAACAAAACAAAAAAATAACCGGAAATTAACGTTCGTCCGCCTTTCCATATTTTCGCGCCATGCATGCTAAATTCATGTGAGCTTTTCTTGCGGCTCTTTATACCGTCCAATGTAAACGAGAAATTTCCACCGTCAAATCCGAATGCGGTATGAAACGGTTGAAAACCGTCGGCCGAGAGGGCCACAGTGTTTCTTGACTGTAATTGGCAGATAACGGGTGCCCCGTTGGCCAGCGCCGAGAGATGCATAAATCCCTCAGTGACCTCGCTTATAATTCGCGGTCTGGAGGCAACGACGGGCATCAGCGAGGTCTCCCTCTCCGTACGCGGTTGCATCGCCTATCTATCTATATACTTATACATACATATATATATTATACACATACAAGTGTATACGTGGTACGTCTGTGTATACCCGAGCCGCGTTCTCGTTCCTGCGCTATGATGAATACCGGGCGAAACTCGATTTACGAGGTAAATTTTCCCATCTGGCCAGTTCGGAGGCGTGCAATCTAGAACGTTTCGGGAGGGAGCCTCTGCCTGCGAGCCGCCGGCGGCGCACCGAACGACGACAGAGCCCCCTCTTCTATTCCTCTCTACCGCTGTCCGTCCAATAATTGATGCTCTATGACCTGCACAGTCGCACACGAGAGCCTCAATTTCATGTAACTGCACGACCGTCTCTTCCCGATACCCCAAAGCGCCAGGGCCTATTGCCACTCGATATTAACGACATACCGCAAAATGTCTAACATCCGAAATATACGGCCACGAATCGGCTCGCTGAGAATTGCAGGGCTACCCTCCTACCGGCGAGCAATCCCCGATCTTTTTCAATTATTTTTATTGCGTCGCGTATTTACGGGCTCTTCGTGGACTGTCCAAATATGTCACTCATAACTCATCGATATGAGTCCTGATAATACAGACATTTTTGTAAGTTTCGTTCTTTTTTTTTTTTGCAAATTTTTTGAAATTTCGGCACGATTTCCCCGAAATTTATAGGCCAATGTGGCTATGGAGATGCACACTTTAACTGTTTGAGTACACAGGATTTTTTGGCCGGCTGCAAATCGAGTTCGTGATCAATTTTTTTCCCATCAAAAAGACCATTTTCATCTTAATTTAATTCCATCCTGTGTGCATTTTTATGCATTATTGTACCGCTTATTGTATCGTTATTCGAACTATTCCAACATTGGGTGCTGGCGACTTCTAAATGCTCGTTAATCCAGGATCTCGTAAGCGAAGCGGTAATAATATTAATAGACCCTGGCAACATTGCAATGAATCGTTCCTGGATCTTTGACACTTCCGTCACGACACCTTTCTCATCCTTTCTCCACGAACAAGCCTTAGGGTCGAATTTTAAGACGTTAGTTTGAACTTAAGATCGCTCTTGAGATCGATGTTTGGCCTCATCTTCATTCCGTGCTTAAGATCTATTTTGAGTCCGAACTTAAGTCTGAACTCAGATTCGATAGTAGTTTGAGTTCGATATTAAGTTCGAAGTCAAATTCAAACTTGAGACCGAACTTTAATGCCTTTTCGCCATCAAATATATATCTTAATCCCAAATGCCGTTAACTTTGATGATCCTATGTTGTCATGAATAAGTGATCTGTTTCTACATAATGATTTCTAATTGTTATCCTCAATGACACGATCAATGCCTGAGAAGATGAGTGGAAAGTGATACGTGAACGTCGATAAGAAGATTGTTTTCGACATATTCTTACCTGGTTCGATCTTGGTTCGAACTTATGATCGAATTTGACTTCAGACTTCAGTTGGAATTTAAGATCAAACGTAAGCACGAAATAAAGTTCGAACTGAAGCTCGATCGCAAGAGGGTTCTGAAGTTTGAAGTACCGTCTTAAAATTCGACCCTTGGAAGCATGCAGAGAATCTCTCGTCCAACCCGCAGGACTTCGCTATCGCATCGGCAGTTAGAATCGTGCCGAGCACTGCGATTTGGCTTCCGCGAGAGTCTGTGTTTTCTACGCCTGCGACAACACCAGCCGGAAGGGTTGTTTCACGAGAGACATAGGTATACCAAGTGAGCGCGGGGGCGGGAGAAGAAGCGAGGAGTCGCGGTGGCCAAGAGGGCAGAGATGCAAATGCTCCAAGGACGATTTATCCTGGTGGGAAGACGCTTGCCGCATGTACGTGTCGACGACAGGTACCGCGAACGAACCGCACATTGTTACATAGTAGAAGCTCGAGACCTCCCGGGCCAAACCGTTCCCCACGTTCCGCCTCGTCTCTTGCCACCCGTTACGGGGAAAGACTATTGAATCAACACGCCGCGAACACGGAACACTCCGTGCGCGTCTTCCGTGTGCGGTGAACTTGCGGGCTTCTCGTGTGTGGCTCCTCTC
Source organism: Amblyjoppa fuscipennis (assembly GCA_963575735.1). Classification (NCBI taxonomy): domain Eukaryota; kingdom Metazoa; phylum Arthropoda; class Insecta; order Hymenoptera; family Ichneumonidae; genus Amblyjoppa; species Amblyjoppa fuscipennis. The sequence continues at coordinate 15,643,579 of OY754495.1, read as the reverse complement.
CTTCTGCACTTGTCTCGGTGACTTATCTTCATTCCGGGAGGTCGACGACTCGCCTCGTTGACTTTTATATCTCTCAAACGTCCCGCTCTTTATGCGACGTAGAAAAACTTTAACGGAATCCGTAAAACGTTCTTTTATTTTTTGTAAATAATAAAAATTGAAAAAATCAGAGATATGAAATTTTCGCGATTTATTAAGGGAATTTCGATTTTGTTTCCGACTTCGTTTTGGCTGCCGCGAAAAATCGGCAAAAATTGTCCCTTTTGACCCCGCTTTCATCTATACGCTATCGTGTAATATTGCGCGATGGAGTTTTTTCAGGCAACGGGAGCTGTCGATAATGCAAAAAAAAAATCCCAATCGAGGCAATTTCTCTCGACTCGGTTATAACGAGACTCGTATTCCTTGCCCGCGCTGACCGGGCATCGAGGGTGCGTATCCGCGCCAATCAATATGCGTGCGACACCGCGCACCTCCCTCCCTTTCAGCGGCACTGGTAATAACAAATAAAAAAGAAAATCTCTGAAAAAAAATTAATATTCTCCGATCTCATCAGAATATTCCGTATATGAAGATGGGATCAATTATTGCCATGTTTAACTAGAGAGGAGCTGTGCAAAATGGGACCGATTATTGGCATGTTTAATTAGAGGAGGAGCCGTGCAAAATGGGACCAATTATTGGCATGTTTAAGTAGAGAGGAGCTGGGCAAAGTGCACTGAGAAAAAGAAATGTTGGATTGACCAAGGTGCGTTCCTCCGCGTTCAAAGGCATTATTTAGTTGGTATAATAAAAAAATTTGTTTCAATCGAAATATTTTGAATCGACTGAAGCGAATAATCGTTCAACAAAAGAATGACATAGTTGTACCAACCAAATAATAGCTTTGAACGTGCGTGACCGCGAATTTGGTTAATCCAATATTTTTTTTTTTTTTTTTGTCAGTGTGGGACAGTGGGGCAAAACTCAATTCTGCGCTAACTTTGGGATGCCGCATTGTTGCCCATCGGCAGATTGGGATTTTCTGCCTCGTTTTGATCCGCACGGTAGAAAAAGTTTATACTTTTTACAACTTATTGTCCGCGAAACTTCGTATTCCAATTTTTTTACTGTGCAGTGTCTCATTTCGCGCAGCTCCATCAGCGAGAATGGTAGCGCGCTGAGCGTAAAGATATTCACAATCCACGGTAATATCGAAATAGCGCGCAATTTTTGTCCTTAACGTCTTAATAATAAAAAAACTTAATAATGCAAATCGCAACCCCCATCTATTTTTTTCCCTCAGTCTCAGCATTACTATTCCGCCCGCTATGTTTGAACAATTAACGAGCGAAGGTTCCGCCGAGGATCTCGCTCGGCAGAAGTCCCAGATGGTTGCGTCTGCGATATCGAGAAACCCGGTGTAGCTTTCACCCGTCAGATATTCCTCGTTCCCTCGTCCCGTCGTCGCCGAGGAACCCGAGAAAGTCCCGGCAAAGAATCTCCTCGCCGACTGATGAGGAAGCGAAGGGGAAGCGAATAAAAAATTAAGCTGCAGGGAAACTAAGTGCGGCAGGACAGGGCGGAGACGAGCTCGTTAAAATACGGACTTCAATACCAAGTGCACGGCGCAGCTGTGCATATACACCCGTTGCAAATACCTATGTGCGTGCGTGTTTCGGTTTGTATATCTATACATGTGTACTCGTGATTTCCCAGGTGGGTTGTTTCATCCGTCGGACGACAAGCAGGCGGTGGCTTTCCGGTACGCGGTGGAAAAGATCAACGCGAACAGGGACATACTGCCGAGGTCGAGGCTCAGCGCCCAGATTGAACAGATATCGCCGCAGGACAGCTTTCACGCATCAAAGAGAGGTCAGTGACGACTTTGTTTCGCAAAAAAGGAAAAAAAAAAAAGTTTCATCGACCAACATTCGATTCACGGAACTCGCGCGACAAGAACGGTTCGACACGAATATCGCATACCGATACCGATCGCTCGCGCGCAGCTGAGGTACGTCATCAGCGCGGAAAGCACGTATCTCAAATGCTGCCGCGGTGGTCGTGCGAGCGAAACCTCCAAACCGCCGTCGAAACGTCGATCGCCCCACGTCATTTTCACACATGCCGGTGTGACAATGAGCGCGTCTCCGGAGTATCGTATTTTGTCAAATTCGGACGATATATCGACAGCCTCGCGGTAGGGATTATAATTTTATCGACGAAAGCTATAGATTCCCGTTTCCACGGTCAATTCGCAATTTTGCACGCCTCTGGGTATTCGGTTTCGTAGAATTCGCACGGAATATCGACAGCGTCGCGGCCGCTGGGGAAAATAATTCAATCACCGAAATCTCCATGGGTTCGCTTCTCGACCGTCATTTTGCCAATGTCAATGAAAAAAATTTTCATTAGTTTGGCGATTGGTAACTATTTTTTTTTTCTTCTTTTTTTTATTTGCGCTAGACTTCTTGATATTTCAGAATGCAACGGGTTCCTTGCGGAGGGGTTATTGGAGAGAATATCTAAAAGCAGTCGCAACGTTCTGCGTGCTATTCAAACTATTCCCGAAGTTACGCGGAGTTTGCACGAGCCGGGTGCGGAAGACACAGGCGGTACGAATAAAAGAATGTTTAAGGGGGAGGGAGTTGAAAGGGAGCAGTAGGAACAGCCACAGTGTTCACCGGTGGATTCGGCTACGGCTGCAATGCAGTTCGAAGGCCCCCGAAGTAACATCAGGTATATCTGAACTTCCGGTTTGAAATTCACGAGAGCCGAGTGTACAGCTCCGAGGGAGCTTTGTACACCGCTGGCCAACTTTCTTACTCTTCCTTATGTGCATACCATTGAGAGCGGAGACACCTGAGCCCTGGGCCCTGCATGTACGATGCATGAGACAAGATTCCCTCTTATCTTCTTTTCCCTTATGTGTTTTCATGTTTTTCCTTTTTTTTTTATTTCACTTTCATTATATCTCCATGAAATTCTTTTTCCGTCTCGGGGCGACGGTGTTTCTCGAATATAGTGCAAAGTTGCCTTTTTCGATACGATAAATTGGGATCAAGGTGAAAAAGGATTGAGTGGAGGTGTGGGAAAAAAAAGGTTTTCCCGAATGAGCCATTGTTACAGACTGGTATATCGAGCGTTAAAATATAATATAATAATAGTAAAAGTTAATATCGCGAACATCGAGATGAGAGGTTCGAAATGTTTGAGAGTGGGAACCCCGAATTATTGGTCGACGAACCGCGTGACCCCGATATAGGAGAAACTTGGCGACTTTCCAACAAAATGGAATAAGTGTTCGGCTGCTTTTGCTGGCGGGTTTTATGCTCAATACACTATGCACTATGGTCACTACATATATGAACTATATGTACATCTATATATGTATATATGGATGAGTTGGTTTCGCGGTCGACAAGAGACCAGAGAATCACCCGCTCACCCCCCAAATGTTGGCCCGTTAAGTTCGTCCAAGTACCGATCACCCGCTTCGAATAGCTCTTCTTCTTCGGCGTACTTGCGCGCCAGCTAAGTAATAAATTTGTTTGTTGGAAAATCGAAACGATGCCGTACCTCCGGGAAGAGCGCGGACGTTACAGTACATCATCGACATAATCCCACAATCGTTACAGTTAAAATTGAAATTGCCGAACGATAAACCATTAGGGAGGTTTCCGATTCTGCCGAATGTGCGCGTTCCGAAGAAATAATGCACGGGGGAGAGTGGGGCCAAAATGGCACAGTGGGGCAAAACGGCATAATCAAAGCACAATTTTCCAATAACTTTTGGATGGTGGCGATGGTGATACGTGGCGCAAAACGCGTTTGAAAAAAACCGTATGTATTGTTGGGACAAAATGGGGCATCCAAAAATTATTGTCAGATTGAGTTTTGCCCTAACTGTCTCATTTTGCCCCGTTATTTTGCCCCGGTCTCCCTTACTCGAATGCTCCACCGTTGATGTAATTCCTTTGATTCTTGCAGTTAAATTTTACAGCAAAATAGAGTTTAAAAACCATAAGTAATCGAGTTAGTTTCGCGAAGATAGATTCATCGTACAATGAAAGTTTATGGGGCGGGAGATTTTTTTGAATTTTTAGCTCTCCCAACTTGCCTCGAAATCCAAAGCTCGTGGATGAAAATTGTTTCGCTACTTTACCAAGAAGAAAAAAAAAAGTAGAATAAGCTTTTCGGCGAATGTTTGAGAATAACGTGGCGGCGATGAAAATCGACGGAAATTTTTTTTCCCTCGCCACGAGGAGGCCCCTTGAATTTAGTTGCGTTTTGTTTTTCTTTTTGGCCCGGTTGCCTCCGCACCAGACGATATAAACAGGAAAGGAGAGTGGAAGTTGGCTCGAGGCTTGCGGTCGTTTCCTGCTTTTATGGAGAGAACTGCCGCGGCGTAGAGAAGAGATTCTCCGCTTTTCATCCTTTTCACAGCCAGCGCGTACCACCGATTTTCCCTCGACCTTTTTGTTTACCCTTCGAGTAACTGTCCAGCCACTGTGCGGGACACTACGGGCGTTTTGTTCTGGACGATTTGATATTATGTCACGTATAGTCGATTCACGATCGATGCTGGTCACGAGCTCTAAACGGATCGTAGGTTATATCTTTCTCCGCGATAATAATCACGTTCGACCGCCCGCGTCGGTCTTCCTGCCGCAGTAATATCGCTCGGTCTTCCGTACACGGTAAATAAAGAACTGTGCATTTAACGAAAGTTTCCTGTCCACAAAGGTACACATTTTCTTTACTTTTGCTATTTTTATTTGCCAACGAACCTTTTTTTTTTACCCAAAAGAATTGCAAAATTAACAGACAAACAAAAAAAAATTACGGACGAAAAGTGTTTGTGAAATGTATAAACCTTTTTGACCGTGCATTCACGCTATTTTCGTGTGTGTCCCCGCATTTAAAACTTTCGCTTGTTTTTCTTTTTTTTTTTTGCGTTTCAACTTGCCGCATTTATATCCGGCGTACACCGGTAGCTCTTTCCGCTGTGTTTATTTATCCAAAACTTTATTTAATTTCTCGTCGAGGACCGCGTGTATTTCGTGAGGCGGATCGGCGGGGGCGGCTCGCGGAACTCCGGCGGGGGGGGGGGGGGGGGGGGGGCAATGCACAAAACTTTGTTCAACTGCCGTTGATGTTGCACCGGCTGGAGCTCCGCTGCGCTCCGTTCCACTCTACCTGATACGGAGCGCGAGCTCTCGCGTAACGAGGAGACAAAAGTCCGTGCGGTATTCTGGCCCGGGCTTCTCTCGTATCGCATGCATTCCGAGTTTCCAATTTCGGATATAAACGCTAATAGGGCAGAGCGGGTCGGGGAGGGGCTGGTCTGGAGGGACGCTAAAGGGAGGAATCTCAATAGCGAAGAAACTCGGAATATTCGAGACACCGAAAATTTGTAGGTACTATAAATTGGAGTCTTGAGGTAGCTACTGCACGGAACACCAGCGAAACGAGCGTCAAATTTTCGCAATTGTTTATTCAAAATGTTGTGCGCTTGGTAACTGTAACGGAATTCAATTTGTGTCACGTCGATGTGCACTCAATCAAGGAAACTGTAGATAACAATGTTTTTGCAAATACATAACCTGATAAATGCAAATTTTTGTGACGGTAGATTTTCGTTGAGTTCTTCGTTTTCAAAGAAGAATCCTTATTTTTCAACGAATTGCAATGTACCATGATTTATTTTGTTCCTCAAACTTTGCTCTGCGAATTCACGGAGTACATTTTTTTAAATAGTTTTGGCTGTTTAAAAACAACAGCAGTTTGTCTATGAGAAAAAATGCATCGGTTAAACAATGGATCATATTTGCAAAACGGTCAAACCTACGAAAAATTAACTGGGTGATTTCGTAGAGGAAATTTTGAGAAACAAAGTGAGCCGTCGTACATTAACATCAGTTAAAGAATACGGATCTTTTTTTGAATTTTTTAAATCCAACAAAAACCTACCACTATGACAATTTGCATTTACCAGTTGTTGTTGGAAGACCATCGCGATTAATGTTTCTCTTGGTTGAGGACACAGGCAACAATACAAATCAACGTCCCTTACTGTCAACAAATGCATATATTTTTGAATGGCCAACTGTCAAAATCTAGCACCAATTTGCCTAGCGTGCCACATTACTGCGTGGCATGCTCAAGGCTGCGAATCGGTATGAGAACTAAGATGTTTTTGTATTCTGTATTTAGTTTTTTATAAGAATCCTCTTCCATCAAATAGATTTTTTTTTTCGAGTATTGAGGAATTTGGCAATAATTCCAGGATATATGCTAATATAGAATCCTCTTGGATTATGCACGGTGCATTGGTGTATTGGTGAATTGGTCATAGTTTCCAATGTCCGGTTTTCCACAGTTATGCCCCCGCGCAATTCGTTTACGGTAGATGAACTGCGTGGAACTGGGCGACATCAAGAGGGCCCACCAGCTGTGTGTCCACCAAAGCATAATGAATACCTCTGATCGTCATGTATACTGGGTTATCTCCGTATCATTCCAGTTGATGTGCCAGAGATAATTGCAGCAGGGCGCGTTTGATGTGGAATCCGCATGGCACGAAACAGGAACTACCAAATCCGCATGTGCAGTGGCTAGTATTCAGTTCCACTATCTTTCCGTTGCCATTTTATCGGCCTTGGTCCTGGAAAAGGCCTTTTCCGGACATCAATAGAGCCGGAACGACAAATATCTGATGTAACGCTGAAAAGTGTCCGCCAGGAAATCGACAGTCTTCGCGCTGCGGAACAATCATAGCTTCCATTTTACCGAGCACTGTGCCAAAATAGTGTAACAAGGTGTGTTCTGAAAACGGCCTTTCACGAACCTCATCAGGGTTTGATGTAAGGCTGAAAAGCGCTCACGAGAATACGATTCACAGTTTCGACGTGACGGAATAATAATTGGTTCCATTCGGCAGAGCATTGTGCGCGCTGAAACAGCATAATAAGGTGTTGGATCGAGCACAATGCTCCTTTGATTCGCGACTCCGAAACAAAGTCGCCAGCAGGCAGCGAGCAGTCCGGCCCGGTTGGCTGGAAGGTTTCCTCGGTATAATCAACATTTCCAAGTTAAACACTGGGCCGGCCACGGTCGGGCGCGTATCGCCCGCGCCTTCGGGACGGCGCGAAAATGGGAGCGAAGGAGAAAGCGGAAGGGACGGAAACCTTCCCGCGAGCCGTTCCTCGACATCCGGCGGTTGAGGAGAGCAAAACGAGTTTTGGTTGACTCGCGGTTTTGGGCCAGCCGCCGCGGTTCTAACTCGATCCTAAGTAATTTTCCGACAGCGGAATATAGCATGGAAAACCGAGGGTAGTGCAGCGCCGAGCGTTTTGCGCTTTCCCGGTCGTTTCACTTCGCAGCAGTAAAACCGACGATTGTTGGCAATAGTTGCTTTCCGACGGTAGTTCAGCCACCGGAACCAACGGCGAATATGTCCTGCAGTAAATTTCACATTGCCGTGGGGGAAAAAAAAAACCTCGTGAATTTCGTCATCGTGGTGGATGCGAAAGTGTAGCATTTTTTTTGTTCTATGCAATAGGCAGAGACACGCGAGTAAATTGAAAAGACCGTGAACTGGGAAGTCGGACTGATTGCAAATTCCGACGGAAGTTCACCGTAAGCAAGATCCATATTTCCACTCGACCCAGCCCTTCCATGCTGCGATTGAGGACAGGGTGCAAAAATCTGGAGCGTTGCATTGAATTTCCCTGAAACGAACCACGAACGTTGGCAAGTGGATACGCTCGTGTGTGCGCCCACTCTCATTGATTGTCAAAGACAACAAGCAGGCACCTACATTCAACTCTACCTGAGCAAATACAACCGTAGCTAATTGCCGACTTGTGCAAATTGGCGAAGGGCTTCCACAACACGAAAACCCCGTTATGATGAACGAAAATTGCGCTCAAAAGTACCACGCCATATTGAAATTTCTCTAATTCCGTTCCCCCAGTCGGGTTTCCCGTTGGTGCCCAGTCGCACTCCAGCTTACCGGCCGGAGCTTTTCCCCCCAATCGGCTTAACCTACATGCGGTTAATGATAATTTTCCATATCGCATCACTCTCAGCCCAAAGCGGTACACGGTCGGTTGAAACGCATGATATGCAAACAACGCCAGAGAAATATATTTAATTAGACACTAGAACAGGTAAAAAAAAAGAAAAAAAAAACACGGAGAACAATGCTGCTCGGTTTATTCTCGTTGAGTCGCTACTTTTTTTTTTTTGTTGTACAAGCTTTTCAATTTCAGTGTCCGCGTTGCCTGAGTACTCTAGAAAATAAAACAGTCTTGGGATAATGATAACGAGGGTGGAGAAGTTCCGACCGAGAGAGCCGGCGTTGTAACCAGCGTTGGTCGTAGTGTTTTACGTTCGGAGACGTTTATTGTTCCGACTAGAGGGTACTTCGGTATTATGTTTATCACTTCGAGAGGGGCGAGGGGGGGGGGGGGGGGGCGTCTTTTCCCCGTTCTTTTCTGCAACAGCGAGCAGCGAATTTTAATGAATATGCAAGCGAAATCTCCAATTTACAGCGTCTTATGCGTCTCCTCTCGACTTAACCGTTCACCGTTGTAGTCGACAAAGCAGCCATAAGCAAAGGGGGCGAACGGCGAATAACTGATCCGATCGTCTTCGCTCTTCGTTGTTCGCATAATGAGTCGCGATAAATTAAATGTACACGCTGTCGACGGTAACCTTCGAGCGCCGTGAAGGATAATCGTTTTTAATCCGAAATCCCGGCGGCTCGAATTGAGTGATAAAGATGCGGATAAGGCTCTTTGACGTGAGGTGCTTGTTGCTTAGCGACGACCGGCTTTCCGGAAGCCTTCTCGGATACAGAGCGTGGCACGGCTTGCACTAATTCGCGCCGGGGCCAACGCACACCTACGAAAAAGTTTCCTTCGCCAATTTTCACCGACGCCGCTAAACCACTCTTTTCTCTCAAACCCACAAGGGTATGTCGTAGCAAGAATGAAGAAATTTTCCGAAGCGTCAGGCGATTCGTTTTCAGGAGACTTTTTCAATTATTCGCGAGAACGAATAAGAGAAACGGAGCCTTCCCGGGGGGGGGGGGGGGGGGGAGCGCGCCGGCGATGGGTTTTACCTTCCTATCTCAGCAATAAGGCCGGCCTCCTTTTTTTTTATCCGCAAAAGTTCCGTAGTACCGAGGCACCTGGCCATGAATAACGCAAATGCTTTTCACGTGTCGACGGAAAGCATTTCGCATTGGCGAGCGGACGTGTAACGATCCGGCGGGCGGCGCGGGAGGAGGGGGCGGCCTCTCGCATGCGTGCATATGTATACGGAGGGAAAACACTCGTGGAACGGAGAGTAAAAAGCCTCACCGGGCGCGGATGTGGGCCAGTTCTACAGCTCGTCAGGGCTTTTCTCTCCGGAGCTCCGGAGCTAAACTAGCCTCCCTGTGTTTGTACTCCGCACTCACTGTTCGCTGATGCCCGAGAGGTTGGAAAAAACCATTAAACAGACGGGAGATAACGAAACGACTATGAAACAAAAATTATGCAAAGGGAATCGCAATTAAAAAAAATTTTAAAGAAAAAAGCACAAGGACGCCTTCTTCGAACACTGGCTATTGTTCGGTTTGCGAACGTTACAATGAAATTGTGGAAAGCAAAGCGAGAAAACAATGGAATACTATTCAAAATCATCGCAGCGAAGAAACTGCATACTTCGAACAGTGGGCATTGTTAGAAGTTGCCAATATCACAATAGAATTATTAGACCGTTTATTGGACCATCCGTGTGTAGATACACGGAGAAAAATAATGATTTGCCCCAAGCAACTGCGTGGTTAAATACGCTACAGGTGATCGAAGCCACGACTCTGAGCTCGTTATATCGCTCTTAAGATAGTCCTTGCGAATAATGTTCACTTCACATAAATTTCAGAGAAATAAGAGGGAATTATAGACACTTGTCGATGGTATAAAAATTTGAAAAAAATCAAACGTAATAAAGTTGCCGAAAGGATTAATTTTGAATATAATTATAAATATCCCGAAAACCTAACATTTTAAAAAATTAAAATTATTCTTTCGTTTTTTTGAATATGTATGCATTTTTTCATGTTTTTAAATTCACTTCGATTTTTTTTTTTCATATGGGAAAAACATGTAGAAAGTTAGAAAATTCGAAGTGAATTTAAAAATCTGAAAAAATTCATACGTATTCAGAAAAATAAACGAATCATTTTCATAAAAAAAAAAAAGTTATGTTTCCGGAAGATTTGTTGAACAATTTTATTTTTCATCAATTTGTTAATAATATGTTGGAATTATTGTTATGCAAAATTAATCCTTTCGGTATCTTTAGTGCGCCTGATTTTTTTCAGATTTTTATACCATCGAGAAGTGTCTAGGATTCCCTCTCATTTCTCTGAAACTTATGTGAAGTGTTCGCAAGGACTACCTTAAGGGACGTCAAGTCATACCTTTAACTCGACAAAAAACAGCAAAATGGACGTACGGCCGGTTCCTAGTTAATGAAGCTATAGCAACGATTTTTTTCCGGGAAATTTACGCACAACACGAGGCCCCGCGGACCTCCTTCACGAGCTTTGATGCGCATTTACGTTTCCACCATCAGTGTACGAGTCGCTCCGTAGTGGTCTCTCGCCAAAGGCACGTCCATCTTTCTCTCTAAATTATATAAAGCCCCAACCAGTTTCGCCTCACGCGAGGCGAGATGTGTGCCGTATAGCTGCGGCGGATGCCCGTGGTTCCCGGGCAATTTTGCTACATGAAATGTGGGGCGGATAAGCTTTGGGCACTACGAGCAACACCGCGATGCCTCCGGAGTCAGGCATCAAAAAATAAACATGTACCTGCTGGACGCATAAAGACTCGCTCTCTCGCCTTGTGCCCCGAGTTTAAAGTTCTTCCACGCTAATTAAGTTCCGCATACATGTTCGTACTCTCGAAATAAGCTCGCCACCGGTGTCGACTCTAATTGCTCGATGGCGAACCCAGCGCCCCAAAATTTAGATTAAAAATCATCTTTTTCTGACGAAACGGGACTACTCCGATGAGAATTTGGATGCATTTTTAATGACGGACGTCAATTTGGCTCAATTTTTTTTTTCTAATATATATATTTACTGAAGTTTGTTACGCGATTAATCCGAATTACGAAGTTCTTTGCATGTGGTGCGACAACTTTTCAAGAGAGCCGAAACTGCATAAATTTTTAATGAAAGAACTCGAATTCGCTTAATTAAAAAAAAAATATTTGCTGACGTTTTTTATACCATTAATACGAATTATGAAATTCCTAGTGTATCTGCGGCCGCTTTTCAATAGAATAGAAACGACAAATATGCCGACGCAAGTAGCGCAAACAGAGCGTGGTCAGAAACGCGGCTGAATTACTTATTTAAATTAAAAATAATTTTTTTTACGAGAATTATTGAAGTGAGAATGTGCATACTTTTTTTAGTAAAAGGACTCGAATTGGCTTACTTAAAAAATATATATATTTGCTATAGTTTTAAAAAATATATATTTGCTGTAGCCATTAACCCGAACTATGAAATTCTCAGTGTCTTTGGACCGCTATTCAAGAGAGCCGGAGCTACAAATATGCCGGCGCAAGTAGTGCAATCCGAATGTGGTCAGACACTGCGCTGGCTCCTTACCGTCACTGCGGATATACCGATGCAAAGTACTCTCGGTCCCTCTCTCGCGGTCCCGGGTATTGCTAATGCACCTAATGCAAATCTTATGGGTGAAGGAAGGAACGAGAAATCCGGGCGGCATAATCTTTTGTAAGTAAAATTAAAAATTCATTTGCACTGAATTGATAATGAGAGTTACGTGAGCGGTATTCTCCATTCTATCTGGCGTCGGCGAAGCAGTTACCGCTGCGGTACACTCGCTGAGTGTACCGTCGTGTACAGCGAGCCGAGTCGGTCGGTGGGATTTTTCGAGTGGAAATTAAAATAAATTTACGATTCCGCACGAAGTTTTGTTCGGATATTCAACGTCGGACGCCGAGTCTACTGGCGGAATTCACTTGGTTATACCGGCCATAATATATATCTCCAGTCGGGACATCGTTTAAGTATCGACCATGGCGAAAACTGAACAAGTGAGATTTCTTTTTTTTATTCCCTTAGCGTAATTACTTTAGCTCTATTTTCATTTCGGATCCCTTCGAATAATTCCCGCCGGTTCCATTGAAAACTTTTTATTATTCCTCGTACAGCGTGGCACGTAATTCGCGGAGAAAAATAATTAATTGCTCCAATGGACCGCGTGGTCAAATACGCCCCAGGCGATTAACATGGTTCGGCCAATACATTAGTCGGCTGCCGACCAATAAATTAATTACAGACCTATTAATTTGTTGACGCTGCCGATTTCTCGTTCGGGCAAATTACATTTTTTTTTTGTACAACTAATTAAATGGCCGCTAACCAACTAATTCGTTTGGCGAATCCCAACTAAACAGGCTCGAGCGTTTTTTTTTTTTAATGCAGAAAATTCCATGCAGCCGTAATCTTTCCTAGAATGAAGTTAACATGTTGACGTAATCTTCTGAAATTTGCTGCCTTTGGTCGGTGCTTCGTTAATTAAAAAAGTGATACTGTAACGGAATTCTGTCGGTAACCGAGGGTAAAAAAAAATCGGTAGAAAGAATTGCGGATAATGAAGATGGCGGTTAATGGAGATGCTATTTTTCGTATAATCCGAGGTTCTTCTTCGGTGAATTCAGTGCACAGTGTTACACGAGAAGCGCTTGATTTCAATTTTGCCCGAGGCAACTTCGCCCTACATGTATTGTCTGGCCAGAGGAAGATCGTTGGAACACACAGCGGCGATATATAATACATACTCCGGGGGGTAATGGAGCCCGCGTTACATTGTCCCGGTGCTGTTGTATTGGTAAGCATCCTTCCGGCCTCGTAAGCGTTGCCCCAAGCTCCATACACCGACCGGTGAAACCTCACCCGCGAACGCCTGAATATTAAGCTAATCAGTTAGTCTGCAGTATGCGCAAACATCCGGTAACCCGTGACCACCTAGGTCAAAGAGATGTTACAGTTAAATCCTGCCCGATTCATACGGGATACAAAAGTTTCTTGAGGCTAAATCAGAGCTCTCACGGCTACACGAAACGTACTGACTGAATGAAAAGAATAATTTAATGCCCAACGTACCATATTTGCCAGTTGGTGAAAAGACTATTTTTTAAAAATCTTCTCCATTTTTTTTTATCTAAAAAAGATGCGAAGTCATTTGCACATGCCTTTCGAATTCATTACAATTTTGCGGATAAAGGAGAAAGCTACGAGCAAAACTGTTATAAATGGGAAAGCAATGTGCTAATTACTTTGCACCTTTTTTTTCGTAACATTAAACAATTTCTACATCTCATAAAATTGAAAAGGTCAAAAGTTACGGTACAATTTATTGAATTTCACATAATTCCATAAAATGTGGTCGCTTGGATTGATTTCGGACAAATTCTTTATTTGATTTAAATACATATTTATTTTAATCAAGTAAATAGTTACTTAAATCAAATAAATATTTTACCTGATCTAAATAAACTGTGGCCGTCAAATAAATTATTTTTCTGGGTGGAATTTTTTTTTTTTTTTTTTTTATATAAAATAATGAAATAATCCGTTTTGTCTCGGCTCTTCGACGAAAATATATCATCGATGTGTCTCTGTGAAAAAGTTGAAAATTTATTTTCTGTCTGCGCTCGAATCTCATCGGTCGGACAAGACGGAAGAAACTTCGATTAACGAGCCCGAGCCCCGGGCGAGCACTAATATAGCCGTACAGCCTCGAAATCGTACAAAGGTTCGTTTCAATATTGTACTAAAGCAAAGTTCGAGCTGCAACAAGCTCGGCTAGACATAGCTCTGAATTGCAACTGGAAACTTCCCTCATCAAAACTTAATTCCCAATTCATATCCGCGACTCCTGCGTTGGCGGGAGAGTTGCCTATATATCGTAATCGGTCCAGTTGAGTAATAACTGCTACGGCTGCGAGAAACGGTTTGTATGCGGCCACTGAGAGAGAGCCGTGTATGTGCGCACTGTTCAAAATTTCCCGTTCTAGAATTATCTCGCACGAGCCTCGAGCCCGTACTGCGGAGCATAAAGAGAGAGAGAGCGTCGAGTGGGCTATCGGAGCGATCGAATATATCACAGAGGAATAATGACGTCGATTATTATTGAACGAACAATAGAAAAAAAAATAATAATAATAATCTCTCGGGATTGGAACAAAAGCGGGTGCGCGGGTGCGTCATTCGATAAAGCGACACAAGGCTCGTAATATACGGAACGCGTATTCGCAGTTCTCTCGTCATCTCTTTGTGAAATTAAAAACAGAAAAAAAAGAAGGAAACAAAAAAACGTTTTAATGGCGGGTTGTTAATTACACTTCAGCATCGCTGGTCTCGCAGCCGTTCCCACCGATCCATCCCCTGCGATATTACAGAATTGCGGAAAATAAAAACGTGAAAAAAAAAAATTATATATTCAACTGAAACGCTATTATTGGCTTTTGTCAGCGGGATTCGGCTAAGGTACTACTTGCGGACAGCCTGAGCCCACGTGAGTTCAGAGAGAATTGAAAGAGGAATTGCAAACACTTCTCGATGAGATAAAAATCTGAATAAATGAACCATATACAAGGTACTGGATTGATCGATTTTGATTTTGCATAATAATTATGATAAAAAGGTTATTAACAAATTAACGAAAAAATAAAAAATAAATTCGCAACAAATCATTCGGCAACCTAACTTTTCTTTTTTATGAAAACGATTTGTTAATTCTGAAAACTCTGATTCTGTTTCTGATTTCTGAAAACGTATGAATTTCTTCAGAATTTCGTGTAATTTTTGAAAATTGCGTTTCTAGTTAATAAAAAAATGTAATTTTTAAAAATTACACAAAATTCTGAAAAAAATTCATACGCATTGAAAAATATTAACAAATTGTTTTAATATGAACAAAAAGTTAAGTTGCCGGGGGATTGATGAACAATTTTTTTTTTTTTCATTCATTTGTTAATAACATTTTGGAATTATTATTATGCAAATTCAATATTTTTAGCGCCTTCCGCATGCTTGATTTTGTTCACATTTTTATCTCATCGAGAAGTGTTTGCAATTCTCTCTGAACTCACGTGGGCTCAGGCTGTCCGCCAGTACTACCTTGATTGAAGCTAATGCTATATTTCGCACAGCGATTCCTCTACCATTGAAATCGAAGTAAAGATCTCCACATGAAGCTCATACAGAAGTATGAAAAGAAGAATCGAAAATAAATAAATTAAAAAATCAAAGAAAACATAAGCCTACATGTGAAAAGCGTTAATCTAAAAAAAAAAAACGTGTTTTCCGCTCGCACTTTGTGAATCCTAAGAGACCAGCATAGTTTTTTTCGCAGCGTGTACACATTTTTTGCACGCCCTGCCGTCCGACGCTCATTCGTCATTTGGTACCTTTACATTTTCTCTCGATTTCCATCCCCCTCGTTATTTACGTATTATGTTCCACCTCCGCGCGATTCCCACTACCCGAGAGAGTTACACGTGTGCACAGCTTCTTTTTTGCAGCAAAGCTTAGCGCACCCTTTGCTGTTCACAATGACATCGAAGTGTGAAAAAAAATTCTCTCACGTCCGTTATATCCTGGGCTTTCCTCATTGAAACACGTCACATACGATACAGCGGGGTGGGGGAATGACAATAGAACAGGGTATGCAATCCGAGATCTTTCCACGTTCTCCGCATCGCTCCGGCCCACGCGCGAATAAATCAGTGTCAGCTTTTGTAAAATTCCGCGAGACGAATATCCATCTGGTAACATCTCCTCCGGAGCCGGTCCAGACGAAGATGGGATAACGAACGAAATAAACGCTGGAGTTTCGGCTTTGCGCGTACGCTTCGTCGAGAGAAAAGCGAAGAGGGCTTGCCGGAGAGGGGGGGGTTGCCATTTTCCCCGTCTATACGCTCGTTGTTAATTTCTCCGGTGAGAATTTTCAGCATAGGGAGATCCGTGCGAGAAATTTGCATTCTTGCGGGATTTTATATCGTCGGGCTCCCCAGGGAGGGAGGGAGGGGGGGGGGGGGGGGGGGCGAGAGAGGGACGGAAGAAGAGACACATATAACGTGGCCGGAGGGGAAGGTGTGGCGGTCGGCGGGTCCGCGGCTTCGAGCGTAACGGGGGAAAGAGAATAAGAAGAGAAAAAAAAAATGAAACTGGAGACAGAGGGGGAGAAAGCAAGCCCCGAAGCGGGATTTCATTCGCGGCTTTCTATACGCGGTATTCTCTCGGCGACTTCTCCAGCCGTCGCCGCCGTCATTACTACTGCTGGTCCTGGTTACGCGGGCTCTCTCGGTGCATCGATTTTTCATTAAGCTCTCTTCTCTTCTCTCGACGTCTTTTTTTTTTATTTCTCCTCCTTTCTTCTCGTCTCTTTCTCCAGTGCCGGTAGGAAGCTCCGGCTGCCGCCGCGATTCGACGGCGACGCCGCCCACCGGCACAAAGCTTTGCATATATGCTTATGCGTTGTCACGAGAGGCGTTCATTCCGACTGCGGACTGTCCACGACGTAACGCATTCATGCGCGATACCGTGGACCGGTATGTGATAAAAAAAAAAGGATTGAAAAAAAGAAAGGCAAAGGATCGAAGGAACGAGGAGGGCCGAGAGTTAAACGTTTCCGCGCGCAGCCAGTCGCGGGATTTGTGTCCGATTGCTTTTATTTAAGGTTTTTTTTATTTTGTTTTTGGGGAAAGGGAGACGATTTCTTTTTCTTTTTTTTTTTGTCGTCGGAGTCGCATCGGAGTTGAGGTAAACGGAGCGAGGGCTTAATTGGATTACACGGAAGTATCTCCGGTTGAATGCCTTAACGACGATTTATTGCGCCGAGATCGGGAATATGGAGGTTCTCCATAGTGCATGGTAATATTCTCGGACGATTCGGCTCGGCTCGTGATATTTTACATTCGAACACTTCTTTTCATTTCTTTTTCTTTTTCGCGCGATCGTACGTTGATTCCGCACGATTGGCGGAAGTGGCATTGCTCTTGTTCAAAATTTTACTGCTTTTTCGCTTTCTTATTTTTTTTTTTTTTAAGTACTGCGATATTTCATCACGAATGTCGAAGAGTGAAAAATATCTATGGGAACTCGGCTGTTATCATATATGATAATAGATTTCTCGACAAAGCTTCCGCGTGTAAGAGTTCGAACTTTGGACGGGAACGTTAAGCCCCGAGCAATGAGATTCGTCGAAAGGAAATCCTTGTTTCGAAAAACTCTCCAATATTATATAGATATGTATATCGGGTAGAAACGAGAGAAAAGTCTCGAGAGGTGTGAGTGACCAAGTTTTTCATAGATATTCATGATATTTTTCTTTCCATCTCGCCTCCTTCGTTGAGACGCGCCGAATAGGGAAGGGGGAGGGGGGATCTTTTTTATAAATAGTTGCTAAATGTGACAAGTTGTTTCATTTTTTATATATATTTTTTCGCCTCGCCTCGCATCTGCCGGTAAGCACTCCAACTTTTATGTCGCTTTTCCATTACAGTTATTTCGAAAGCGAGCTGCGAGAACTCGCGCGTTTGTGACACGCCCAACTCGCACCCCTCGGCTTTCCTAGTCCTCTCTTCATCTCCGAGCTCCAATCCTGACACATTACCTTCCATTTTCTTTTTTTACACCATTCTCCATTTTACAGAATAATAATAATAATAATAATAATAATAATAATAATAATAATAATAATAATAATAATAATAATAATAATAATAATAATAATTGAAACTCGCCATTCCGAAATGCTCTAAATACCGAAATTCTGGAATTATCGCAAATAGCGTTGAATTTCGGAATTTCGGGCTTCATTCCACATGCTATGAAAACCGGGGAGGGGGGAGAGGATAGCTTGTCCGAAAGGATGCTTAGCTGGGGGAGTGGGAGAGGCAAACCTCCAAACCAACAAACAAATCCACAACAATTTTCTCTAATATATATAACATAATAATATTGATAATATTGGTAATAATATCACCAGTATTAATAATAATCATAATTTTAATTGACGAGCTTTAACGACAAGTGATAAATTCAATGAGCCGAACTCGCACGGCGAGCAACCGCGCGCCAGGAGTAGATTGCGAGGCGGAGTGATCGAGAGACCGAGCAGGAGTGAAAGCTCGACGTCAGGGCGAAGTTGTCGGAGCGCGGCGACGAGGCTATTACCCCGCATGACTGATATTCACTAATGCGAATCGTAAGGGCCCTCTCCCGGGTAATTGTTTGGGAGCAAAGGGTTGATCTGTATGCCGGGCCGTTGGGTTTCGGGCGCAGACGTCGAATAGCGTCGACGCGTATAATGTTTGTCGTCGTGCTCTCGATACAATACACCGAGGGCAGCTATCGCGCTTCACATTGTCTCGCCGGCCATCAGCTTAACAGCGGCCACAGCGAATGTACGACGGTGGTTCCGAGGAACGAAGAGATTGCGCCGGATGCGCGCTAACCCTCGCACTCCGCCGCTGGATGACTGGGGAGGGGACTGAGAGCGCTCGCGATTTCTCGTGGAATTGCATAGAACGGCTATGGTGAGATACGTAGCCTGCTTCAACGCTCGATTATAGCCAACATTGCTAACCCTGTTTGCCCGGGCGTATAGACTCACGCTCAATTATGCAGCGAGCGTGCAACTGGGGCTACCTGCTCGCGCATTGTCCCGCCGCCGGCGCAGAACGACGCGCACGACATTCCTTCATACACCTGCGCGGCTTGACTGGCCGGCTCGGGTTTTGGAAAATTCGAAACGACGGGTAAATTCCACGGACGGTACGTTGCGCACGTGTTCCGCGTACGGCACGGTGTATCGGACATTGATTTTCAATCGAATTTCACACGGACGATTATCCGGCTGGATCGTGACGTCGCTCAGTTTTATACGATGCCGACCGCAGCTTGCGGAACACGCTGGAAATTTTCGTCCGATGAGTTATTGAGATTGTGTGTATATAAAAAAATTTATTTATTTAAAATGATATTTGTCAATAGTTGTCTATTTTAGGCACAATGACATCTCTATCACTCACAACGACACGGAATAACAACTCCGTCGGATAGTAACTCTACCGAAAAAGGCAGCTTTGACAACTCTACCACATAACGACTCTACCAGAAAACATTTTTACCGTATTAGAACTTTACCAAAATCTCTACTAGAGTAAAAAAAAATTACGAGAATAAAAATAAAACTCTACCGGAATTGAAATACAATTCTACCGCAATTACAATAAAACTCTAACGGAACACAGGGTCTAGCCTTGTATTCCGGCAGAGTTTTATTTTGATTCTGGTAGAGTTCTAATACGGTAGACTTGTTGAAGCTGTCTTTTTTGGTAGAGTTATTATCGATAGAGTTGTTATCTGGTAGATTTTTGAGTGATAGGGACGTAAATGTGTCCTATTTTATGAATTTTTGTTGTTTTTAAATACATTTACTCACGGCGGCTTGTAAAGCCGCTTGCAGTTGATGGACTGAATTAATCATCTCGTAATTGAATTCAGACCATGATTGTTATATTAAATAAACAATCGAACAAATTAATTAATTAATAAATACAGGCTCGTACCATAATGATACAGCATGAATGCCGTCGTACCGGAAATTAATTGTCACTTAATTTCGAGAGAATAATTATCGGCCGATTATTGGCATTAAATTTTGATGAAAAATTGAGGGTATCAACGCAATACTGTGCTCGAAATATCGTTCAGAATAATGTAAAATCGAGTACATAAAATGCATACATACAAGCTGTTTGAATTACAACGAAATCAGCACGAAGAGCCAACAACAGCCGGCCGAATACTGTGCTTGACGTCGCGTACGGAAAACTCGGAACGAGCATACATTTTTAATGAGCGTCCAGTTAATAGTTTTATTTGTATTCAGCGTTAAATTATTCCGGCGCATCTTCCCACCCATTCCACCCACTTCGCGAAGTTTAGTGTGTATTCAACCGTAAATTAGAGAAATCTCGAGTATCACGCGTACAATACGGGAATTGAGTACGTCGCTACAGTTTGCACCGTCTAATTGCAATGTTTCGCGTGTGCCCTGTACGGTGCGTGTCGAGATTGCTGTACAAACCCGTGCACCGGTCGCTCACAGAATGCGAGGGAGGGAGACACGATACGACACCATTGCCGCATCCAACGTTTACCTCTCGTTGCAGTGTAACGATATTTCATCGCTATACATCTGCTTATACTGTCAGTTTACGTCACGGCTGTAAATCCCACGGGATTGCAGACGCATTTACTCAATGGCAAAGTAGCGAACGCTCGCGGAAGACCGCCCCGCCCGTACAGCCCAGGGGGAGGATTGTGAATAGGAAAAACTTTTACGCGAAATTATACGCAAACGTTTCGCGTTGTTGAGATATAAAACGCACGAAAATGGAAACAACATTTTTTTTAAAAAAGGAACCCAAACCATCGCCTAAACCCGTCGGATCGTTAATCTCACGAGTTCGGCGCTTTTTTTTCTTCTGTTTGTCCCCCTTTTTTTACTACACTTTAAAGTCCATTTATCCGTCTTCTGCACTACGTAACATTCATTTTCTTAAAAGGCGTACCGATTTATACACATCTCTCTCGCATAATTAAACAGACGCTAAAGTAATTTTTATCGAAAAACCGATGCAGCATTCCGCCCGTAGCGATGGTTGTGGCAGATGGGAGTATAAATTTCGAATAATTGTCAGACTGGATGTGCACTATTAACATCAACGCTTTACCGAGGGTCTTAACGTAGATTGAGTTTTATTTTGATTTTTTTAACAAGGCAAGACCAGATCCGTAGATCATATATTCGCACAGCTATAATAGGTATGGGCCATATTTCCCACCGGCAGACTGGATGCGCATTGCGAGCATTGGCGCTATAGCAAGGATCTTAACGACGATTGAGTTTTTTCATTAAACCGCCAGCCAAAACCGTTGAATATGGACTGATCCATGGATCGTAGACTCATACAGCTATAATACAGGGGCGGGACATATTCCCCATCCTCAAATTACATGGGTACTGTACTAGAACGCTATAGCGAGAGTCTTAACGTTCATCTTTTTTTTTTTTATATAGGCCAAAACTGGCGAATATGGACTGAT
This sequence comes from Amblyjoppa fuscipennis, assembly GCA_963575735.1. Taxonomy (NCBI): domain Eukaryota; kingdom Metazoa; phylum Arthropoda; class Insecta; order Hymenoptera; family Ichneumonidae; genus Amblyjoppa; species Amblyjoppa fuscipennis. The sequence continues at coordinate 15,622,377 of OY754495.1, read as the reverse complement.
CCATTGACCATTGATTCATATAACTATAGGGGAGACCGAGGCCAAATAGCACAGCGGGGCAAAACGGAACAGCGAGGGCAAAATTCAATCTTACAATAATTTTTGTATGGCCCATTTAGTCCCAAAGATACATCCGGTTTTTTAATCCCGTTTTGCCCCACGTACCGCCATCGCCACACAATCCAAAAGTTATTGGAAAATTGCGTTTTGTCTCATTATCCCGTTTTGCCCCGCTGTGCCAGTTTGCCCCGCTTTCCCCGAATCGGGCCATATTGCCCGCTTTCCCCTTACGGCTATATATCGACGAACATTGAACGAACTTTCCTCTGACGAATTGTCGGAGCCGAATTTTCGCTCGTTAGCCAATTATTGCCGATCAGCGAGCAACGGAGCGGTCAAACAATGATGCATCGAGGGGTTCAACGCCGATCAAACGAACGAATGTTAATCCTCGGTACCGCTCCGTAGCCGAGAAGTCCCATTGCATGTCAGCTCGTGCGTACAGTCGAGGAAATGAAATAGCGAGCTAAGCCGTCGCGAGCCCCGGACAGAAAGCAATTTCTAACTATCGACAAACGGCTTTGTCTTTGACGGGAGAGGAGGAAATCGCGAGAGCTGGAGGAAATTTCCTCTAGCGCGTAATGCGCCGATAATACAAAAGCTTTCAGTAAACCATAGCCTTCCAGGCAGGCATTACCGGGATACAGGAAGGATACGGAGGTAAAACGACGATACAGAGGAAACACGGAAACGCACACGATTCCCATTGATCTTTGCGAATAACGTTGTTGAGCCCTCCCCGGGGGCCTGCGCCCGCACAGCACAGAACGCAGCCATAGCCTCTTCGGTCTACGGGGCCTAGGACAACACTGTTACGGAACACCCTGAGCAAACGTTGCGCTGAACGCTCGTAAACATGGTTTCTGATATTCCCTGTCTCCTGTTCTCCCCAATACCCGACTGCTCTTCGAGAGGCAATTATGAAATCCGAAATTTATGTGAGCCATGTGCGAATATGAATTCTAGATTCCAAATTCCAGATAACAGATAACAGATCACAGATCGCAGATCACAAATCACAGATTGACGACCTCAACGTGTCAAAGAATTATCCGTGACTGAAGGGGCGAGCGGCGCAAAACGGACTGCTTTACCCATTATTAGACGGACCATGAAAAAAAGCCTTACCACATCATCCATTTTACTTCTGTGCACCGACGCTAGTGTCACCAAAAAATGAATCCCAATTTTGCATCGAAAATAGCGAAGACCCGCAGAGGTTAACGCGGTTCCCTTTCCGGCTAGCCTGTTCTTCATGCAGTGTGTCGAAGCGACCTCGCGCCTCAGAAATCCACCCGGCCTAGACGGCATGTAACACTGACCGAGGACCACGGCAGTCGTTCACCGAAAGCGCGCGCGGCAAATGTACATTTCGCATACAGCGGGGTGTGTACACGGTAGAGACATACCGGGTTCCGGATAGCCGGAGATAGAGAGCGAGGGAGAGATTCCGCTGGATGTAGCCGGTCGTTCGTCCGATGCAAATACAACCGAGAACGGCGGCAGTGCCGCTCAGCGATCCGTGCCCGAGGGAGAGAGTAGACATCGACGGGGTATTTGCATACCGCAGATTTAGCCCCTGACCCGTGATCCGATCGACCACCGTTCAAAAACAGGCACCCGCTCTCTCGTTCGGCCTACATCGAACGATTTCGTCGGCACCGTTCCCATCCTACGCTCATCCACATGTATCGACAAATGCATGCACGTGTGCAGTCCGACACACAGCCGGACACGCAGATACCATCGGTACACCGAGCGTACCCGCCGTTCATCTACGGTAACACATCGAGCCGCAAGTGGGGAACAGTGTCGCATACCAGTTTACACGCTCGATGCCGCCGATCGTTTGCGTTATATCGCGCGTATATCCGTCATTTGTGACTATTCTCCGGAATCACACTTGTGCGAGGAATCGACGATGGATATCGGAAAAAGCCAGGCCAGCCATCCACCCCTTCGCCCGCGCGTCAGGGATCATTACACGCCTCGTCGAGCACGATTTATCCTGTATCTATATTTATATGGAGCAGTTTTGAGTTCGCGGGGCGATTAATATATCGTTTAGATTCGGGGACGAATGAATATTTCGATCGGCATTGAGCCATCCAAGCCATGTGCGCGACTGCGTGTAATTAGCGAGCTGTCGACGAATTGTCAACCGCGGGCCAGGAGGTGGAGGGCCGAACATGTGGAGAATCAAATCGAACCTGCTGACGATCGGTTCGATCATTCGATCCGTGAAATGCCGTGTTTTGGGGTCGGAGCTGTTTTCGGGAGAGGGATGAGAGTCGCGGGACAACTTTGGGCACGCCGAATCGGATAATAGCTTTATCCTGAGGGTGTATTTCGGGGCTTCCCGTGTTATCGTCTGCTGAGAAGTCTCTCGGTTTGAACATGTAAATGCGGCATTACATAGCGAACCGGATAGTGCAATTGGGGTTTGGGATTTGGGCCTCGGCAGTGGATGCAGCGGTTTAGAGGACATCTCGTTCAGCAACTCTCGTGCGAGGAGGAGGAGATTGGGGGAATATAATGAAACAGCTATGAAGGGCCACTGTGACTGGAAGGGATGGAACACCCGTGCACTGAGGAAAAAAATTGTTGGTGTTTTGCCACCACGTTATCAATTCACTCTGTCGCGTTCTTATATTCTGTTCTGAGCTCTCACGTTCAATAATTATACCTTCTGCTTTAGCAAATAAACTCTTTATTTCGATAATTCTGTCAATCGCGTTCGTTCCAAAACAACCGATAGAATCAACTGACCGATCAACAAAAATGTCGTCGAGCCACCGAATAATCAAAAAACGCTTCGGCTCATCACCCGCCTAGCTTCGAGTCCGCGTTCGTTCGACAACAGTTGGATCGACCAAAGTCGCGGTGACTTACGTTCAGGGCAGCGTTTCTTTGGTACAAATGAATGGTTTTGTTGACCGGTTATTAACATGTATCGATTAAAAATATGTCGATTGAATGAAACGTTTTCGTTGCACCAACCCAACAGCACCCTTGAACGTTAACGCGTCTTGGTTGATATCCAATCATTCCTTTTTCTCAGTACGCTCTAAAAATGTTGTTGAACGCCGGAGGATGCAATAGCCGGTTGGTCGCTAAATGCACCGTGAGCACGGGGATCGTAAAACTGTCGCTTCATCGTGACATAGACAAATTGTGATGGATCACTCTGTCCCATTCTGATTTATAATAATAAATTTAAAAAGAAACTATAAAATAAGCATCACCATGTCGTACGGTTCATCGGCCGTCGATAGTTCAATCCGTCTCGGCGAGCTTCGAAACGAGACGGGCGAGTACAAAATAATCTTCCGCGCTTCGTAGGTTTTGTTCCTGCCTCGGGCTCGTCCCGGGAGTCCCATTCTCGGGGACAATATACGCCCCCTATATAAGTATATATCCACGATCGCGCCGCGATTTCTATAGACGCGGGGCCACCGCTGTGCGATTGCGAACTTTGTCGGTGAACAACGAAGTACACGGCGGTTCCAAGGTGAGAGACGAAGAGGTATTGGTGGACCAAAGTTTCTCTTCGGCTTTATCGGCGTCTTCGTGAGGAAGGAGGAAAGGCGAGAGCGTCCTCCAACCAGCAGCCCAACGACGACGACGAGGTTCGCTTTATCATCGCGGATTTCAGAAACGATTATTATTCGAACTTCGGTCTCACGTCGAGGACGACGACGACGACGAGGAGCAGGAGCGAAACCCGAGGCGGAGGGACGGAAGAGAAATTCGATTATCAATAACGATGGGTTAGGTATAAACTTCAACAGGGAGAAGAGGCAAGCCGAACAAGATCCTCCACCGGGCCTCAAACAAGTCCTCGCTCTTAGCCTACGTCGAAGTCAGATCAGCGCGTTGTTGCAACTCCCCAAGAGTATTATGTTCGTCGATAATTATTACAAGATAATCTTTTACCCAACTTCGACAAAGATCCTCACTGAGGGAGTATGTACACGGAGGAAAAAAAAAACTTTGTCAAATAGGATCGTCGCAAAGCGGAGAGTCGCAAACAAAACTTGCTCCTTTCACTGTCGTGCCATAAACAATTTTTTTTTGGTTTTTGCGAAATTAACAACAAAGAAGGTGAAATTTTCGGAAAACAAGCTCCTGCGCGAAACGTACAAGTACTTTTCTTACCGTGTCCCGAAGATGAAGAAACGCCGCTTGTGTGGCGCCAGTTTATAGATAATAATAATAATACTACATGAAAAATGAATAATCAGTTTTTTGTGAGCGCTTAAGTTATGAGAAATGCATTGGACAAAGCATTTTACTTGCTTCAGTCGAGAACATTTCTTCTTATATGTCCTTTTTTTATTACGAGACGAGTAGAAAATTTTTTCATAAACGTCAAAGCGTTGCTCTCCAACGCAGGTCGGTCCTTCGGGGCTTTTTCCGCAGCCGAAAGAAAAACCCGCTGACGTGACGCCTCGGCGTATCTTGGTACGACGCTTGCACCGTAACATCCACGCTTCATTTCACAGGGTTCCGTGATGTGCCCGACGAACTGTGCGAACCGTTTACTGGGACATTCCCCGCCCTCGTCCCCGTCGCGCTCGCCCTTCTTACCCCAGTCGTGACGCGAATTACTCCCGCTGATTGAACGACCCTCGCGACTCGTCTCCTCGTATAATTCAGTGACGAAATACGCCTCCGGCATACCAATATCATTACGGCTACTTTGCCATTTATTTATTTTTCTTTAATGTTTTTTTTTTTTTTTTTTTTTTTTTTTTTTCATTTTCCTCCTCGTTGGATTGAAAATACCGTATTACGAATTTTAATGTACTCCTTTCATTACCTTTTATGTTTATTAGTATGTTTCAAAGACGTTACCAACAGCCTCATTGGCGAATTATGCTGCACTTCCCAGAAAAAAAGCGGACGGCTTCGTCATTTATTACCGTTTTGCTCAAAGATTTCTATGAGAAGGTTCACTGACCGATCTTTGGCTTCCTCGTAGAAGATATGGGTAGAATGGTAAAAAATGAGGAAATCATGTGCAAATTACTTTGCTGCTTTTTTCTTGACGTTAAAAAATGCTTACATCTCATAGAATTGAAACGATCAAAGATTGCACAACATTTAGTATATAAAATCCGTAATTGAAATTTAGGTAATTCGATATTTGACGCTTAAAACTCGTGTCGAACGAAACATAGAAACTTTCTGAAAAAAAAATCAATAATTTCCAAATTTCATAAAATTTAAATGATTAGATCAATCTGCGCCAAATGTAATACGAAACATTGGACGGTGTTGCTCCATTCCCACGTCAAGTTTGATATCGACACCTTCAAGTTCACTCGAATTACACAGTTTTCATTTTTCAAAAAAAAAAAACACAAAATCCCATAATATCTGATCGCCTGGATAGATTTTGGCCAAATTCTATACCAAAGGTCTTTCATCACAGTATTATATTTGTATACTGCTTCAGGGTAAATCAAAATTTACTCAAGTTAGAGCTACGGCACCCTGTTTTAAGTTTCAAAATCGAATTAAATCTCGAACCGGGCCTCAATCTTCATCACAATCGCACTTATCGAAGAAATGTGACAAAAATTGTCATATTGTCGTGTTTACTTTTGTTGTTGTCATTGTTATAACAATAATAATTATTACACACTTGCTTCTGCATCGCAGCATTCGAGGCATCGTAGTGTGACCAAAAAAAAAAAAAAAAGATACCCCCACGCGCATTTTTCCACGAGGAGCTTTGCGGTACGCGCATTATTCCACTTCCCTGGCCGCCGGTAAGACGAGCACGGTACCGTGCTGCCGCACAGCATGCGAACGTGCAAGTTCGGCGTAAGTGCGGGGGCTAAAATGGTCCCGTTGCCACAATTCGAGACGAGACTTCTCGTATTTCCTTCGCGACCCGCGAAAATATTGGTCTCGATCCCTTTTGCCCCGCGATCTCATTTCGCTCCGCTTGCCCCTCTACACACACACACACACACTTCCCCGCCAGTGAGAGTCGCATACAAGATCACGGAGCCGTATCCGTCCGACCGCGGTGTAATATAAATAATAAACTCGTAGTCTCGGTGTCTGACAGCTAAGTAGGAATAAGCCGGAGAACGCGCACGAGATATCCTCCTCCTTCCCACCCCCTCCGTCTATCCGCCGTAGTTCCACCAACCGTAGTTGCAGATTTTCTGGGCCAGCAGTGGCAAAGGAGAAGACACGCCAACGAGAAACGCACAAAACGCTGAGGTGAGCCTGGGAAAGAGCCACCTCCTCGTTACTCCTATTTTCTGCAACGCAACACCACCAAGCCGCAAACCCTCTTCTCTCGGTTGCCCGCCCTTCCCTCGACTTTCATGCCGCGATGGCAACCGTAGCCATGCCAGTAAACGATGATGCTGCTGCTGCTGCTGCCGTCGCTGTCTCCTCCGCGCACGGACCGGCTGACTTCTTCCTCGAAAACGTCCCGTTTCTTCTCGTTTCCACAATCTCCTTTACCGCCGAGCGGGAACGGCTTATAAGGCGGGTTCGTCCGACCGGCAGTGAGATTTCACCCCGCGGCGAATCTAAGCTTCGCGGAGCCGATGCGAGAAGGCCAATCCGGAAATTCGTAACGTCCGTACATCCTGCTCGGGACTCCGCGGTACGCCGAACAACCCCGCCGGACACGCCGCGCACACCGATAAATTATTGGGAGAATCGATTCCCTTGCGGCTCTCTGTAAACCTCGTTTATGTACCGCTGGAATAACTGAGGCGCATTGGGAGTAACTGATAAGCTCTAATGGGAAATAAATCTTTGTCGGATACAATGATTTTTTTTTTTTTTTGCTGGAGATTACCCGAGCGCATGAGGGCGAAGGCTTTTCTTTTGGACTTTGACGTAATTTCGCTGGAGGGGTTTTATCAGCGCTTACTTTGCAAAGTATATATAGGACAATTAATTTTTGTTCTTATAATTTTTCTTTGAGACACCGAGTGTTAAGCTCGTTAGAGGTGAAATCTTATTGAGATTTCCGAGGTGGGTAACTCACACACGGGGCCAAACTTTCCGGAGAAGCTCGGAAAGCTTCGAGTTCGACAAGGTAAAACTGGCCACTGGCCAAATTTTGACGCCGCATCCGATGTAAATTTACATCGCAAATTTCCTCCGACTTCACTCCTGAGGGTGTCGAAGACACGGGAGAATTAGAATCGCTGTGTGGGCTCGCTTGGTTCAATTTGCATAGGACGGACGGGAAGTGGCGCGGAGCACTGGCCGATTTTCCCTCGGTGGATTTGAAACGTTTATTAATGGGTTGAACGCTGCGAGAGAGAGAGGATGGTTACTTTCGTGGTTAACCAAAAACAAACCTTGTTGATATTTAAAAGAATAAAAAAAAATGTGCTCATACATGAAACGTGGTAAAAAAGATTCGTAAATTCAACAACCGTTTTTATGTCCACAAGAGAATTCTTTCGATGGTTATTTTACGATCTTTATTTTCGTTATTTTTACATATCCTCTTTACTGTGCATAATTCAGGTAATTAATTAACCGATCCAATTTTATAATCGCGCAAAACGTTCAAATTTGTAATTTTCTTACTTTTCTATAGTTTTCTTTTTAAATATTTTCTCGTTAATCTTACAAATTCTTTTTACCGTGTATAGTTTGGATAAGGCATTAACCGATTATATTTGGTAATCGTACAAAACGCTTAAAATTTTTAATTTTTATACAGAACTTGAAACGAAGCGTCTGCGTTCACTCTCATTGATTCATAATGAAAAGCTCATTGATCAAACACACCAATCACAACTGTTAATAGCCAATTCGACGTAGCAATAAAATTACCGAACGGCATAATGTTCACCGTGTCCGGACTTCATAAGCTCGATTGAAATGGATCATTTTAATGGGATGGCCGATCCGATTTCGCTTTGCCTAATAGTATAATACCGAGGGTCTACCGGTGAAATTTCTGTCAGCAACGAGAGGAAAATCGGGCATCGCTCCGACGGGAATCCATTAGCAAAGAGCAGCGTGCGCATAAGCATTAGGGATTATTTTCATTCGCTTTTCAGAATCGCGGAGGCTTTTAACGGCCAAGTAATATCGACTTTTAGCAATCGCGATGTCAATGGATGCGCGATTTCATTATAAAAATTGCGTCCCTTTCTCGTTTTGTCGATTACAAAAAATATCAACGATTCTATAAATTCTGCCTTAACTTATCGAAAAAAATTTCAACGAATATTGCAATTTCTGTCTCGACATCGCCTCCCCATTTCTCATTTTTGTTCCTTTTCACAAAAACGCAGATTCCTCCGCGAGCAAGCAAAATAGCTGAAGAAAAAAATAGCCGACCAAAAAAATATCTGAACAAAAAAATAGCTGAACAAATGAATAAAAAAAAAGCGTTAATTAATTTTTTTCCGCAAAGTTCCGACGAATTCAAATGCCCGTCTGCACGCTCTGTGAATTCGACGCTGCGTGGCGAAAACGCGATTACCTCGGTGTATTTTTCTTAGCGAAGTTGTCGATGCGCGAGTAACGCGGCTGATCCGGCTGAAATTCTGAATAAAACATCGTTTCGCATTATATACGTCGGTCAGAAGACTGCACGACCGTGCGAACTTTTTTTTCACTCCCTACTGGCGTGTGAGTCGAAAGGGGAGAGAAGGAGGTTTGGGCGAACTGAAAATCGCACGGCGCGAGGGCGGCCCTCGCGGTCCAGCCAGGAAAATGGTCCACTGCCAGAACGGAAGCTCGGTGTGATATACAGCGTTTTATGTCCGTGACAAGAGTGGGTGTCCGCCGTGCGGGAGTTACTCTGGCAGTAAATTTTGCACGGTAGAACTCCGGGAGGATGGCGAAAGCCACCGAGGGCGAAGGGAGGGGCGGTGGAGGGGAAGGGTAAAAGAGAGCGAGTAGGAGGACCTAAAAGACGCATGCCCGCGAAAATGAGGTAAAGTACGGGATGGTCAAGGACCGTGGTCATCATTTTCGCCGAAAGTGTTCTCCGGTTAAGCACTCGAGAAACACGTTTCGCAGACCACATTTCCCATTGTCGCTACTGCCAGAGACTCTCCTTGTTCTGAAGTTGAAACTATTTTTTTTTTCTGTTTTTCTGAAAACTTCTGATCTCGTTTAACCCTTTAACGGCCAGTGGGCAGATAGTTTCCGGATGAAATTCAATGTTCGGGGATTTATTGAAAATCATTGAATCTAAATTAGTGGAATCTTTTCTGCGAAGGATTGTATGTATAGGGGAAAGCGGGGCAAAACGGGACAGTGAGGCAAAACTCAATTTTCCAGTAATTTTTGGATGCCCCATATTGTCCCAACGTTACACTGAGAAAAAGAAATTGTTGGATTAAGCAAATGCACGGTGACATACGTTCAAAGGTGTATTTTTGTTGGTATTAAAAAATGTTTCTTTCAATCAACAAATTTTGAATAAATTGAAGCAAATAATCATTTAACAAGACAATGCTTTATTTGTATCAAAAAAATAACAGTTTTGAACGTATGTCACCGTGACTTTTGGTTAATCCAACCAATTTTTTTTTCTCAGTGTACACTCTGATTTTCAACGACATTTTGCACCACTTACAACCACCGCCACTATCCAAAAGTTATTAGATTATTGCGTTTTAGCCCATTATCCCGTTAAGCCCCAGCGTTCCATTTTGCCCCTGTTCTCCCCTATATTGTTGTTGAAAAAAAAATAGCTATTTACGACGACTCGAAGTGACACGAGTCGACAGTATCCACTATTAATGATGCTCTCGACAAGTATATACGTAGGTTTAGGTAGGTACGTCGATCGCGTCTTTGTGCAATTCTCGAACCGGCGTTCTCGTTAAAATATTCCATAAAAATACACGATAGTCGCGGGAAGATGGAGAGTCACGGAGGAAGTGGACGTCTATCTTTTTTTTATTCCATCTGCAGTCAATTTGATAGATATCGTGAAATATCAACGTCATGCATATCAGTCTTTCTGGCCTATCGTATTATTTCAATAGACCTAAAACTGTATGTAAACATACAGGAAGCATAAAATTATGATAATTGATATAGAAATCAATTGCGAGTTGAATGATATTAAAAAAGTTAAAATACATAAAAAAAATATAACGCGCTGCTAAAAATAAAATAAAAATAATGTAAAAATTAGCACCGTTGATAACCGAGTCTACTCAACCCGATCGTGTCCCGAGACAATGGACGGTGTTCGCGTGTTTGTATTTTCTAACTACCCAAAAGTGGCAGGGTTGGCAAGCACTTATCTTAATTATATCCCATTAACGTCTAGCTCTTGAGTAATCAACGTGCCACGGTCATTTCCGTTTTGCGCCGGTAGGACGATTACAATAATTGCAAGTTTCATTTGTTGTTGCTCTCCTGTGTGAGTTCCCGACCAGGTATACAGCTACACTGCCGCGGGAGAGAGGAGGATTAAAACTTGTCGGAAGAAACAACAGCGTAACGAGACAACTGAGACGATGGACACTTTGATAAGGAAACTGCGAAGATGCTTCGGGGTGCAAAGTAACTGCGAAACTTATTAAGGAGTTCGAGACACCTTAAAAACTTTTTAAAAGAGAATAGCTGATTACCGAAGGATCTTACAAAAATGAGATATTAATCGAATCGAAATTATGCAAGAAAAAAAATGTATTTGCCTAGCAAACTTCCATTCCCATTTAAATGTAAAAAAAAAATCCGGAAAAAATTTGACGACCGGTACTTCATTAAAAACAAATTTATTTTTTGGAAAAGATAAACAAATAATTAATCCAAAACTTACATTCATCAATGGAGAAAGGGCAAGGTTGTTAGGTTTAAATCCGCTCGAGGTTGTCTGCCGTGGAAGCTCATCAATGAGCATCATTTATCAGCCATTATCGAAATAGATCGTTAATATTTGAATATGCAACGGGGCTACATCGTTCGATCGATAAATTTGGGATATTGGCGATATCGCGCTCGTTGGCGTAATCAAACCGTACGAACCATGACCGCCCATCCGGTTCGAAAGTGTCGAAGAATTATCGTTGAAATTATACTAATAACGTTCGACGAGCTCGAGCCCCGTCGATTAGGGAACGATTCCAAACGACGCACTTCATATTTACACCAAGTGTTCGATAACGATTATCTGTTTAATATAGTTTCGATTGTGAGGGCTTGACGCCGTGCCGAGTATCGATGTGCCGAAATCGTTGATAGTGCACGGATTAGCAGAGCGTTATTTTTACTCCGGACATCTGGCGAACTGAATTCGTTTAAAATCGACTCGATATTGCCAATCGCGATGCATTCACGTCTCTCTGCTACCGTGAAAAAAAAAAGAAAAAAAAAATTTGCTTGGAATTTATATTGCCGCGTTGTCGAACATCGTGTTTTTTTATTTTTATTTTAAAGCACGAAGCTTCCTAGCATAGCTTAACGCAATTGCGTTAAATAGCTCTACATTGAGGTTGCAATATTGGTCGCTCGGGGCGACTAATATTGCGCTCCATTATATCGGTGCTCCGGTTTCACACGGGTAAGAACATAATGGTTGATGGAGAAACAAAGCAAACTCTTCCTATTATCTGCCTCGAACTTCGTGTACTAAACTTTGTGGTAAATTAGCAACAATTTAGGGCTGTTGATTGAAGTAGCTTAATTTAAGTTTTTAGTTAATTCATCTCACGAACGAAAGTGGCGATCTAAATTGGCTCCGAAAAGTTACTTAAGAATTTCAATTATTTCGTTATATTCGGATGCACAAAAAAAAAAAATGTTTTCGAGGCATTATAATTACATCGAGTTCAGCTCACTAAACTATATAAATTTAATAAGTTTTGTCCTCGGTGCGGTGCAAAAGGTCATCCTACAGTCTCCCCCGGTAACGAGCGTGGAAGCGAGTGGATAATTAAAAATCAAATTAAATATTCATTACATAATATTGACGGGTCGACGAGGGATATTGGATTCCACGCTGCTCCGATCAATTTTACAGGAATCTTGATTACATTTTTTTTTCCTCAATGCTCCGTTATTATTATTATTATTCATATATTTTAACAACGAGCTGGAGTCGCTGATCCATATTGTCATCCCTCGCAGCTCGTTCTCTCGTAGTTCGATTTATTTATTTTTTATTTTTATTACGATGGAATAACCATCGTACTCGATTCTGTCACGCTCCCCCGGACCGTCCGACCTCCGCCCAGATCTATTTTTCATTTCGTCGAACCGGGTCGTTTGCGGGGAGCATTTTACCGGCGAAGTGCGCGAGCTTCCGCGCCGAATACAAATTGTGCGTTTTTCGCTCCGCCAGTCGCCCACCCTCGATAAAAGTCCGACTCTCCCGTACCGAACTGGATCGCGCGGCGAAGGGATCCTCCCGAAGACTTTTACAACTTCGAGCGTTTTTCGGCAACGATGCGTCTCGAGGAACGAGAACGTACGAGACATATATCAGAGCTCTCGTCGTTGAATTACGTAACACATTGGCTCCGACGAAACGACACTGTACTTTTCACCGTTCGCGTCGAAGGAGGAACAAAATAATTTTTTTTTTTTTTTCTCCTCTGACTTTGAATCGTGCACTACGACAGCGCTGCTTTATTGAATCGATCAACATGTGATCCGTGTGTTTCAGTCTGCCACTTGCTGAGCACCGGTGTGGCTGCGATTTTCGGCCCGCAAAGCGCTCACACTGCGTCGCACGTGCAGAGCATCTGCGACACGATGGAGATTCCACACCTCGAAACACGATGGGACTACAGACTGAGACGTGAAAGTTGTCTCGTCAACCTCTATCCTCATCCGACGACGTTGTCGAAGGTAAGTCGATTCACGCTGGAGCTGCCTCTTTGTCGGGCTACCGCGGTATTAACCCTTTCTCGAGTCTGCCTCCCCCCCCCACACCCCCACTCTTCATCGCCCTTTATCTACTACGCCTCATCACTGCGAACCATGCGTATGTGCTTCCGTGTGAGCCCCGCTATACTGTACAGAGAAGTCACAAACGGCTCGCAGGAACTCCGTGAAACAACAGTTTCACCGAGTTGAAGACGCAATTAATATGATACGATTCCGCGCGGGTGGTTGTGGGGTGGAGGCACGCGGGACTAGACAGCAAGCCCCTTTGCGCTGATGAGCTGAGTGGCAATTACACCGGGAGAAATCCCAGACGCAGTGTAGTTGGGAATGGCGTCGTGCGTGTTGACGCTGTAAGAATACGATCTTTTCGGTGTTCAGTTTGGAACCACGAAAGGACACCATTTGAAATGGTAATTTTTTTGCCCCATTTTATTCCTACTGGCGGTTTTAGCGCAGTTACAACCGAGTTGAAGACGCGATTAATGCGATACGATTTCTCGCGCTCGGTTGTAGGTTGGAGTGCACGCGGGACTAGACAGCAGGTGCTTTTGCTCTGATGAGCTGACTGGAAATGAAGTGGATTGGAGCGCTTCACACTAATTTGTATTACAGTGCATATATCATTAACTTCGGAATCGACGATATTCCTTCGTAAGAGAACAGCTGCCATTTTTAAATGAAGAAATACTATCGAATATCCGGAAGGTGATTTTGTAGAACATCACAATCGAGGAAAAGTTGTGGATTATTCTTTGAAAAAAACTTAACGAATATCTACCTACATCTACCTACAGTCCACCTTTTCGAAAATTAGCACGACCCAGTTAATATTTTTGCAAATCCATTGCAATTAATGTTTTGCTAGGTTAAGTACATCTGTTGTGATACAAATAACCATCCGCTATAATCAACAGATGCGTAAAATTGTGTACAAACGACTTTAAAAATGCAATACTAACTTGACTAGTGTGAAACACTCTAACCACCTTAAACTGGGAGAAATCGCGAAGGTAGTGTAGTTGGGTATGACGTCGTGTGTCTTGATGCTGTAAGGATAACTCTTCCGTCTTAAGATTCAAACCATAAAAGGACACGATTTCAAAATGGTAATTATCTTCGCTTCACCGTTCTTCCTCCCTACTGTGATACACTTGCTGTTTTAGCGCTGTTACAACAGAGTTGAAGACGCGATTAATGCGGTACGATTCCCTGTGCTCGGTTGTGGCTTGGAGTGCACGCGAGACTAGACAACTGGCGTCTTTGCGCTGATGAGCTGAGTGAGAATTAAACTGGGAGGGATCCCGGATGGATTACAGTTGGGAAAGACGTGTGTGTTGATGTTGCGAGCAGTATGTGGTCGGAACTCTTCCGTGTCAAGTTTGAAACAGTAAAAGGACCCGATTTGAGAGTGGTAATTTTCTTTTTTTTATTCGCCCGTTTTCCCCCTACTGTGATATCTCGGCTCTTTTACCACTGTTACGTTGAACCGGCTATTTTCCTTGGAGCTATTTCTCTCTAAGCCCCTATAAACTTGATCTCTGCAGCCCACAAATTTTTTTGTGAAAATCGAAACGGCATTCCGGTCTCTAAGTACAACCCCGTAATGGTTCAAGTTTCTCCGGTAGGAGTGGCCATTCCAGGACCCAAACGAGAGCCATAAGTGTCGTCATATTCTCGTCAAATGCAGCTCGAAGAAGCTCCTTATTCGGGACCATCCAATGGAGGAGTGGCTCATTCTCGTTCCGGGGAACGCACTTCGCTCTCAAAGCCCTCGGCGAAAGTACAACGCGGAACACCCTTGGCCGTACTTTATGAGCCCTGTAACGCGTTCCTACTTAGACGTCTGTCCCGTATATTCTCCTCGAGAACTCTTTGTCCCGCGGCTCTTTACAGATATCCAGCGGAGAACGAGGAAATCCTTACTGGGAGACGAGCTTCTTCACTGATTTTCACTCCTCATTGTCCAACCATCCTTCTCACCGGTTCGCGGAAATTCCTGATCTGCCATTGATCTCCTACGTACCGCGACCCAATTTCTTCTTTCTCTTTCCTTTCGCAAAGTTCTGTCACACGCCGACCTTACGATACGAAAAAAAAAAAAGTAGGAAAAATCTAAAAAGATTTGTGAAGTCCTCGGCGCAAAGGGGCTCGAAGCGGAAAGCCAAGGGAATTCGGTGCCGGTCGAAAAATTCTCCCTTTTCAAACCTGCGTTGGTTCTTCGTTCCCGGGAATCGGAAATATGCTTTGGAGCACAATCCGACCCGCAGAGATCAAAGGAATCGCTGGTCTCTGACCATGGCCGTGTGTAAACCAATCGCTCGTGGCGACGCGCGCTCCTGCGCTTGTACCGGTGGATCATCCGTATACTGCTGCATGTATACCATCGGACCAGAACGGAAGCTCTCGAAATGGGCACCAAACCCTCTGTATCCTTGGTTACGCCGGGCTCCGCTGCGACGAACGGCGAAACGGTCATGCACATCCAGTGGTCGCAAGATCGGTAAACTCCTCGCCTTAAAGTTCATCCAACGGCCTTTGACTCTTTTTTATCAGCGTTGCATCGCGTCAACCGGAGTTCAAATATTTAATACCTCTTTTCGGGTCGAAACACTCGCCGACCCTTTCGCTACTTTTACCTCGCTTCCTCCACGAGCTCCTCCGACTCGCCCCCTCCCGCGTCCTCCAATGGCTTCCATTTACCTTCTATCTTCTGGGCGAGGAGTCCTGATTGCGGAAAGCTCGAAGCCTTCGATCCGGCCAAGCTCTCATCTGTCACGAAACTTTTTATCTTTATTTTGTTTGCTTGCTTTTTCGTGATTCTTTTTTCGACATACACGGACCGGTGCATAGCAGAGTGGCAAAGCTGCAAAGCTGCGGGAGTGGAGCGAGCTCTCGAGAGTCCTTCCTGTCTGCTTGACAAATAGGCGGACGCGTATAACTGTACACGTGTTTACGGAGCTCGGCGGCGAGTCGATTAATCAAAAAATCATTTGGATTGCTCGGAGGAGGAAGACGCGGTTGAAGCGGCTTCGAGGCACTCGACCGTTATATGCTCTTTAATGGGACTGTTCGACTAGTGTGGGTATAACAAAATGTTGCATTTATTTTTTATCGGTAAAAAAAAAAGAAATTGTATTTAAAGAATTCAACGGAATTTACTGTTCGCAATTGTTTCATTAAAAAAATAAAACAAATGGAACACCTGCAATTTTTCTGTACATAGTTACAAACCCGTTACGAACGATCGGTCGCGTGGGATTTGGGAAACAATTTTTAATATTTTTTTACTGCCGACAAATAATAAACGACAGGTGTTTACTTGAAATCAGAGTTTGATTATTCAAGCGAATCGAGTGGACCGACGATCCGACAATAATTTATCTACATTTAGTCAGTCAATCCGTGTTACATCCGCGCGCGTGAGAAAACGTGAATTTGGTCGCATCGAAATACTCGCCGATTGCACGATTCCCCGATGAACCGTATTTTCATTCGTATTTATCTTTTTTGTAAAAGTGTAATTTTTATTTTTAAAAAAATCTCTCGCTTTTCCGAAATAATTGATGCACCTACGTTTAGTCGGACGGTCCGTATTACATACACGCGTGGGAGAGCGCGTGAATCTGATCGCTCGAAATATCCGCCCATTGCACGATTCCCCGATGAACCATATTTATTCGTATATTCGATTCTCATAAAAATGTAATTTTTATAAAAAAAAAATCCTGACGATAAAAATCCTGATAGTTCTTCTCGGCTCTCATCGCCACCGCGTATTATTTATCAATTAAGACATCACGAGGCATCCGTCAGGCGCGTGCCAGAATCTTGAACTTCGTCACTCGGCGCGGAATACCTAGCATTGACGAACCATCCAAGAATTTCGCATCGACATTCCCTCGACCGGAGAATTTCGCAGAGGATTCTCTCCTTCGCGGTGTTATTATTATTGCCAATTCGATTTGCACGCAGATTTCTGCATATTATTATAGTATCGCAGTCCGGAATTCAGCGAATTTCCAAGCAATCCCGAGGGATAATGATCGTTATCGATGTACGTATAAGATATTTGTATGGAATCGCGAGACTCGTTCCCGTCTCTCCCGCTCCGCCGTCGACTTCCGCCGATAATAACGAACCTCGAACGGACCCGCGAATCCTCGCCCGTCGATTCGCGCTCACGCGTACCGACATCGCAGCTTCTTCTTCCTCTACGTGGCTCGGATAGCTCGGCACGTCGCAGTCCGTTAAATCAGCCACCGGGTTTCCGAGCGGAATTCAATTTATATCCGAGCGTAGAGAGAAGCTTAAACGCCCACTCCAACCCGCCCGGCGGGTTGCATTGCCAACGACCATTCCACCCCTCCGGACGCCCGGGGTGGAAGGTGTAAGGATAGATGTACGTGTAGCTCATCCCGACGAAGGGGAAAACAAAACAAAAAAAACAACGCATTTCACGCGACGTGCTTGTCCTTCAGCGTGAAGCTTTTCTTCTTCTATGTCTCTTATACCTTCACTCTGGAACACTTGTATACTCGTGACTACAAGCCTCGTTAGCGACACTTCGGCTGTTATCTTGTAAACGCGCGACGAGGTGTTAATTATCTTTGTTCTTGAGTCGGTGAAACTTTGGGTGTAACCTGGGACGCTGCTCATTGAGGAGTAGGCTAAAATGGACCACTGCATTTTAATAGATTGAGGTAGTTTAACGTTCAGCGGAACTTTTTTCGATGACCCGTTTTGGCCCACCTGAGATTTTTTTGTTTTATGCTTCTGGAGCCTCGTCGAGGATATTGAAGCAATTTTATGCGTGAAACTCATGTTTAGAAAAAAATTTCGCTTATTTTACTGATGTCGACATCGGTAAAATAAGCGACAATTTTTTTTAAGCATGAGTTTCACGTAGGTAAACGTGGGTAAACTTGGTGAATACGGACCAGCCCGATTAACACGTAAATCATTGATTTACGTGTTAATCGGGCTGGTCCGTATTCACCACGTTTACCCTACCACCAAGTATGAAGTTTCAAATACATCGCTTGCTTGTCAGTGTATTTTTCTGGACTCAAAGACGTGTATCAGTTGTGATACACCGTGCTTGAAAGGTTTAAGGTGATGTGGTGTAATCCTCCGTCGCCTTCCCAGCACCAAGTTGGTAACAAAAACTGTACTGAATGCCGTTTTGAGAACGCAGAACGCCGAGGATAAAGCAAATTTTCGTTCCCTGCGTCTGCCGATTCCCCAGGGAAAGACAATTTTCTTTTACCTCGGCGCACTGCGGTCTCAAAACGGCATTCAGTAGAGTTTTTTTGTTGCCGGCGGCGCTATTTCACACCACCTCAAGGCGATGATACGCTTTCCTCCCAGCACAACCCGAGCTCGTTCGCTAAAATAAATTGTAATTAATATGTTGACGGTTGTTCACCGTTTCCGGTCGCAGAGCGAATTGTCGTATGAAACGGATGTCAATGCAGGTTCACGTAGTAATTTGCTTTCGAACGATAATGGTAGGAATGATTGAAAAAAAAAAAAAAAAAATGTATTACATGTTTCATTACCGATCGTGCTATCTCACGTTGCCTCAAAAGGGAAGATATAGTTTTTTAGTAATTGCGTTTCAAGCACACTTACGTAAAGATCGATTGAAAGCGAGCGTTTATTGCCCCACTTGCTCGCGGTACTCGTCGTCATTATAGTTAATTTAACATTATTACTTTTAGCGTCAATCCGTGGGTATGCAGTTTCGCCGTAATTGATTTCCAAAACGTTGCGTTCATTCGAATTCACCGTCTGGTCCTTCATTCGAATCCACTATCCGACGGAATTGTTTGAATTGATTGGAAATCGATATTCAATAATAGGGTTCGAGTGGGGACGAACCGTTAGTTTCAACGTGAAAGAGACTCGTGTGGCGCTATGTTGAGCGAAAGAGTGGAAATCCTAGCCCAGCGTAGAGACAGAAATATAGAATCGAATGGGTCGGCGGGGAGGAAGTCACGATATTGGAAAAATTCTCGTTCGGGGGGTCACTGGATCGAAAATACGAGTATTGGCTCATCCGTGTATCCGTCCTGCAGTGAATATTTCGAATCGCCACTAAAATTCCGCATATTAGGACGACGTAATGAAACGGGCATGCGAATGAGTTTCGAACCCAGCGCGGGCGATCTCCGGCGCTTTGTAATTTTATATTACAATTTTTATCTCCGTTATGACGCGACGAATTAATTCGCGCCTCGTCACAGATCGGGGCATGGTCTTCACATAGCTACAAAAAATATCGCGAGAACCCCAACCAATTTTATTCTCTTATATTGGAGCCTCGGAAAGTAAAATTTCCCAACGCGCAGAAAAGGCTACTTTCGAGGGTTCACTAGATCGAAAATATGAATATCAGCTCATGCTTGTATCCGTCCTGCGCGAATATTTCGGATCGCTACCAAAATTCCACATATTAGGACAAGGTAACGAAACAGACATGTGAGTGATTTCCGGCTGCGGCGAGAGCGATCTCCTGCATTTTGTAATATTATATTACAATTTTTATCTCCGTTATAACGCGACGAATTAATTCGCGTCTCGGCACACATCGAGGCATGGTCTTCACCTCGCCACAGAAAAATCCCAAGAACTCCAATCAATGTCATTCTCTTATTGGAGCCTCGCAAAGTCGAAGACTGGAACGCGCCTGAAAAGGCTGCTTTCGCGGGGAATCCCCGACCCATCAACACAGCCCAAATTATACATTAACACGTCGCACGGAAAGTTCTCCGGCGAAAAGTTTAAAGGTAAATGTGAATAAATGATGTAACAGAGTACAACATTATTTTCTAAGATGCTACGAGGTTTTTTTTAAAGCCGCGAGAAAGATACAAAAAATAGGGCAAGTGAAAGACAGAGAGAGAGAGAGAGAGAGAGAGAGAGAGAGAGAGGGAGAGAGAGAGTAACGGGCAGAACATAGAATTTCTGGTGCCTCTTCTCGTGCAGACGCGATCTGGCAGTGACGAAAAATACATTATTAATGAGTACATTAGCGCCCCGATATAAAGCGAGCGGAAAAGTGGCTGAGTGCAACGCTTACCGAGAACCCCGCCCGCTCATTCTCCCCGTGCACATTTCTGCTACTCTCTACGGAGAGACTCGGCAAGAACTTACATTTTGTATTCTCCGCCACGTCGAAATGTCCTACCGAATAGCGCTATCCGCGGTACAATGTATCTTTTTTTTTTTTTACCCGCACAAAATGCGCCCCGGCGCGTATTGTGTATCATCTGCGTACATCTGTAACCCAAAAATAATGCTCTCGGTCCAAAAATAAAAGAGCGGAGCGAAAGGAGCGAAGGCACGATAAACATCATTCGTAGAGAAAAAAAGTAAAGTAAAAAAATTAAAATATGATTCACGAGGAGGCGCGTAAATTCCGAAGGTCTCGAGTCGACGTCGCGTCGACGATGAATGCGAGTGCTTCTTCGCATTTGTGTGTATATTTATGTTTGCTTTTTTTTTCCTCGTCTTCGCGAGATGCGAGTGCGAAAATCCTCGGCTACATATTCGTTAAACAATGGGGTATCTGCTCGAAATTTTGCCCGCCCAAACGCTCATGCACCAGTGTCGTAACCGTCCGCAATCTGAATACGTGGCACGCTGCCAATTTTGATTTTAACGCGCTGTACGGAGTGTGAATTTTTTTTAAATACACGCGTACGCTCACGAGCATATTTTTGGGCCGAGCTTTCCACACACATCCCCCAACCCTTTTCACGCCTAATGCGACTCGTTCGGCTTTCGGGCTTCATGCAATATTATGGGGATTATACGATGCGCACCTACTGGCACACGGTTTATTAATGAGTGAATATGTGTTACGTGTTTACCGTACACTCTCGCGCTCTCTCGTTCACTCCCCATTCGGTGGAATTTCGACAACGGCCACGGTCACGAATGCACTCCGTGCTATAATCTCACTGTAATCCCTGCGGATCCTCCGCGCGAAAAATAAAAAAATAAAGATTATCTAGCGACGATGAAAAAATGTTTACGAATAATACAATCATTTTTTTTTTCATTAAAAAAAAAATAAAAATACAAAAAGAACTGTTGATACACAGTAAAAAACAGGTTTACACGTTCAAGGAAATTGTATTACTCATAAAATGGTCCACAATTGTTATTCGTATCGATGAAAAACATTGCGTCAATTAAAGAAAAAATTTAATGAATGGTGAATCGTATAATCAATTTTTTTGTTTTAAATAGCAAAACTAATAAGAGTAATTGTGAACGCAGAAATATTTGTTTCGTCTGCGACGTCTTTTTATCGTCCAGGGTTGTACAACGATGAGATTAATTCTTATTGTTTCTTGAGAAAAATTAAAAAAAAAAAAGAATATTACTTATAAAAATAAAGTAAAAAATGCCTGGCACTAGCTCCGATGGGACGACAGTGCGATTGTAGCGAAAAAATTTAGATAGATTGAAAAGAGTAGGGGGAATTAAAAAAAAAAAAAACGCTGAGATTGCACCCGGAGAACGGGGAGACAGCGGGTAAGAGTCGTGGCCGCGAGTTCCAGCGCCGAATAAATTGGTGCTCGAGCTTCTCGCGGGGTTGTACGCCGCTTTTCTTTGGTTTCTTCGCAGCACTCGTACATATTAGAAGGACCACGTTGGTATTATTTACGCCCGAGCCTGGAGGAGAAAAACTTTCTGAACCGTTCCTCGAGTGCAGTCTCCACGGACCTCTTGGTTGCTTTGCCAGGTACAGCCGACATCCGCAAGACGGTTCGCGGTACCGCAAAGGAGAACAAACGGAAAACTGTAATTGACGACAAACATTCTCGGAACGGAGTTTACCCGCGCTCGCGTCTCCCACCGAGAGGCGACTGAGCGGCAGTCGCACGCTACTCTTGCCACCGCTTCAGCTCTCTCGCAACACAAGCGAAGTCCGAAACTTGTACGATTAGCGTCATAAGTTTGAGATGCATTTTTTTTTTTTTTTTTTTTTTTTAATGACATATCGTTGGGTGAGGCGAGCTAAAAAGAACTTACTCGACGACCTTTTCTTCGCGCAATTGGCCTTTCCTACGATACCAGCGAAGAAACTCTTAAACTCGGATCTAATTAATTGGAAAATTCGTTGTATGAATTTCTGTAGCGGATGAAAAAAAAAAAAAAATCTGTATGAAAATTTATACACGGTAAACGAAGTTTTATGCACAGAGGGAATGAAAATTTTATGTATAAGTAGAATTTGATGTATAAGGACGATGTAATAATGCCCGATATATTCAACGGAGCTTTTGTGTACCGAAGAGCCCAATTTTACCTCGTTTGCGGGTAAATTTTTTTTTCTTTCAATTTTGATCCACGAGTCCGGACTCCTCCGAGCTGCGAGTCTGACAAAAAAAATATTTACAATAATTCCGATGAATTAAATGGAAGAAATGACCGATTATCGAAATATGCGAAAGAGCTATGGTCCGGAAAGATGATGAAGTGGCTGAACCGATGAAAATGGAATGAAAAGTACGAAAAAAAAAAAAAAAAAAGAATTTGAAGAACCGGCAAGGAAGTTCTGCGAATCGGTCTCCCGCATCATAAGAGCGGTTCTGCGACGACGATAAAGAAGCAACGTTGCGGTGAGTAAAGCTCGTACATCAAACTGTCGCGGGAAGCTGCCACCGCGAACCTTTCTCTATTGTTAAGGCAATTTTCCAAAAAAAAAACAGAAAAATCCAATAGCGAAGTGAAGTAATGAGGTGGACGAAGTGCGCAAGACATTTCGCGAATGAAGAGTAAAACTCTGGGCATTCTAGGTGGCCCGGGTCCTGCGTCTCTCCCCATGGACTGCTTTGCAGCGCAAATTGAACCGAGCAAAAAAAAAAAAAAAAAAGTGAAAAAATGGAAAATGTTGAAGGATAACATGGAAAGAAAGCGGGAAACTGGCAGTAACTTGCCGTCTGACGATAAAGCTGCGACAAAATGAAATTGAGTGGTTCGTGAGTTGCTGGCACGGAGAATGAATGTAAAAATATATATATATATATATATATATATATATATATATATATATATATATAAATAAAATGGAGAGTCCTGCACTTTTGAATTTCCAAGCAATCTCTTTTACGGAGGGCACACTCAGGGATGAATGAAGCTCGGCGAATGACGACGGGGACGGAGAGCAAACTGGATTGTGTAAGCACCGTTAGTTAAGCGAAGTAATAAATTACGTGCACATCTTTCGCACGCACGCACACACTGCCGCTGTCGTTCAAACTGCTGAAGCTCGAATATATTCTGAATAGCCGCTTACTCGCGACTAAGCGCTGTCTCGCAATTTCGCGGACTTTACGATGGAAGGAGGTGTTATAGAATTTTTTTTTATTTTTTTTAAAATCTTTATTGAAAGATATTGTACACATCGCAGCTGAAGTCTTTCTGCGCGGTTAATTGCCGCGTCGAGTTTACGAGGAGGCGAGGCGGAAGGCAACGGCTGCTCAATGCGTTGGCCGACTC